>CAMPDV010000321.1:0-350822 GCA_946699065.1 Loxodes magnus
ATTTTAATTTAAATAAAACTAAATTTAAGTAAAACTGATTTTAATTTAAAGAATTAAATTTAAGTAAAACTGATTTTAATTTAAATAAAACTAAATTTAAGTAAAACTGATTTTAATTTAAATAAAACTAAATTTAAGTAAAACTGATTTTAATTTAAATAAAATTAAATTTAAGTAAAACTGATTTTAATTTAAAGAATTAAATTTAAGTAAAACTGATTTTAATTTAAATAAAACTAAATTTAAGTAAAACTGATTTTAATTTAAATAAAATTAAATTTAAGTAAAACTGATTTTAATTTAAATAAAATTAAATTTAAGTAAAACTGATTTTAATTTAAATAAAATTAAATTTAAGTAAAACTGATTTTAATTTAAATAAAATTAAATTTAAGTAAAACTGATTTTAATTTAAATAAAACTAAATTTAAGTAAAACTGATTTTAATTTAAATAAAATTAAATTTAAGTAAAACTGATTTTAATTTAAATAAAACTAAATTTAAGTAAAACTGATTTTAATTTAAATAAAATTAAATTTAAGTAAAACTGATTTTAATTTAAATAAAATTAAATTTAAGTAAAACTGATTTTAATTTACATAAAACTAAATTTAAGTAAAACTGATTTTAATTTAAATAAAACTAAATTTAAGTAAAACTGATTTTAATTTAAATAAAATTAAATTTAAGTAAAACTGATTTTAATTTAAATAAAATTAAATTTAAGTAAAACTGATTTTAATTTAAATAAAACTAAATTTAAGTAAAACTGATTTTAATTTAAATAAAATTAAATTTAAGTAAAACTGATTTTAATTTAAATAAAATTAAATTTAAGTAAAACTGATTTTAATTTAAATAAAACTAAATTTAAGTAAAACTGATTTTAATTTAAATAAAATTAAATTTAAGTAAAACTGATTTTAATTTAAATAAAATTAAATTTAAGTAAAACTGATTTTAATTTACATAAAACTAAATTTAAGTAAAACTGATTTTAATTTACATAAAACTAAATTTAAGTAAAACTGATTTTAATTTACATAAAACTAAATTTAAGTAAAACTGATTTTAATTTAAATAAAATTTTATTTAAGTAAAACTGATTTTAATTTAAATAAAACTAAATTTAAGTAAAACTGATTTTAATTTAAATAAAATTAAATTTAAGTAAAACTGATTTTAATTTAAATAAAATTAAATTTAAGTAAAACTGATTTTAATTTAAATAAAACTAAATTTAAGTAAAACTGATTTTAATTTAAATAAAATTAAATTTAAGTAAAACTGATTTTAATTTAAATAAAACTAAATTTAAGTAAAACTGATTTTAATTTAAATAAAATTAAATTTAAGTAAAACTGATTTTAATTTAAATAAAATTAAATTTAAGTAAAACTGATTTTAATTTAAATAATTAAATTTAAGTAAAACTGATTTTAATTTAAATAAAACTAAATTTAAGTAAAACTGATTTTAATTTAAATAAAATTAAATTTAAGTAAAACTGATTTTAATTTAAATAAAATTAAATTTAAGTAAAACTGATTTACATTTAAATAAAACTAAATTTAAGTAAAACTGATTTTAATTTAAATAAAACTAAATTTAAGTGAAACTGATTTTAATTTAAATAAAACTAAATTTAAGTAAAACTAATTTTAATTTAAATAAAACTAAATTTAAGTAAAACTGATTTTAATTTAAATAAAATTAAATTTAAGTAAAACTGATTTTAATTTAAATAAAATTAAATTAAAGTAAAACTGATTTTAATTTAAATAAAATTAAATTTAAGTAAAACTGATTTTAATTTTAAAGAATTAAATTTAAGTAAAACTGATTTTAATTTAAATAAAATTAAATTTAAGTAAAACTGATTTTAATTTTAATAAAATTAAATTTAAGTAAAACTGATTTTAATTTAAATAAAACTAAATTTAAGTAAAACTGATTTTAATTTAAATAAAATTAAATTTAAGTAAAACAGATTTTAATTTAAATAAAACTAAATTTAAGTAAAACTGATTTTAATTTAAATAAAACTAAATTTAAGTAAAACTGATTTTAATTTAAAGAATTAAATTTAAGTAAAACTGATTTTAATTTAAATAAAATTAAATTTAAGTAAAACTGATTTTAATTTTAATAAAATTAAATTTAAGTAAAACTGATTTTAATTTAAATAAAACTAAATTTAAGTAAAACTGATTTTAATTTAAATAAAATTAAATTTAAGTAAAACTGATTTTAATTTAAATAAAACTAAATTTAAGTAAAACTGATTTTAATTTAAATAAAACTAAATTTAAGTAAAACTGATTTTAATTTAAATAAAATTAAATTTAAGTAAAACTGATTTTAATTTAAATAAAATTAAATTTAAGTAAAACTGATTTTAATTTTAAAGAATTAAATTTAAGTAAAACTGATTTTAATTTAAATAAAATTAAATTTAAGTAAAACTGATTTTAATTTTAATAAAATTAAATTTAAGTAAAACTGATTTTAATTTAAATAAAACTAAATTTAAGTAAAACTGATTTTAATTTAAATAAAATTAAATTTAAGTAAAACTGATTTTAATTTAAATAAAACTAAATTTAAGTAAAACTGATTTTAATTTAAAGAATTAAATTTAAGTGAAACTGATTTTACTTTAAATAAAATTAAATTTAAGTAAAACTGATTTTAATTTAAATAAAACTAAATTTAAGTAAAACTGATTTTAATTTAAATAAAATTAAATTTAAGTAAAACTGATTTTAATTTAAATAAAACTAAATTTAAGTAAAACTGATTTTAATTTACATAAAACTAAATTTAAGTAAAACTGATTTTAATTTAAAGAATTAAATTTAAGTAAAACTGATTTTAATTTAAATAAAATTAAATTTAAGTAAAACTGATTTTAATTTTAATAAAATTAAATTTAAGTAAAACTGATTTTAATTTAAATAAAACTAAATTTAAGTAAAACTGATTTTAATTTACATAAAACTAAATTTAAGTAAAACTGATTTTAATTTAAAGAATTAAATTTAAGTAAAACTGATTTTAATTTAAATAAAACTAAATTTAAGTAAAACTGATTTTAATTTAAATAAAACTAAATTTAAGTAAAACTGATTTTAATTTAAAGAATTAAATTTAAGTAAAACTGATTTTAATTTAAATAAAATTAAATTTAAGTAAAACTGATTTTAATTTTAATAAAATTAAATTTAAGTAAAACTGATTTTAATTTAAATAAAACTAAATTTAAGTAAAACTGATTTTAATTTACATAAAACTAAATTTAAGTAAAACTGATTTTAATTTAAATAAAACTAAATTTAAGTAAAACTGATTTTAATTTAAATAAAACTAAATTTAAGTAAAACTGATTTTAATTTAAATAAAATTAAATTTAAGTAAAACTGATTTTAATTTAAATAATTAAATTTAAGTAAAACTGATTTTAATTTAAATAAAATTAAATTTAAGTAAAACTGATTTACATTTAAATAAAACTAAATTTAAGTAAAACTGATTTTAATTTAAATAAAACTAAATTTAAGTAAAACTGATTTTAATTTACATAAAACTAAATTTAAGTAAAACTGATTTTAATTTAAAGAATTAAATTTAAGTAAAACTGATTTTAATTTAAATAAAATTAAATTTAAGTAAAACTGATTTTAATTTTAATAAAATTAAATTTAAGTAAAACTGATTTTAATTTAAATAAAACTAAATTTAAGTAAAACTGATTTTAATTTACATAAAACTAAATTTAAGTAAAACTGATTTTAATTTAAATAAAACTAAATTTAAGTAAAACTGATTTTAATTTAAATAAAACTAAATTTAAGTAAAACTGATTTTAATTTAAATAAAATTAAATTTAAGTAAAACTGATTTTAATTTAAATAATTAAATTTAAGTAAAACTGATTTTAATTTAAATAAAATTAAATTTAAGTAAAACTGATTTTAATTTAAATAATTAAATTTAAGTAAAACTGATTTTAATTTAAATAAAATTAAATTTAAGTAAAACTGATTTACATTTAAATAAAACTAAATTTAAGTAAAACTGATTTTAATTTAAATAAAACTAAATTTAAGTAAAACTGATTTTAATTTACATAAAACTAAATTTAAGTAAAACTGATTTTAATTTAAATAAAACTAAATTTAAGTAAAACTGATTTTAATTTAAATAAAATTAAATTTAAGTAAAACTGATTTTAATTTAAATAAAATTAAATTAAAGTAAAACTGATTTTAATTTAAATAAAATTAAATTTAAGTAAAACTGATTTTAATTTTAAAGAATTAAATTTAAGTAAAACTGATTTTAATTTAAATAAAATTAAATTTAAGTAAAACTGATTTTAATTTTAATAAAATTAAATTTAAGTAAAACTGATTTTAATTTAAATAAAACTAAATTTAAGTAAAACTGATTTTAATTTAAATAAAATTAAATTTAAGTAAAACAGATTTTAATTTAAATAAAACTAAATTTAAGTAAAACTGATTTTAATTTAAATAAAACTAAATTTAAGTAAAACTGATTTTAATTTAAAGAATTAAATTTAAGTAAAACTGATTTTAATTTAAATAAAATTAAATTTAAGTAAAACTGATTTTAATTTTAATAAAATTAAATTTAAGTAAAACTGATTTTAATTTAAAGAATTAAATTTAAGTAAAACTGATTTTAATTTTAATAGAAATAAATTTAAGTAAAACTAATTTTAATTTAAATAAAACTAAATTTAAGTAAAACTGATTTTAATTTAAATAAAACTAAATTTAAGTAAAACTGATTTTAATTTAAATAAAATTAAATTTAAGTAAAACTGATTTTAATTTAAATAAAATTAAATTTAAGTAAAACTGATTTTAATTTAAATAAAACTAAATTTAAGTAAAACTGATTTTAATTTAAATAAAATTAAATTTAAGTAAAACTGATTTTAATTTAAATAAAACTAAATTTAAGTAAAACTGATTTTAATTTAAATAAAACTAAATTTAAGTAAAACTGATTTTAATTTAAATAAAATTAAATTTAAGTAAAACTGATTTTAATTTTAAAGAATTAAATTTAAGTAAAACTGATTTTAATTTAAATAAAATTAAATTTAAGTAAAACTGATTTTAATTTTAATAAAATTAAATTTAAGTAAAACTGATTTTAATTTAAATAAAACTAAATTTAAGTAAAACTGATTTTAATTTAAATAAAATTAAATTTAAGTAAAACTGATTTTAATTTAAATAAAACTAAATTTAAGTAAAACTGATTTTAATTTAAATAAAACTAAATTTAAGTAAAACTGATTTTAATTTAAAGAATTAAATTTAAGTGAAACTGATTTTACTTTAAATAAAATTAAATTTAAGTAAAACTGATTTTAATTTAAATAAAACTAAATTTAAGTAAAACTGATTTTAATTTAAATAAAATTAAATTTAAGTAAAACTGATTTTAATTTAAATAAAACTAAATTTAAGTAAAACTGATTTTAATTTACATAAAACTAAATTTAAGTAAAACTGATTTTAATTTAAAGAATTAAATTTAAGTAAAACTGATTTTAATTTAAATAAAATTAAATTTAAGTAAAACTGATTTTAATTTTAATAAAATTAAATTTAAGTAAAACTGATTTTAATTTAAATAAAACTAAATTTAAGTAAAACTGATTTTAATTTACATAAAACTAAATTTAAGTAAAACTGATTTTAATTTAAAGAATTAAATTTAAGTAAAACTGATTTTAATTTAAATAAAACTAAATTTAAGTAAAACTGATTTTATTTTAAATAAAACTAAATTTAAGTAAAACTGATTTTAATTTAAAGAATTAAATTTAAGTAAAACTGATTTTATTTTTAATAAAATTAAATTTAAGTAAAACTGATTTTAATTTAAATAAAATTAAATTTAAGTAAAACTGATTTTAATTTAAATAAAATTAAATTTAAGTAAAACTGATTTTAATTTTAATAAAATTAAATTTAAGTAAAACTGATTTTAATTTAAATAAAACTAAATTTAAGTAAAACTGATTTTAATTTAAATAAAACTAAATTTAAGTAAAACTGATTTTAATTTAAAGAATTAAATTTAAGTAAAACTGATTTTAATTTAAATAAAATTAAATTTAAGTAAAACTGATTTTAATTTTAATAAAATTAAATTTAAGTAAAACTGATTTTAATTTAAATAAAATTAAATTTAAGTAAAACTGATTTTAATTTTAATAAAACTAAATTTAAGTAAAACTGATTTTAATTTAAAGAATTAAATTTAAGTAAAACTGATTTTAATTTACATAAAACTAAATTTAAGTAAAACTGATTTTATTTTAAATAAAACTAAATTTAAGTAAAACTGATTTTAATTTAAATAAAATTAAATTTAAGTAAAACTGATTTTAATTTAAATAAAACTAAATTTAAGTAAAACTGATTTTAATTTTAATAAAACTAAATTTAAGTAAAACTGATTTTAATTTAAAGAATTAAATTTAAGTAAAACTGATTTTAATTTACATAAAACTAAATTTAAGTAAAACTGATTTTATTTTAAATAAAACTAAATTTAAGTAAAACTGATTTTAATTTAAAGAATTAAATTTAAGTAAAACTGATTTTATTTTAAATAAAACTAAATTTAAGTAAAACTGATTTTAATTTAAATAAAACTAAATTTAAGTAAAACTGATTTTAATTTAAATAAAATTAAATTTAAGTAAAACTGATTTTAATTTAAATAAAATTAAATTTAAGTAAAACTGAATTTAATTTAAATAAAACTAAATTAAAGTAAAACTGATTTTAATTTTAAAGAATTAAATTAAAGTAAAACTGATTTTAATTTAAATAAAATTAAATTTAAGTAAAACTGATTTTAATTTAAATAAAACTAAATTTAAGTGAAACTGATTTTAATTTAAATAAAATTAAATTTAAGTAAAACTGATTTTAATTTAAATAAAATTAAATTTAAGTAAAACTGAATTTAATTTAAATAAAACTAAATTAAAGTAAAACTGATTTTAATTTTAAAGAATTAAATTAAAGTAAAACTGATTTTAATTTAAATAAAATTAAATTTAAGTAAAACTGATTTTAATTTAAATAAAACTAAATTTAAGTGAAACTGATTTTAATTTAAATAAAATTAAATTTAAGTAAAACTGATTTTAATTTAAATAAAATTAAATTTAAGTAAAACTGAATTTAATTTAAATAAAACTAAATTAAAGTAAAACTGATTTTTATTTAAAGAATTAAATTTAAGTAAAACTGATTTTATTTTAAATAAAACTAAATTTAAGTAAAACTGATTTTATTTTAAATAAAACTAAATTTAAGTAAAACTGATTTTAATTTAAATAAAACTAAATTTAAGTAAAACTGATTTTAATTTAAATAAAATTAAATTTAAGTAAAACTGATTTTAATTTAAATAAAATTAAATTTAAGTAAAGCTGATTTTAATTTAAATAAAATTAAATTTAAGTAAAACTGATTTTAATTTAAATAAAATTAAATTTAAGTAAAACTGATTTTAATTTTAATAAAATTAAATTTAAGTAAAACTGATTTTAATTTAAATAAAACTAAATTTAAGTAAAACTGATTTTAATTTACATAAAACTAAATTTAAGTAAAACTGATTTTAATTTAAAGAATTAAATTTAAGTAAAACTGATTTTAATTTAAATAAAACTAAATTTAAGTAAAACTGATTTTATTTTAAATAAAACTAAATTTAAGTAAAACTGATTTTAATTTAAAGAATTAAATTTAAGTAAAACTGATTTTATTTTTAATAAAATTAAATTTAAGTAAAACTGATTTTAATTTAAATAAAATTAAATTTAAGTAAAACTGATTTTAATTTAAATAAAATTAAATTTAAGTAAAACTGATTTTAATTTTAATAAAATTAAATTTAAGTAAAACTGATTTTAATTTAAATAAAACTAAATTTAAGTAAAACTGATTTTAATTTAAATAAAACTAAATTTAAGTAAAACTGATTTTAATTTAAAGAATTAAATTTAAGTAAAACTGATTTTAATTTAAATAAAATTAAATTTAAGTAAAACTGATTTTAATTTTAATAAAATTAAATTTAAGTAAAACTGATTTTAATTTAAATAAAACTAAATTTAAGTAAAACTGATTTTAATTTTAATAAAACTAAATTTAAGTAAAACTGATTTTAATTTAAAGAATTAAATTTAAGTAAAACTGATTTTAATTTACATAAAACTAAATTTAAGTAAAACTGATTTTATTTTAAATAAAACTAAATTTAAGTAAAACTGATTTTAATTTAAAGAATTAAATTTAAGTAAAACTGATTTTATTTTAAATAAAACTAAATTTAAGTAAAACTGATTTTAATTTAAATAAAACTAAATTTAAGTAAAACTGATTTTAATTTAAATAAAATTAAATTTAAGTAAAACTGATTTTAATTTAAATAAAATTAAATTTAAGTAAAACTGAATTTAATTTAAATAAAACTAAATTAAAGTAAAACTGATTTTAATTTTAAAGAATTAAATTAAAGTAAAACTGATTTTAATTTAAATAAAATTAAATTTAAGTAAAACTGATTTTAATTTAAATAAAACTAAATTTAAGTGAAACTGATTTTAATTTAAATAAAATTAAATTTAAGTAAAACTGATTTTAATTTAAATAAAATTAAATTTAAGTAAAACTGAATTTAATTTAAATAAAACTAAATTAAAGTAAAACTGATTTTAATTTTAAAGAATTAAATTAAAGTAAAACTGATTTTAATTTAAATAAAATTAAATTTAAGTAAAACTGATTTTAATTTAAATAAAACTAAATTTAAGTGAAACTGATTTTAATTTAAATAAAATTAAATTTAAGTAAAACTGATTTTAATTTAAATAAAATTAAATTTAAGTAAAACTGAATTTAATTTAAATAAAACTAAATTAAAGTAAAACTGATTTTTATTTAAAGAATTAAATTTAAGTAAAACTGATTTTATTTTAAATAAAACTAAATTTAAGTAAAACTGATTTTATTTTAAATAAAACTAAATTTAAGTAAAACTGATTTTAATTTAAATAAAACTAAATTTAAGTAAAACTGATTTTAATTTAAATAAAATTAAATTTAAGTAAAACTGATTTTAATTTAAATAAAATTAAATTTAAGTAAAGCTGATTTTAATTTAAATAAAATTAAATTTAAGTAAAACTGATTTTAATTTAAATAAAATTAAATTTAAGTAAAACTGATTTTAATTTAAATAAAATTAAATTAAAGTAAAACTGATTTTAATTTAAATAAAATTAAATATAAGTAAGACTTATTTTATCAGCGCTCAAAGAAAAATAAATATTATGTATGCTGAATATAAACATAACTTTGAAAAGAAAATAGAAAAAAAGTTGAATAATCATAAATTCAAGTAATACATGTTTCTAATGAATAGAACTTAAATTCGATATATCTCTGTAGAAATTCGAACAAAATTTAAGGAACAAGAATTAGATCTTCAATTGCGATTTATAAAGATTTTTTATAATTTTGATTGCTAGCTTTGTCATATTTTTGTTTTTTGAGTTTTTTAAAACCTAAATTTTTTTATTTTATGCCTTTATTTATTCTAGCAAAATTAATTGCATTTTTTAAATTTCTTAGTGTTTCTCAATTAAATTTCTACATTTTCATACTCTTCTATTTCTTAACTGTACAATTTTTGCATTAAAAAAATCCATCTGCTGAAAAATATAATATCTAAGAATAAATTTTAGGATATTAATTTGAAGATCAATGAAGATTAATTTATATAAGCAGGCCATTATCTTTTGACAATTTTATTGCCTTTTCAGAGGTTTATACTAAGAGCTATACTCTTTAAATTATACGATTCTAATAGATTTGAAATAAAAATGATTTATTTAAATCACCATTACAAAAGAAAAATTACCACCTAGTGTTTGGGATCATGCCATGGATTATTATAAGAGATAGCTAGTGTCTGTAGCGGAATTTATGTCCGAGGAGGTAGTAGTCTTCCCAAAAAATCCATAAACTAATTTTGAATTTACAATATTCCTCGAAACTGTGTCTAGCTTAACTTTACGTGAATGGCCTTGTAGCTATGGAACTTATGAAGATGAAAACGGAGAATGTTAACTTTGTTCTCGTGGTACTTATACGAAATAAAGTAATAAATGCAACAAATGTCCTAAAGTAATGGAGTAACCTATTCTAGGAGCTTCTTCTGGAAGATAATTTTTACCTTGTGCAAAGGGATTCTATAATGATAAAGATGGAGCTGAATTTTTTATTGCATGCCCAAATTACTTAGAGTGTCCTGTTGGATCTACTTTTCTTATAAGAAGCTAGAAATAAAAAGTGTAATAATCAAAGCGACCTTAAAGCTACTAAGATAAAGCTGATGAAGTTTAGCATTACAATTAGTATGTTACAATAGGATTTATACTAATAATTGGCTTTATAATTTGTTTATTTTTAACCAAAAAGAGTTAAGGAGCAAAATAAAAGTATTTGACATGTATGATAAAAGTCATAACTATGTTCTTGGGTAGTTTATATTATGCAGATTGTTGCCTATTTATGTGTTTTTTCTGCAAATATCTGATTACTATATCATAATTTAGGAGTGAGAATACAGGTCCATATGAACTTCCTTGCATAACTTCATTGTTGTAATGAAGTCTGCAAGAATCTTTGTAATCTATGAGAAAGAGGAATTAATTTTATTGTAGAAAGACTCTAGTGCTAGTAACAATCCCAGCTGTAGTTTTGATCTCCTAGGATGTTGAAAAAGTGTCCTTCTCTCAATGCTGTCAAACATCTTCTCGACATAAATAAAAGTGTCAAATATCTTTGTTGAGCCTTTTCCTCCTCTCTAATAGAGGTCAATAATCGGCTACAATGATCCTATTTAGATACTGCAGTTTCATTTTGAGGAATCCCAATTAAGCTGGAAGTATGAGGTTACGGACTAAAGAATTTTTTAAGTCCGTTCTGTTAAAGCCTTGTAGAAGATCTTCAGTATAGTATTAATAGACGAAATTGGTCCTCAGTTTTTTCAAACACTCTTACTACCTTCTTTGAAGATAGGAATGATGATGGAAGTTTTCATCTTTTATGGAATTCTTTAGAGTTTTAATATATTATTGATAAAACAGTGCATTATTAATTGTATCTCTTCTCCAGCACACTTGATGAATTCACTCTTTATTTCATCTGGTCATGCTGCCTTGTCGTTTGGAATATACTCAATGATTTTTTGAATTTTTTGAATTTCTTAAATTTGAAAAAGTTAAAAATTTTATAAGTGAGAAGATGGGCAATTGATAAGTTAAGGATCTCTATAAATGAGCTCTATTTATCCCTTACTGAACTCAATTTGTTTCTTTTAATTTTTTTATGTTTTTTAATGCAAAAGCTTCTCAATTTCAATAAGTGAGTCCTAAATTTCTTGTTAACATTCATTTAGTTCCTTACTTTAGGGATGATAATCTTTTTTGCTTAACAGAAAATCATTTCGATGTTTTTATTGAGTTTGAGAAATTTGTCTTTAGCCTGAAGCCTTTTCCGCTTCCAATAAGATTGCGCAAATTTGTTCCAAAGTTTTCTAGATATAGAATAAGCTTTTATTACCACTTATTGATTCTTTCTTACATAAATAGCAATCTCTTGCATTCCTAATTTACTCTTTTTGCAGCTATATATTGCATAATGATATCCTAAGGGAATTTATTGTAATTATTATTTAATATGACTTTTCCTATAGTGTTCATTGTATTATTCTAAAGTAAGTTGTGATGAAACTACATTATGAGTCTAAGATGTCTTAATCTACAGTCAAAAATAAATTCACTTAAAACTGATTTTAGTAATTTTTTCTGTTCATTGAATCAAGTAGCTTATCTATCTTATTGAGTAATGGCTGCTATTTTGGAATATTTGCGGCTGCATTATAAGCTAGAATCACAGATATAGGAATATTATCCGTGATTAATTGATCGTAGTGGGCCTAGAAATTATTAAATTAATAAATATAAAGTGTTTAGTTGCCAATATATAGTCATTACAGTAATATTAATGATTAGCTCTTTGAAGGAATGTATTAACTATAGGGCCGACCCAAGTTATTTTATTTCTTGGGAAGTGGTTGGAATTTTTATAAAATTGATGAAAATTAACGTAAAAAAAGAGAGAGTACAGGTCATTCTGCGCCCTAGTGGAGAGGTAAAAAAAACATACAGTCTTTAAGAGTATTGCACAGAAAAGCAAACCGAACAAAAGCCCTTCGAAAGATAGATAGACATGAAACACCTTTTAGCAAAAAATCTCTCTTCAGTTTAATTTGCTTTAATTAAAAATTTAAATAAACTATTTTATAATAAAAATTTGTTAAAAGTAGAAAAAGATATAATATATAGTAAAAAAATAGGCAAATTAGATTAAAAAGAATAATAAAAATTACATAATAAATATATTAATAAGGAAATAAATTAGCAATTAAATTATATAAATAATAAATAAGATGCAAATATTTTAAATTTAATTAAAAATTATAAATTCAGACTATAATTATATAATATAACTCAAACTGAAAAGAAGAAAACTAAAGATAATTTAAGATTGAGAGTAATTAAAATATTTATATATATAATTAAAGTACTTAAGTAAAAATAAATTAAACTGCAATATAGTAAATTTATTAAAAAATTAATAAAAATATATAATAAATTAAAATAAACATTATATGATCATTAAAGAACTAACTTTCTGTAAAATTTTAATATTTAGAATTAGTGTTATTCTTTAAGTAATAACGTTTTATATAAAAGGATTAAAAAATGGCAAGGATAAAAAATTTAAATTCTCTAATTTAATTTTGATATCTAACTCAAGTGCCACAAAAATTACTCTTTGCTTTCCTGATACAAATTTTATTTTCTTAAATTTTATCGAAGCTTTTTGAAACTATTAATTCGACACAAGTAAGAAAATTTTAGCTAGAACTATCAGTAGGTCAATAAGAAATAATTATGAAATATCTTGCAAATAGCAAACAAAGAATTAATAAAAGAATAAAAATTAATTTATAGATTAAGAACGCAATTAATATTTTTTAGAGCTGATCTCTCAGAAAAACATATTGATTAAGAGTAGATACTATGCATTTGTTAGCAATAAGAAAAATTTGAACACGTCTTTGATTGCTAGTATTACAGATAAACTATATAAGAAAACAGTCTTCAGATACAAGAAACATTATAAAACTTACACACAAACATAAATCTGAAAAGAAGGAAATAATAAATATACAATAAACAATTAAAGTAATAAAAAATAGAGAAAAATTTAAAAGAAATGCTAGAATATAATCAAATATTAATTAATTAAGAAACAAAAAAGAATAAATAAATCTTAGAAGATATTGATCTTAAGATTAAAAAAGCATGGTCTAGCATAAAACAAAAACATTAACAAATAACTTGATTTTAAGAATGATTGAGGGGAAAATAAATCCATTAGTAATATTTGAATAAAGAAGCTAAAATAATTATTTTTAGAATGAACAAAGATACAAGAAGAAGAGAAACTAAACTAAAAAAATCAAATCAAAACAAAACAATAATGAAGACCTAAGAGTTTCAGAATGAGAGTGATATCATAAAAATTATTTTATTAAGCTGAAAGGCGAACATTATTTAATTTAATTTAATTTATTTATCTAATGCTCATAAATCTAGTTCTTCTTAAATTAAAATATTTCTATCTTTTTATTCTTGAAATTTTTTATTATTTTGTATTGAACTACAACAACCTCCACCTTTCAGTTTATTATGATATTGCTGTAACAATAAAACAATTAAAATAAATCAACTTTAGAAACAAAAGATGATAGAAATAATTTAACTTAGTAACATTTATTATAAAATGTTCATAACATACTACATTCATCATTCTTTTGCTACTATTTTATTATTTATAATTAATAATTTGCAGAAAACAATAATTTTATTTCTCTCAATGATATATTATCATGCTTTTAAAATTTTTCACACTAATAAGAGAAAGATATCAATCACTCCGATTGTTAGCATTCTTAAGATTGTAATTATAAAATATTATTTTATTACCATAAAAATGTTAATTTAAAGTATGCCATCTCTGGAGCTTCACCAGCATCAGACGACCTATTTTTTAACTGGAAGGCTATCAAAATTGCTCTAAACTCAAAATTTCTCTTCTAATTTCTAATTTCTTTTTATAAATTCCGTTATTTATGATGTACAGTTTTGTAAGTTCTTGCTAAGTCTCGTAATTTTTTTACCGTTAAAATCGTTTGAAACTGGAACATTATTTTATTAGGTGCTTTGCTGATTGGCAATATCTATATCATTTAAGTTAATAGGTTGGCTTTGGTTTATACTAAAAATAACTTTCGATTTTTCCAATTCGCATCTTGATATCTTCATTCAAGCAAATAGCATTTCTTGCTTATTATCTATTATCATTTTATCTTCTTCCAAATTTCTTTGAATAGACTGTTGAGATTAAGATGAAATTTCTGAACTTTTCATCTTAAGCTTCAATTACTTGTTGCTATAGTTCAATTTTCTTTTTTATTCTATATTCTGCTTGATTTTTCGACTCTATCATATCTCTTAAATCTTCATTTCTTTCTTGAGTTCTCTTAGCTCCTATCTAAATGAGATTTTATTTTGAAAGTTCTTATAAACTTACTGGAGCTTCATAAGGTTTTTCTGAGCTTGATACTACTATCTCAGGTTTGACTGATTAACGCTTTATAAAAATACTCCTGATTCAAATTTTTATTCTAAAGGCCTTTTATTTTGCTTGATTCTTGTTCCTTGTTTCTCATTTATTTGTTAGTTATATAATAAGTTATAAATATATTATAAATTATGGTTAAAATATTTCTTGCACAATCTTATAAATAGTAATTAAAACTAAGGTTATGAAAAAATAGAAAATTATATGGACTAAAATATGATAAACCAATAGCTAATATATATAGAAATATTTATCAAAGAGATACAAAATTCTGAGCTAAAAAAGATTAGGAAATAAACCTAATTTTTCATTTTTCTCTAAATCTTGACAGTTTGTAAAAATGTAAAAAGTAAAAGAAGAAAATGATTTAAAATGAAAGCAGAGTAAAGATTTAATATTATCAATTAACCAAAATTAAAAAAATGATAAGTATTTTAAATAAAATATAAATCTAGAAGTGGTTAAAGATAATTAAAGTTATTATTTAGTTATAAACACAATTTAAGAAATAATTTAAAAATGTTAATTATAAAAATTTTATATTTTAAATATTGAACAAAAACATTTAAATCAAATTAAAAAATTTTATAACATAACAAATTAATGTGACTTTCACCATTATTAGGTTAACCACGATTTTAACTATTCAATAGTGTTAAATAGAATACATCTTGGTAAATGGAATCATGACAGATTGTATCTCTTAGGAAAAATACCAAAATAATGCTCATATATCACCCAAAGTCAGATTCCAAGACAAATAACCGACAAAATTCAGGTTTATTTCATTCCAGGTCCCGAGAACCAACCAAAGCAGAGGAAGCATAACTGATTATTAGTTCTTAACTTCCCCAACATCTGATGAAGCTATCCTTTTCTATACTCCTCGTTTCATGGCTTAATTTCCTATGGATTGTACCCATTTAAGCCAGGAAAAGCTTGGAAACATCCATCATAATATTTTAAAATTATCATAAATAAATGAGATTATAGAGCGCGTAGCACCTCAATAGTGCGCAGCTCTTTAATAAAGATTTTTAAAGCTAAAAAATTCCTTGCTGAAGTCTTTCACAGTGCTACTTCTCCCTTGTGAGTTTTGTCTTCTATAGGCCGTGATCGGAAGGCTACCCTAAGAGACCTTAGTATCTGGCATCTTTCGTCATTAATTCTACTTGGTGCCTCTTTGATCTTGTCTTCTCTTCTCTTCTCTTCTCTTCTCTTGGCTCCTACCAAGATTTTTGTTTGGTTCTGAACCTATGGGACACTTCCTGGTACCAGAGTTTAAGTCAGTTTCAGTTGGAGGATTGCTCCTCCCTATTTATTTATATATATAATAAATTATTAAATTATCTAATTAGTTAAAATTACTATTTTTATTTAATTATGCTTAAATTTTATTATGTTTTATATTTAATCTCTTTAATTTATTTTATACTCATAACATCAAAATTAATTTTTCTCTTTCTCTTTATTATTCCAGAAAACTTATTTAACTTAAAATGCTAAGAAAAATAAATATAACATATTTTTGGGTCCTTTTCGGATCTATTCACTCTTACATTATTAAATGCATTTTAAACTTAACATCAATATATTTTTTATTCCCTTTTGCTCCATGTTTTCACACTTTTTTCGTTTCTTTTTTACTCCTTAAATCTTCTATAGTTTAAACGCGGAGTAAAAAGAAATTTTTTGCTTTGATGTTTATGATAAAAATTTGATACTTTAAATTATTTACTTATTTACCTTATTTAAAATGCATTACTATGGGTGAAGCAATCTTTTATTTTTTTACAATAATGATCTCTATTCTTTAACCGTTGCTTTTTTTTCATAATTTCAAATGCATAACCTCATTTTAACTTTTCTTTTCTCATCATCTTTCTTCTCTATTTTCTTTAGATTAAACACTGAGAAAAAATAACATATTTTATTTTACTTTTTATAATTTTCACTTTTTTAATTTCTTAATTTCTAATTTTCTCACTTTTTAATTTTATTTTTTTATTCTTTTTATTTTCTATTCACTTCTTATCTTCATTGATTTATTTTATTTATTTAATTTTACTTCCATTCCATAATTTGTTTTTTTTACTTCTAATTTACCGTTACTTTCACTTACTCATTCATTTCACTTTCTCACTTTAACAATTCCTCTTTTATATTTCCATTTAAAATTATCTTTTTAATTACTTTTTAAGTTACTTTTTTACTAATATGAAGGTTTCTTATAAATATTTAAGGATTCATTCAATCAAAAATGTTAACTTATCTTTATTTTCTTTATTGCTTTCATTTATTATGCTTATTTTAATATTTAATTTCTTTATTCTCTTTTCCTATCTACTTTCTCTTTTACTTTTCCATTCCACATTTCATTTAGCTCGTATTTATCTCCTTTATCTACATAAAATTATATATAAAATGGCTTCTAAGAAATAACAGAACTTTGAACAAAACATTTAAACAGGAAAATTCTCTAAAAAATAAAAAAAGCGAAATAATTACAATGAGTGAAAGTGAGAAATATGATTGATATGACGAACATTAACCACTTGGAAATCCAGAACTAAAAAAGCTTCCGACACAAACTCAAATAGAAATATTATCTAAGTCATTAAAAGAGTTTATGTTTAAAAATAGATACCTCACTGATAAAGTAGAAAAATTAGAAAAACTAATAACGTCTTTACTTGAGAAACAATATTAATCATCATAAGAAATAGAATACAAACTGGAACAAAGAATTCTTTAAATTTAATAATAAATTCAGGTTACGTCATTTTCGATTTAACAGAATTAATCAGATCCTATGGAAATAGAAAATGAAGCCTCAAATTAAAATAAACAGTTAAATTTTATTTAAAATAAGTAGTAAATTTAAATTAAATAAGTGTTACAGGAATAATAGTTTAAAAGAAGAATAAAATGCTACGTGTGCAATAAATAACACCAATGAAAATACTGCTACTAACTAAGCGAAATTTAAAGAAAGAATAAATAAGATATTTTAGAAAACTATTTAGGATATATCCAACATAAAGCGGAAAAATTTATAGAAAAAAATTCTTTAATTCAAATCTTAATCCTTGGAGAAATAATTAGGAACGCTACATGCAAGATGAAGACTATTCAGAATATTAAAGGATGGTGCGCTAATGAAGTGCGACACCGCCTAACTAAGCCTAGTAGAAATTCAAGACAAACTAATGGAGACAAGCTGATAGAATAGGTCAGATGGCTGACTACTAAGGCTTTAATAAAGCTTTTTAACTTTAACTTTTTTATAATAATTAGAAAAACATTAAAAATCGAAAAGATGAGTAAAAGATTTTTGAAAAGAGCTTATTACGACTAACTATCTGTTTTTAGTTTGCGAAAAGATGTTAATTTAGAAGAGAAAAATTAGTTATTAAGAAAAAATAACTATATTAAGTATTTTTTCTCTTCAAAATTTTTTCTCATTTCGTAATATTAAAAGGAATAGCTTTAAAGATAAGCTTTCTGATTTTAAGCAACTTGAATATATCTACTGTGCATATAAAAAATCGATTTTATTGATTTAATCTTAAAATTTGAATTCCTAATGAAGCTATTTTATTAAAGTTGAAAAATTAAAAAAAATTAATTGATTGTTAATCATATAAAAACATTTTTTTAGTAAACTATATAAATAATTTGAATATATGCAAAATTATAAAAATCTTCACTTTCTTGTAAATTATCTTATACTTCCATCTACAATAAGAATAAAATTATATTCTAATATTAAATAATACGAATTAGCAAAATGAAAGTGTAAATAATTAAGAAATCAATATAGTTTTCATTATATCAAAAAAGGATAAAAGAAAAAATTTAATCTTTTTTATTAATTAAAATCATTTAAAAACTGTAAGATAATGGCTATTATAATTATATCTATTAAACATGGAAAATATTTCGTACAATATTAAAAGAAACATATATAAAATTAAAAAATGCAAAGTTTTTTCTAAGATGATAAAGCGAATAATACACAATTTCATAAATGACCTTAAAATTGAGCTATTTTTGTTATATGCTAAATTATTAGACAACTAAATTATAATTTATAATTTAAGCATTCCTTTAATAAACGTTTGCTTTAATATACAATATAGTATTTTTTAATTTAAGATAATAAATATTCATAAACATAAAAACATTTAATGTGGCTTAATAAATATGATTTTTAAAAGATTAAGCACTTATTTAAATTTAAAATATCTTATCAAGAAATTAAATTAAAATGTTTTCATATTCATTTTCTAATTAAATAGTCATTATTTATTGTTTATTTATCTATTTGATTGATGTTTTAAAGATTGTTATTATATTTATTCATAAAGTATAATATCAACTGAAAATTGCTAGATTATTTAAAGATAAAAACTTAATTCTTAAAACAATTCTTTTATAAGATAAACAGTGATAAGATGATATTATAGCTTAAAAATAACATTTTATCTTACAAATTGATTTATAAAACAAAACTTAATTTTATGTGAGATTAATTGAAGATGAGCAAGAATTTGAGGAAATATAAAATAAATAGGTTATAAGATGCAATATATCATCAAAAATATTTAGAATCTTTTCTGCAAACTTATCTAGAATTCTTTTAGATAGATTAAGATAATCTTGAAGTTTAAAATGAATTTATCAAAAATAACATCTAATACAATGCTGATTAAACATTAGGATTCTTTATTCCAGACTCAAGTTATAACAAATTTCCTCGAGATTTTATTAAGAAATATGTAGGTCTAAAAGGGCTAACTCAGAATATAAAGAAGCATACATTATGTCTGGAAGAATAAATTAATAAGTAACTAATCTTTATGAAACAGCGAAACAAATTTGGAAAGACTTCAAGTATAATTTGTGAAAGTTTAAAATAATAAAGCAAAAAAGAAATTTTTACTTCTAAATGAAGATGCTAAAGAAATATTTTCACATACTAATAAAATTAAAACCCTAAAATAATAAATTAAATGAACTTAATTAAGAAATCAAAAATAAATCCATTGATTCATGGAAGAATTTATTTTTAACAAACATTATAATCTAACTAAATAATAAATAAATCTTAGTAATTAAAAAATAAATAAAATATAAGATAGTATTTAAGTATTAAAGATTATCAACTATTTATTAGGATTTTATCTTTTTACCACACAAGAAATTATAAAAGAAATTACGAATGGAAAAGCAGCTGTTTCAGCTTGAATAAAAGGTGAACTTCTGAAATATGGTGGATAATATTTGATAATAATTCTTCACTCTTTTCTGAATAATATGTTAAGATTTGGAAGAATCCCTTAGGAATTAAATACATTGACGGTAATTCCAATATTTAAAAAAGGAAATAAAGATGACTGGAAAAACTGACTACTTATTTCTCTTATTAATATTATTATAAAACTATATGATAAAGCTTTAACAAAAAGACTATACAATCTGCTTTATTATAGAAATTTGATTCGTTCTTCATAAATGGGATTTATGAAAAATAGATAAGCAACTTAATAAATTTGAATAATATAACAAATAATTCACAACTATCAAAAAAGTGCTAAAAGTAAAACTAAATTGATAGCAACACTGATAGATGTTGAAAAAATGTTCGACTCAATAGAAAGAAGACTTTTGTTTGATTAACTTAAGAGAGTTAAACTACCACTTGGAATAATAATAGCCTTAGAATCTTTTTACATAAACCTAAATTCTTCATTTAAAATAAAGGAAAGAACACCAGAACATTATAATTCAACAATAGAGTTATGTAAGGAAAGTCACATGGACCATATGACGTAGTAATTAGATATTTGGAAAGTAAAAGTACCTAATTGGAATTCAAATGCCAGGGTTGGAGTATTAGCTTCGCATGCAGACGATGAGCAGATGATCTGATTCTTCTTTCCAGAACTGCAAAATAGATCCAGGAGTTAATAAATGAAACAAGTAAACATTTTTACGTAAACGCACTTAAAGATCAATGTTATCAAATCTGAATGCATCTAAATTTTAAAGAAACATTATAAATAATAAAATTTAAATTTATGATTAGATAATTAACCAATTATTTAAAAGGAAAAAGTATCATATTTAGATGTAATGCTACATTAGAAGAAGAATTTTAATTCCCATTGAAAGAAGTCGCGTTCAAGTATTTAGTTGCAATGAAAAAGCTGCTTTTTTAACTAATTAGATATAAGAATGTGACTTCTTGACATTTTAAAACTTTATGCAGGTTTTTTACACTACCTAAAGCAGAATATGGAGGAGAGCTAGTACCATGGTGTATTCAAAAAGGAAAAACTGGAGTTTTGAATAGAATTGAATCAAGTATGAGAATGATTTCAAGAAAAGCATTTTAAGAAGCAACTTCAGCAATTAATAAGTTATGTTTCATAGATTTAAACTGGTTATCTTTCAAACACATTATGGCAATAAAGTTTTTTAAATTCTATTATAAAATTAAATAAGAAAGTATTGATTTTTCAACATCGACAATAGGCTCTCTTTTCATTACCAACTGAAAAAAAGGATTTCAATGCTATGATCTAGTTCAGCAATTATTAGACTTCTATAGTATCGACCAGTAGAATTCTAAGATTAGTACAAATTAAAAATTTTTTACTAAATATATAAGAGAACAAAATACAATAATATTTCTATAATATAGCTACTCAAAAGTTTAAGAGAATGAAAAAAGCTAAAATATAAATTGAACAGTTTAGTAATCTTAACCAATTTCAAGTAATTATTTACACTAAGTTGAACAAATAATTTAGACAAGAAATTATCAGTATATAAACTTAGAATCCAATCTTTTAATTTTCGAAAAGATCTTTAAGATCGTCATTATCCTATTGATAATCCCTATTTATGTGTGGGGAGTATGATACATTTGAGCACATTTTTAAATGTATTTACTATTCTAATATAAGAGATTGACTATCGTAAAAGATGATTAAGGAATTATAAACTCCTTTCCAAAGTCTTATTTTGGATATTTAGATTTATAAATAAAAATATTTCATAAAAAACTTTTGTCAAGAAGATTAGAATTATTAGAAATGAAAAACTAAAAAAGGAAGAAATAAAAGAGAGACTATAACAAGAGTAATAAAAAATTGATGAGATCAAGATTATAATTAAAAAGCATTAAAAACATTTACTAATTTCTATAAATAAAGGAAGCAATTATTGCAGTTATAGATGTCAAAAAACTCTTTTAATTTAAAATTTAAATAAACAGTTTCATACAATAACTCTTTTATTAAAGTTAAATATTATTACTAAATAGCTTTAATTTATACCATTTATTTTTATAAATAAATATTAAAATTTAAGTTCTAAAAACTAATTAAATTGCTAATGAAGCCATTTAAAGAACTCTTTATTTAACTATAATTAATAAAACATAGATAATATAAAGGAAGAAATATCTAAAAGGAATTTAAGTTCTAAGTAAACCAAAGGAAACTTTAGCTTTATTACTTTAATAATATAAAATTCAAATGATAGCAAAATATAGTTAAAAATAATCTTTATAATAGTAAGATATTAATATTAAAAATACTATCTAAAATAATTCAATAACTATATGCTTAGCTAGAATTAATTATCTTTGTATCAATTTAAAACTAATAAAGAAGATGCTTTTCATAATTTTGATAAGAGTTTTAAATAATTGGTTAACAATAAGCATTTGATTACTAGTTTATAAAAATATAAAAATTCACATTTAATAATCAATGTCTACAATAAATAAAACCATAATTTAGTAAATTAAAAAGTAAATATAGTTAAACATATCTTTAGAGATAACTGTATTAAATAAAATTAATAAAGAATTATCAATAATTATAAATTTAATTAATATATAATTTTTAGTTCTAAATAATATAAGTAATTATAATAATAATCTTAACTAACTTTTATTATATTTTAAAGTTAAGTATAAATTATTAATTTATATATCAAAATTTGATTAAACTTATTATAATTATGTAAAATTAATTATTTTATCATTGTCAATTAAAGAAATTTAAATAAGCCATTATTATTAATTTGCTAATAATAAGAAAATTATACTTACATAAATTATTTAACTATAATTAAATTACTTTATTTCTTTTATTTAAAAACATATTTTAACTAAAACTATCCTTTAATATTATAAATGCTAAATGATTAAATTTTATTTATCCTATCATTTTTATTATTTATATATATATCAACAATTATATTAGAAAGGCCCATATTTTATCTTAAAAATAATAAAATAAATGATAATTATTAAATAATTTATTTTATTTTTTAAAATTAATAACTAAAAAATCTTATTTACTATTTAAAAGCTTAAATAATAAGTCATAATAATAAGATATAAGAGTTTAAATATTTTAAATATTGAGACATAATTGTATAATTATTGGCATTTAACCTGGCAAATTACGCTAAATTTAAAAGTTTATATATTTCATTCATGGTTCTCTTTCACTCTCATCTTGATAAAGAATTTTTCAGCTCATTAAATCTGTTTATGGGTTTTTAATATAATCTATTTTCTCTTCACTCTAGTTCTTAAAATCTCTAATGGTCTTCTAAATATTATTGATGAAATATTTTTATGTACTTATCTAATTTAATTATCTTATCTTTGTAAACTATTTATTAATATAGTTTTGGTCTTATAAAACAAATCTTTTACACTATTTTCATTAATTATTTTAAGTTTATTAAAAAACTTTAATATCTGCAAAAAGATTACGTTTGAAAATGTACTCAAATGTATCAAATTCCTATCTACTTAAGCAAAGTTTATTGAATTGAGTTTTGATATATCGATGATTGAGTTCATATTTAAAATTATAAGTATAAGTAATTAGTTTTTAGATTGAAATAGTTTCTTAGATTAAATGTCTATTGTTCTTAGCGTATATTATTAAAGAAAAAACGTTTTATATATTTCTTTTTAAATCAGCAAATCTTTTTGGTGTTGACATGACTGCATTCTTTAAAGGCATTCTTAGAATAAACATTTTAATTTAAATATTGCTATGCTTATTAAACTCTTTGAAATCATCAATTATAATATCTATTTGCAAATATCTATTTGCAAATATTCATAACTAAGCAAGGTTTTGATTATCTTGACAACTCTTCATTTAAAAAAAATAGATATCTTACTTCAGATTTATTTCTTTGCTCTGATTTTAAGAATAAAGATTAAATGGTGTAATTTTTATCTTTTTACTAAGTAGAATTATTTTTATCAAATTGGAGCTATCATTGTGATATTATAATGAAAAGTAAAAATAAACTAGTATTCCAGCGCTTATTAAATATTTAATAACTTATAGATAGCTAATGTAAATCTTTCTCTTACACATGTTGTTCTTATGTTAAAATACTATTTTAGGAAATAATAATATGTTACATTATAGTAAAGCAAATAATTAAAGTAACGGTTATTAAGGAGGAAACTTTGAAGCAAACATTTTAAATTTCTAAATTTTAATTCTAGAAGTACCCTTATAACTATTACTTCTTTTTCTTATTTAAGAAATAGAAATAATTTTAGTAGAGGTTTGATATTAATAGGATAAAGTAAATGGTATTTAGTTTTGAATAATCTAATAACTAGGTATGGGTTTGGATTTAGTAGAAGTAAAATAGGTTATAGTTTTTGTTATAATAGTAGAATGTAATATTTGTATGTTAAATAATAAATAGATATTATATAAGTTATTAAAGAAGTAATTTGAAATGAGTTATTTAGGTTTGTTAGTAAAAATATGTAAATAGTATATTTGATAGTAGTAATAGTAGTTTTGATAGTTACTGTTGATATAGTTAAATGTTATTTAAATAATGTTAAATGACTATGAATTGATAAATAAATAATTAGTATATTTAATTTAAAAATAATAAAATTAATTAATTAAATTATTATTTTATCAAAAAAGATTAATTTAAATTAGTCATCAAAAATATAAAAGCATTATAAGGGATTATACTACTAATATTTTAAAACTATAAACATTATTATTCAAAATCAATATAATCATTAAATCATTAGTCTATTATTCATTAACTAATTTAAGTCAAAATACTAACTAATCAACTTCAATTATTTATCATTTATTAAATAATGCTAATTTACTTTAAATATTCAAAAATTATCACTAAATCATATTAAATTTATTAAAAAGCCTAATTTAAAACTTTCATAATCAAGTAATCCCTTTTAGAATATTTAACTATATATTAATCAAAGTATTTTAAATCTATTTTATTTATTAAACTTAAGCAACTAATTTTATATTATATTTTCAGTTTATTACATTTTAGCTAGTTTAAACTAAATCAAGTAATTAAACTTTGTAGCATTAGAATTAATTATTTAATAATAATAAAACTTTAGAAATTATTTTTTGTTTAATAGATTCATTAATATCCTATAAATATTATCTCTTTAATTTCAACGTTTTACTATTAGATATCTTTATCGCTCTATTTATTAAATTAAGATAACCTTTTAATTTTAGAATTTAAGCCAAAATTTGAAAAAATATGAATATTTATGTAATTTTTAGTTTAAATGCTTTAGTAATTGTATATTTATTTATAATTTCCTAAATGGTAAATTTTTTAAGAAAGGTTTATTTGTAATTGTCTTACACATTTATAAATTTTTAAATTATTTAATATATAATAAAAATATTTATTTAATTTTAGAAATAGTTCTTTAATTTATATAAAAATTTATCTTTTTAAAAAGATATAAAATTTATAGAAATTTGTAGTTAAATATGTTTAAATTGTAATTCATTTTAGGACTGAATTTTAATATTAATTTTTTCATCGTAAATTTAATAAAAAATCTTAAAATTTGTGACTTTCTTTCTCTTTACTAGCAAATATCTAGAAATATTATTACTAAAAAATCCTTTAAGATTTCACTCTTTTTTTACTTCTAATATTTTTAGATTATAACATTAATTAAAATATCTTTTTATTTATTTTATTTTAAGAGGATCTAAAATTAAAAAATCAGGATTATCTGTTAATTGAATGAAATTTACTTTTTTTAATTTTATTTATTATAAAATCTAAAGTAATATTAAAAAAAATGGAAAATTGCGCAGTAAAAATGGAATAGTCGATTCGCCTTTCTAGAAACTAAAATAGAAAAGCCAAAAGAAAGGCGGGCAAAGAAAAATAAAAGTAGATGACTACATCTGAATCTAGTTCTTCTTCCAAAGGTAAAGCGATGGTTGGAATGTAATAAGTAGAAGAATAAAAAATGACCCATATTAAAAACTCTAAAATTAAGTCGAACAAATGAAAAAATAAATTTCCCGATAAGAAGAAACCATATATAACCAAAGCATATAAATAAGAGAACTTATGAGTAATATTTATTTTCAGGATAATGAATTAACAATTTTAAGAAATAACTAATATAAAATAAATTAATAACAGAAGAATAATTATGAAGATAATCTTAATCAAACTTACCCAATAATCAAATAATGTAATTAGAAAAAACTCCAACTTAAATAAAAAAAGAAGAAATCTCATAAATTGAAATTTAAAATCAGAATATAATTAAAAGATTAGAAAAGATAGAAAACAAGATATTTATAAAAAATTAATCAAGATAAGAACTTAAACAATGTTGATACTGCAAATCAAGATTTCATTTATTAAGGAAATGTATAACCCGAAAAAAACTGAACTAAAAAGAACAAAACAGAACATGAACTTAAATTAACAAACTTTGAATTACATCAAATGGAATTTATAAGAGAAAAATATTTGCTGGATAGACTGAGAATCAACAGTGGTTACCTACCACTTAATCAAGAAGGTCGTGATATCCATCCTCGTTAAGAAAATGGCAGCAAGTACCTGGTTGAAATCCCAAAGTGTACTAAACTCTTTTTTACATTTATTTTATAATTAATTAATTAATTATAAATTCTAAAGTTTATCTTGCATTTTATCTTTATAAATTAATATCTTTGAAATTTATTTTTTTAAAAAAAAATGTCAGTATTCAAACCAGGATTCTTCGCGGCGCCTAAAAAGTAGAAGTTAACGGCATCCTAGAAAGGCTAGGACCAGGAAAAGGGTAACAAAAAGGTCACCCATCAGGATGAATCTCCCGCCTTTGAAGAAAAGCCTAGGAAATAGGCTAAGAATATTATGCGCTCGGAAGTCTTTGAATCTTACCGCATAATAGTATATAAGCTATGATTAGCTGATTAAAGTGGTGCGAGACCTTCAAGAAGAGGTCAAAAAGTTGAAGATAGACAATAGGAAGTCAATGAAAAACTTGAACTTGCAGAGGAAATATAATCGAGACTCACGATCTAAGAGAGAGACCTTAACGCATTTCGAAATATATCACAAGACTAGAGCAGTTAATCTCAAAACTAACAATAGAAGCAGAAAGAACTAATCAGCAAATTAGAAAAAATAGAAGAAAATCAGTACAAATTGCAGCTTTAATTGGAATTGAAAGAATAAAGGAATGATTCAATGATAACTGAAGGTGAAAATAACTCAAGATTTAAGTCTAAACTTTTATTTTTATTATTTATAACTAATTAAAATTTTTGCAGCATTTTTAATTAAACAAAAAAATTGATGTACTTGCAAAGCATTTTCAATCTTGATATAATATGAAAATGATAACTAATTACTAATTAAATTTAAAAATTATTTAGTAATGAAGACATTAGATTTCATTTTTAAAGCCTTAATTTTAATAATATTTTCAATTATAATTCTAATTTAAGTTAAATTAAATTTTTTTATATATAATTTAAAAATTAAGTTAAAAGTTAAAATGGTTATTATTTTGACTTATATTGATTAAAATATGCAATAATTAAAATTTATATGTGTTTACCATATTTCATATAGATAATAAAAAATGCTTTACAACTTCCATCTCAATAATCTTGATTTAATTTTCTTTAATCATTTTCTTCTGCACTTGCTCACTAGTCAAATTATTCCATTAACTCTTCCACTTGTTCGTTTTTTTACTCTAAAATTTAAATTCTTCTATGAAGCAATTTTGAATAAAAGTATTTAATTCTGTAATCAATTTGTTAAAGTTATCTTAGAGTATGGAAGTTAGGATTAATTTAATTTTTTTGCTAGTTATAAGTTTAAGCAAATCATAATTTTTAAAGTATTTAAATTCTGCCATTAAATCTTGCAGAACTTCACATTAAGAAATGTTTTAATAGGTTTCTTATTCTCCGCGAATGCAAATTTCAGAGTGTTTTATTTAAAAGTACTTATATTTCAAATCATACTAAAAATTGTAACTAAAGGTCAATAATTTGAAAATTGATACTATTTCTCTAATAATTGTCTTGTTTAATATTGTGTAAGTATAACTTGAAAATTTCTATTAATCAATGTTATTATCTTAATCTTCAAAATAAAGGTGTGAAGTAGGCATCGCACTCAGCCTTCCTATTACATCTGAATAAAATTTTCATTCTATTTTATTTAAAACTTTATTTAAAATTATTTGCTACTACTAGCATCTTAAAGTTCTATTTGAAAATGTTAAGTCATTTATATTAATTTCTTGATATATTTAAGGCTACTGTTCTTTACTTTGTTAAAAAGAAATGCTAAATAAGAGCTGAGATCCGTTTAAGATTCAGTGTAAAGTTTTATATAAAATTTGAAATAATGCATTCAATGTAATTTTAAAAGGATAACCAATTCAAGACAATAAAGTAAGATTCATTAAAAGTAGAATTAAGACTTTGTAAAGCACATCTTGCTACTTTTCTTTAGCTAGTGATTATATCATTTTATTTTTTATCTCTGAAGAATAGTTCAAGAAATTACTTCTGACCCATACCACGCCTTCGGTAGTATAAATATTCTAAAAATCTATTATATATTAATTAACACTTTTTATTGTCATTAAATTTACAGTCCCTATACTTTTTATATCTTATTAAGATTGTCTTTCTACAATAATTAATTATTAAATACCATCTCCAACGTAGTTAGTTGGAGAGAGATAAAATTTATTGAGATAAAATGTAGGATTTGAAATGCTTAATGATACCTTTAAAACTCATGATGGTAAAACTGAAGTTGATGTGTATTAAGTGCTCGTTTTTTAATTACCAGAAATAGACGTAACATTACAAACAGGAACTGTACCTGTTTGTATTGTAGAACAAATAATTGGGTCTGGATGAAGCGTGTAAATTAGCGAGGTGTTTTAGGATTATTACCTTGCAGTATAATTAATAATTTATTTTGGAAAGAGAAACTTACAGAGAACTAAAACTGATTAATATCATCTTTCGTACATCTAGAACCTGATGCATAGAATAAGTTTTTAAGATCAGAGAGGAAATAAAAAATATATGCTTTGAAATGGTTTAATCTTACCTAGCATATATTCATGGTACTTTAATGGCTTTTTATAGATTAGGAGAAGACATATATTTAACCTATATATGGCTAAGATAAATGCTGTATAAATAATTCTAAGATAATAATCCGTGGAAGTTCCTAACTTGGTAAGCTTTTAGTAGAAATTGTAAGGAATATAGCTATTGGAAGAAAAGATGATGAAGAGAAATAGCTCTCTTGAAGCAGCTTTAAAGTATAGAGATTATATAAATTTTCTTTATCCTAGTAACTATGACTTCATACTTTATAATATGAGAGATTTAGAAATAGTAAAGCATTCTTAAATAACCGACTTACGATGTTTTGTCTATGGTTTATTTTTTACTCATCAATAAAATATAAAAGTTGATGGATTATCTGCCTAAATCCTTAGAATGATTTGGGAAAGATTTGCTAGAAATATTCCAAGTCTTTAAATGAAAAGAATATTTGAAAGAGACTAACTGATTGAATATTTACAAAAAAGCATGAAGTTCAATGAAAAATACGACAATAAGTTGAAATTTTATATTGGGTCGCTTCAGAACAGTATTTTAGAGATTTGGAGGAATGCCTAGCTTATATACTACTTAGAATAATTTATCTTTAGTAAGGTAAAATTGTAAAAATTTGAATGTAATTACTACTCTATGTTTAGCAATCTGTCCAAGTGTGAAAAGCTCCTTAAGTGATGCAGAAGTTGATTTAAAAATACACTAAAATACTTAAAATGTTCTTAGATTTAATAAACTGAATTAGAAAAAGTAAATAAAACTAAATAAATGTTAAATATTTATCAAATCTTAAGATATCCCTTTTCAAATCAAATTCATACATCTTAAAATAGCAAAGAATGGAAAATTATTATTTTCGGTTTAGCAAAAGATTTAACTGAAGAAAATGCTCGAGCTATCTAAGAGAAAATTAGATGGTTGTAAAGAAGAAAAACCTACGCCACCTTTAGGAGTCATATTTATTTTATTTATAATTGCAAGAACAGTTTCTTAAAATAGCGTAGTATATGAGGTTTTCAAGAAAAAACTTCCAAGCTTAACAATTACGATATGAATTGGAGAAAAAGAAGAAAACCAGGTAAAGAATAAGCAAGTCTTATAGCAATGTAATTAGGATAAACTATAAGAACAAATCAGGATGTATAGTAAAAATATGTAGAAGAAAGTGAAGAAAAATAGGAAGAAATATAAGAGGAAATGTAAGAGGAAATTGACTATATTCCTTCAGAAAAAGCTATTTAAGTAGTAAGAATCTTTAAACAAGAAAAAGAAAGAATATAGCAGCAAATAGAGGACGAGGCAGGATATCCTATATGTTTTTCATCATCCTCATAAATTTAGAAAGCTGCTTTGCATGGTGATCCACGTCATTTGAAATGCGAAATATATCTATAGAGTTTGAGCCTTTGTCCTCTATATAGACAGAAACTTTAAAAACGCTTTTAATTAAACTATCTTTTAAATATTTATATTCTAATAATATTGCAAGATCATATTGAAGCAATATTAAAAGCTAAAATTAATTAAGATTATTTACTTTAACATATTTAATTTAATAATTTAATTTAATTTAAAATAAAATTTAATTTTCAAAACTAAAAATAAAAAATGTTTAAGATGCTTTCTTAAAAGCAATAATATTTAGTAAGCTATTTGAAAACTAAATTTTATTTAAAAAGGTTAAATCTAATAATTAAATGATTTTAAATTATTAACTTCATAAAATTTTAAGATTTTTCTAGCTTGGATAATTATAAATTACATCTATTTATATGAAATTTAAAAAATGCCAAACTTCCATAGGGCTTCTTTACTACCTCTTCCAAAGACAAAAAGGAAGAGAGCAAGCGAGATGTAATTTCTTCTAACCTAACATCTTTGCTTTAATTAGACCAACCTTTTGATCAGCAAAAAACTTAATAATGGATCTAACAACTTCCAAAGCCGGATTAACGACAGAAACAAGCTCTGTAAACACCAAAAACGGAAGAGAGACCTCGAAATCAGCAGGAGATGACATTGCATGGCTAGAAACGATCCTTTGAATACAACTCAGAGCAAGTTGATATTGAGTAATTTGCATTGTTGGTGGTGAACTTTAATGAAGAGGTTTAAATGAAGAAATAATTGAACGAAAAACTAATTTTCAAGCCAGAAGAAAATAATTAAATGGACCAGAATCGTATAAATAACTATGAGCGCTAAATAGATGCGTTCTCCAACATCCAATACCATTAGGAAAAGAACACAACTTAGCTGAATGATTAAGTAGTGAAATAAGAATATGAAATTCAACTTATAAAAGAATCAAGAATGGAATAGCTAAATACTGGATCGATCTCAATGTTCGTCAAACCCTAAGATTAACCTCGAATGAGACTAAATCCGATCAGGAAGAGATGCTTTCGCTCTAAAACCAATAAAAGCTATAACTGAACTGTAAGAAGTTTCAATAGAAACAAAGAATTTCTGATAAGCAAAGCGAACAGAAACAATTGGGCTGAACAAGATTTTTTGCAACAAGAAAGAAAATATATACAAGAGGAAGAATATGGAGTTATAACCAAGCCCGACAGGAATGTAGAAAGGTAAAACTATTTAAAAAAATCGCGGATGGGAACGCGAAATCATAAAATTGCCCCAAATATTTTAACGAACAGCGAGGAGCTTGAAACTCTGTACTTTTTGAAATTTCTTAACAGCAGAGAAACAATTTCATATAATTATAAGAACATCATTAATTATTTGCTGCTTTATCTAAAATTAATATAAATCAAATAGTTTCATTTAAAGTATGCATTTTCTCCTCATTAATTCCATAGATATTTAATTTCATATAAAATTTTAGGATTTTTTATATAAAAAGAATATCGATAATACAAATTAAAAATTAAAATAATACTATTAAATAAACTATGAATTTCATTTAAACTTAATCATTCGATTCTAGTTGAAAAAAAAAGCCTGATCTGATACTGTGATAAATAAGATTTTAGTAAAATTTTCCTTGATATAAAAAAATACAAGTGAAAAAATGAGCAAAAAAATAACTTTTCGTACTTTATTTAACATCATGGTAATTTTTTAATAGAATATGCCAATTTGAAAGAACATAATTTAAAAATATAGAAAATTAAATTAATTTATTAGTGAAGAAACTTAGTTTATTGGAAGATATTCGCTAGAATTAAATTAATTGGAGTCTAAATTTTAAGTAATATAATTACAATATAAGTACAATATAAGTAAGTTATTATGAAAAGAATTTAACAAGTATAAGATAATAGAAAAAGTTTATAAAGTAGTTATTAATTATGTTTTACTTTAGAAAGATATAATTAGTAAGTAAAATTCTCTAATGAATATTGATCAGTTTAATCTCATACTTTAAAATTATTAATGGGTACTTTTTAATCTGTTATAATTCTTAATTATTTTTGTAGAAGCTTTTCCTAATAATATTATAAGTCAAATTTTAGTAACTATTTTTTTATTTTTTATTTTTTTGAATTTATAATTAATTTTATTAATATGAGTTTTATAATATGCTTTCGATGATTCTTAGTAATTTATCAAGGTTTATTTTTTCTAGTTCATATTTTGTTTCTGTACTATCTAACTTTTCATTTAATAAATAGTTCCTATCTATTAATCTTTATAAATCATATTTAAGTACTTTTATTTCTAAAAAAAACTAATTTTCATTATACGAATTATTAATTACTTAATTTTATATTGCAATTATTGGATCATCATTTTATTAAATTTGTTTATTTTAATTCTAAAGATCAGATAAATAATGATATTTTGAATTAACGGAAATAATATTATTTTAATACTTTTAACTGTTTTTATTAAATTCAATTAAATCGAATTTGCCTACTATTATTCAAAAATAAATCTTAAGTTTATGCATTTTTTTCTATTAAAAAGGATATTTTTATTTAAATTTTAATTCAGATTTGAAAGCATATCTTAAGAGATCGGAGTGTCTTAGATAATATCTTAATTTTGCTAAGATTTTTGGATTATCTTTTTGTATCTTCTGCGGTAATATTTTAGGCGGTTAAACTAGTTTACCTATAGGTTTATTTTTCTTTCAATAGATGCTACAATTTATGTCCACGATGAAGAGAATTTCGAAGTGATTTCAGTGGAATGCGTAAGAATTTATTTTCTAGTTTTTTGACTACAGATATTTAATAATTTAAATAATAAATCCATTATTATGTTTACTTATTTGAGTTTTAGCAACTCCAATTCTTTTATTTGGAGATTTTATGTACCTGCCTGTGTTTGATCTATCAATTTTTAGCTTCTTTATAATCAATTAAAGAAGAGTCACTAGTTAAAACTGTTGAATTTTAAGTATTTTCCATTTTTTTTACTTTGATTGGTACTTATAATGATATAATCTTTACACCACAATTATACAGTTTCTTTTGTATACATGTATTAACGTTACTATCATTCATTATTTCAAGATCATTTAGTAGGAGAAATTCTTATAATCTATATGTATTATCAAATTATTTTCAGGATTGTATACAAAACCTTATAAAAGGGTGTTGAAATCTCCCGTTAGTATATGTGGATTCTCATCAAATTTATTTAGCAATGTGTTAAAAAGTTCATAAGCCATATCTTTGATATCTTAATTTAAAAATTATTGTTAAAAAATTTTATATCTTTCAAAACTCTAACTCTTTTTTTAATATATCCATCCTGAAAATCTTCTGTAGTGTAAGATTCAGAGCTAAAAAATAAAGAAAAATGTTCAAAATTTCATTCTTTACTTTCTTTTCTCTCCTTTTTAATTGAGATCCCTTTCAATTAAGTAAATTCTTATAAAATTTAAAAATTTTATCACTAGTTTTTTCATTTACTCGAAAAGAAATTTAAATTAAAAAAATTTTACACCCAAGTCAAAAAAATGAATTTTTATCAAAACTTAAGCAATAACTTTTGTTTTTTATCATTTCAAAAAAATGAAACTTATCAAATTTTTTTTCTTGAAATAAAAAAGCAACAAAAAGTTTGTTAAAATTTTTAAAATCAAATATTTTCAAAAATCGCTTTCAAAAACTATTTTTTTTAATATTTTTTAAATCATTCTAGAAAATTAAGTTCAAAATTTTTTATTCCTATTTAGGATTTTTTATTCCGATATAAAAAAAATTATTCATTTTTGGAATTTTTTATCCCGAAATCAAAAAATTTATTTCTCCCCAAAAATCTTTGGTAGTGCAAAACACTAAGCAAAAACAAATTTTCAATTTTCAAAAAATCCATACTCTAAAATTGAAAAATAAATAAAAAAATTTACCATCACAAAATTTTTTCCCAATCGGAAACGAAAAATGTTAAATTTAAATATTATTATTTTATAATTATAATAATAATTAATAATTAATAATAATTAATAATAATAAATATTAAATATCAATCATAAAAAATAAATAATAAAAAACAAAATTTATTTAAAATAAAATAAATAAAATACTTAATTGCATTTTTTAAATTATATTCAAGATTATAAACTAACTTTAACCTTATAAATAATATTTTAACTACTTCACAAAAAAAAGAAAACTTATACTTAACTTGAAATTTTTATAAAATCTAAAAATAAATCTATAAATTTTATAGAATAAAATAAAACTTAAACTTATTATACGTCTTCATTTAACAAAATTATATTTTTAATATTTTAAACATTACCACATTAAATCAACATACCTCACTAATTTCTATAACCTATATTACTCAACCTTTTTTTTAAACCAAGAATATTTAACAATATACAAATTTTTAAATAAATATATAAAGCGAATACTTCATAAAACTACAAACATTATTACCATTCAACATTAATTTAAATAAATTACCAATATCTTTTATCTTTAATCGCAAAATTTAATTAAGTCAAATCATAAGTTGCTCAACTCGAAACTCTCCACTTTCTAATCGTCTTGTCCTGTCCTCCCGATACCAACCATTTATTATCAACACTCAATGCTATAGATTCTATTGAACTTGTATGTCCTAACAAAGTCTATATACACTCACCCTTATCAAAGTTCCAAATCTTGATTGTTCTGTCAAAAGAACCAGAAAATATAACACTTGAATCATCACTTAACTTAATAATTGATACACCATATACATGGCCTTAAAGAGTACGAATACACTAACCAGAAGAGAAGTCTCATATCTTAATAGTATTGTCACCAGAACCTGATATTATGTATCTATTATCCTTAGACACTATTACCGATCAAACTAAATCTGAATTTCCAGTAAGAGTTCGCACGAGCTGACCATTCTAGAAATCCCAGATCATTATAATTTTATTACCAGATCCCGATATAATATATCTAGAGTCATAGGAGATTACTACCGATCGAACTCAATCAGTATGTCCCGACAAAGTTCTTTGGAGATCACCATTGTGGAAATTTCAGATTTTTATGGTGTTATCGCAAGATCCTGATACGATATAGCTAGAGTCAGGGGAGATTACTAACGAGAAAACATCAGAAGTATGTCCCGTTAAAGTTCTTATGAGAGAACCAGTCTATAAGTTTCAGATCTTGATGGTTGTATCATTAGATCCTGATACTATATAGCCTAGAATCAAGGGAGATTACTACCGAGTTAGCATAATCAGTATGTCCTATCATAGTTCTTTGGAGAATACCTGTCTGGAAATTCCAGATCTTTATCGATTTTTCAGGATATCCTGAACCTGATACAATTTAATTTAGATCCCTTGATATAGCTACCGAGTAAACAGCTGAAGTGTCATAAATGACCTAGTCTAAAAAATATTAAAGAAATACCTTTACTTTGGTCATAACTGTAGTTATTTATTAGTTTTTAGTAACATAAGTTAGGCAGAATTTCATACTTAAAATGAAGTAGAGATATTTTGCCTAAAATGTGGTTTCTCGCTCTTAAGAGTTTTCTTAAAAAAATACTTTTAGTAAATTGTTTTTCTTTTTTCTCTATTTATTTTTTCTCCATTTTAATTTTATAATTTACTTTAATAACTATATAATTAAATAAATTTTCTTGATTAAATTTCAATAAAATTAAACAATAAAATTATTAATTAAGCTTATTTATAAATATCTTATTTCTTAAGCATTTATTTGAAAATTCTATTTTTGTCTTAAAACAAGATAAGATATTAAACTAATAGTGTACAAACTTTTACAATTTTAATTATTATATATCTTTTTACTTTTAAATGAAAGGATAAGTTATTATATAAAAAGTTTTATAACTAAGAATTATATCCTTATTATAATAAATTTAATATGCATTTATTTAATTACAACTTATTTGTGTTTAAATAAAAAAATTTTAATAAGAAAACCTTATTTCTTTATAAAGCCTTTTAAATGATAAATAAAATATTACAATTCTTTTAAAAACTATTGTTATTAATTATTATTTTTCACTTACATTTAATCAAAAAAATTATTTATTTAAGCTATTTACTAATTAAAAAAATGAAATAAAGTAAATTTCTTATTAATTAGTTTGAATAAATATTAAAAAACATTAAATTATTTAAAACAAAGTATTTTAAGAATTTAAAAGATAGAATCTTTTATTTATACACTTTCTTACTACTACTTCATTAAAACTGTTTATTTATAAAGGTCTCTCTTATAATAATAAACTAATATAATTTATTTTAATGTTGATTCTAAGCAAAATATATAAATGTAATAAATATAAGTAGTAGAAAGTAAATATTTAAAACTAACTATAAATGGTGTATCACTAATTTTATCTTACAATTATTAAATAGTAATATTTAATTTTATTATTAAAATAAGCTTAAATATGTTTAATTATGTCTGTTAAATACTTAATATTTTATCCTTTTAGCTTTATTAGTTATTAATTTAAATTTCTCTTTAATTTATAAAGATATTAGATTAGTTATAATTAATACATTTAGATAACTTTCTCTTTTTATAGCAAACTAATATTTATTATTTATGTTATTCATGTAATTATCATTTCTAATTAATAATACCTAAATTATTCTAGATTATTTAAAGATAACAACTTAAATCTATTATTCTATACAAATCTATATTATATTTCTAACACTTTTAATACTCTCTTTATTAAAATTAGTTGTTTAATATTAAGAAAATTATAAGCTTTCAAGAAAGTATAATTTAAATATATTCTATTATTATTTTCTGAATTAATAGAAAGAGTAAACTTAACATAATATGTTTCTTTGTAATAAGAATTAGATTAGCTAATATAAGCTATTTAAAACTAATCTAATAGATTATTATTTACTCTTAATACATTTATTAATCTACTATTATTCTATATCTTATTGTTCCTAATCAGCAATTCTTCATGTTTTGCTTTATAGCACATCATCATTTGTAAATCTGTAATATTGGAGTAAAAGACGAAACTCCCATCATAAGTACATGATAATAATATATGGAAGAAAGAGAAAGATGTAAATCTTAATTGTGCATCATTTACCTCAATAACAGGTTAGAACTAATAGATCTACCAAACTTTGAACTAATACAATATATGAGACAGTTACAAATTTGATTACTGAATATGTAATCAATAAGAAAAACTGAAGTAATAAATAGATTTTATAGTAAAATATTACATTAAAGAAATATTAGAAAAAAGGAAGTAAAGATACATTGAAAGAATTTTATCAAATTAAAAAGTAATTGGCAAATATTTTTTGGGGATCTTATGAACATACGTTATTATATAATGAATTAACTAAACAAAGAAAATAGAAACTAAGCAAGGGAGAGCAGGAGAAATTTTAGCGAAAAGTTTAATATAATCTAAGATAAGTGAAAAAAAGATTAGCAGACAGCGAAAATGAATTAAGAACTTAAATTTAGCTTAAAAATTTTTAAATTAATTTATTATATATTATGCTTAATTAAAAGCCAAGCATAAGCTAAAACTATATCTTATTTTAACCATTTATCTTTATTTAAATTTTATTAGATTGCATTATCTCATTTCTACTACTCAGATACTCACATCAATAGCCATTATAAAATAAATCAACTAAACTAAAATTAGGTCTCTAACTACTAAAAGCAGGCTACCTTATATAATAGCTATGGATTAAACCTTTCAAAAATACTTATTTATACTAAATTTACTATCTCTCTTAATATTAAGCCTTTAGCTTTAACTTACTAAACATCTCTTTAACTAAGACTAGCAATATATTCTATTTATAAGCTATTTTACTATATCAAATTAAGAATAATATTCTTAATAATGCTAGGTGTTGCTGTTAAACAATAAAATTTAAGCTAGTTAAACATTAATCAAGATAAGGCTAACAAGACTAATATGATTAAAAGCTAAATGAAATTTTAAAATCTATAATCTAATAAAATAAGAACTTCATTAAATCAACCAAAATAAATTACACCTAGAAAATTTATAACTAAGCAAAAATATTTAAGTTAAAGCTGGAATATGAGATTGTAATTCTGATGAAAATTCCCTTCAAAAGCTGAAAAATTGTATGAAATAGCTATATCATAATTAAGATTATGAAAGATAACTAGTAAGAAATTAAAAAATTACATGAGAGGAACAACAATAATGAAAGAATAATTTAGAAAGAAATTAAGTAGCTATAACATTAAAAGAAGGCATCTATTGATAAAGTTATTCTGTGTAGTTTTTCTGCTAGATATCAACGCTAAAAGAAAAAGAAATATAATGCATGCTGAATATAAACATAATTATGAAAATAAAACTAGAAAAAAAGTTGAATAACCATAAATTCAAGCAATACAAGTTTCAAATGAATAGAACTTAAATTCGTTATATCACTGTAGAAATTCGCACAAAACTTAAAAGAACAAGAATTATATCTCTAATTGCGATTTATAAAGAAGTTATGGTAGCTATGAATGCGTTTCTTTGGCTTATTTAAGCCTTTTAGAGTTTTTTCAAACCTAAATTTTATTTTATTTTTTGCCTTTATTCTAACAAAATTAATTACATATATTTTATTTCTTAGTGTTTCTCAATTAAATTTATACATTTTCATAGCTCTTCTATTTCTTAACTTTATAATTATTACATTAAAAAATTCCAACAGTTTAGAAATATAATACCTAAGAATGAATCTTAGGATATTAATTTGAAGATCAATGAAGATTAATTTATATAAGCAGGCTATTATCTTTTAGTACCTATAGGTATTAGCTTATTTTCTTAAATTTCTTTAATAATTCATCTTCCTCTGATTTATTATAAATTTTGCTTTCTTCATTAAAAATTTCTTCAATTGATGAACTAATTAGTCTTATTATATACCAATTAAGAATCTGATTAGCTTTATGCTTCAATTTTTCTAAATTTACAAATACTTACTCTTTTATTATTTATGCATCTTGCAATATAGATTGTCTTTCATATTATTACTCTTTTTATACAGTTCCGTCTTTTATAAATTTTACTTTTCCTTTAAGCTCCAATGAGATATTTCTATAGGAATGTTTAGTTGTATAGATAAATATTCCAGTAAAATATTTTTATAAATAGAGCTTTCCACTATCTATGTTCTGTTTACTTAAAAAGCTTAAATTACTTTATTAATTTTTAATAATTTAAGACTTCACTGTATGAAGGGTTGCTATGAACTCTTTTCTTAGCTCTATTTTAATAAATAAACACTTACAGTTTTTTAATTTTTAAATTAAATTTATTAAAAAAAGAAAAAGGTTAATCCTTAATTATTGAAGCAAGTAAATCATTATCAACTTAATAAAACTTACTAAGCGATTTTATTAGCTGTAAAGACTAAATGTTATTATAAATGAGTTATAGAATCAGTAAAACCTTCTATTTTAGGGATACTATTCATAAACAAGTAGTGAACAGTTAACTTGCAAGATTGAGGAAGAAATTTAATTCTTAACAGAATAATATAATCATTAGAAGTAACAAATGAAGACTAATATAAGAACACTTTAATATCACTAATATGTATAATTATAACTTAATTTAAAACAACTTAAAGGTGTAAATTTCAAGCTAATTTAAATTCTTAAATGGTGTCATGCTGAGATGTCGATCCTTAAAAATACATAGACTTAACTTAAAGAGACAATTTTTAAGCAGAAAAGAAGATTCCAAATAATATGTTTAAAAGCATTGAAGTTAATTGAAGAGATTAGCTGAAAGTTGTAATTTAAATTCAAGGATTTTATAGAAGTCAATTCTCGATTGGCTGGAACATCAATAACTCCAAAAAGCAAAAATAACTTAAAGGGAATAGAAGTGGAAAAAGGAAGAGTTTAGGAACAAGTTATAGATATGAAATAATGATTTAAGCCTTCAAGTGAACTTGATTTATCTAATATCTTTAACATTCATTGAAATATTTAGAATAAGAACATTCGCTTGCTTGGTTATCTTTTAATAATATTTAAATTTTAATCTTTTAGCTATAAAGCATTAGAGCAAAATCATAGTATCATCTTATTTAAAAATAAGGAATGGATTAAAATAATAATAATAAGACTCAATTTTAGATAAAGAGAATTAGTATAATTTTAAGAATAAGAAAAATAATAATAGTAGAAGACTTCTTAACTAAAAGTATTTCTATTAATATATTAATTGAATTCTTTAATTTAATATAAATCTTAATTAAATAAAAGAAAGATTCTTATTTCATTTAAATTAAAGAAATAAAGGAATTAACTGGGAACAATTAAAATTTTATCTCCATCTAAACTAATTGAGAAACTATTTCAAAATTAGAACTTTAGATTTAGCAAATAAATAAGAATAATTATGATTATTAGTAAATAAGAAAGTATAAGTTATAAATCAAAAAGAAATTAATAGATATCCAAAAATAAAATCTAAAGGCTTTATGATTTACTGAAGCTATTGGAAATTATTTTTATTTGAAAGTGAAAAAGGACTAATTGAGCGGAATAAATGTAAAACACTATAAGATGCCTGTTAAAAGAACAATATAAGAAGTATAAAATAAAAAAATAGGAAATATTATAATCAGTTTGAACTCTGAATTTGAGGATTCAGAAAAATCTTCACAAGATAAAGAAATGCCTCATTAAATAATTACAAAAGTGGCAAAAAAAGATAAAGTAAGATAATTTAAGACCATTGAATGAGCTACAGCTTTCAGTTCAATAAATGGGAAATGAAAAATAGAATTTAGAGAAAGATTTTTAATGTAGAGAATAAGAACAATTTAGGAAATAAAACTCAAATAAAAAGTATCTAAAAATCAAAATCAATCTATAAAGCCAATTTTTATTTTTTCTAGCAAATTTTTTGTTAGCATGTGCTGATAGAAAGGGGCTGAGGGATTTTTAACAATGATTTCACTAAATTATTTAAAATATCTTAAGCTAGAATTAAAAAAATTTGATTTTAATAATAAATTAGATACAATTGCATTAATTATTAAATACTAATAATTAAAAAGATGATGGGAGCTGAGATTGACCTTCTGAATCATATTTTCTGGTTTTATGACTAGGAACAAGTTCCTTTCCTGTCGCTGAGAAAGTCCCTGGTCAAAGTCAACCTTTGCAAGGGAACGCCTTCCTTTTGATTATCCACTCCTGGTAGGGGCTTGAAGCCTGACTGCCCATAGCGATGGAGCTCCCTGGCAGCTGCTTTTCGAAAGCAACAGGATATCCCCGTTATCCCATAAAGGGAGTGTTGGGGTCGTTAAACTGCAAGAAGTTGCAGTCCAAAACTCTTTAAGTTAAAATTAATTAAATATTAAATACTAATTATTATTAATTATTTTTCTATGAAATTAAATTTATAAAAATAATAAATATAAGATACGTAAATAAATTATAAATACTATTATTATAATAATATTATTTTAGCTTATAATTTGTAATTATAAATTAGTTAGCTTTATAAAATTTAATTACCAGAAGTTTTTATTTTAGATTAAAATATTTAAATAATATTAAATTTTAAATAAGCAAGAATAATATTCAAATTATCTTTTATTTGTATATCTATTGTTCTTAGACAATCTTTAACTCTCCCTTTAATAAAAAACACTCCTATTTTCATATTTTTTTATTTATAGGCATATTTTAATCAATAAAATTAAAAAATAAGTATGATTTTAATTCAAAATTTTAATTAATTTTGCTACTTTACTTAATATATAAAGTTAGAATGCTAATATTTAAATAAAATCAAATAATTTTTAAAAATGAAGCTGAATTTAATATTAAGTTTAGAAGAAAAAAAATTAAATAATTTTATTTATTTATTCAAATATTGAAAAGTTTCTACTTAAGCAGAAGTTTAAAATTTGAAACTAATAAAAAAATTAGTAATTTTAACATAATATACATCCATAAAGGATGAAAAATAGTAAAAATAAACTTTCTTCGAATAGGCTGATTATAAGAAAACTGTGAGTTTGTGGATTTTTTAACATTTTTAATTTTTTATATTTTGAAACTGAAAATTACTAAGAATAATTATTTTTATGTTAAATTTCTTTATTTAAAAAGTCAGCCAATGCTATATTTGTAAAAATTTTATTCTTTAATATTTATCTTTATCACACATATTGTTAAATATAAAATTTTAAATTATAATTTTTTTTAATTTTTAAATTAATTAATTTATATTTTATTTTTCTTTTAGTAATATTTTTAAATAATTTAATAGAAGTTGATAGTATCAATTAAATAATTAGTAAATTTTATATTCATTTTTATAGAAAAAATTAATTTCTTAAGTTTTCCTTATAATTTTAATTTAATTTTTAAAAATATTTAACTACATTTCTAAAATTAAATGTAGATTACATAATTTATTATATTTTTTATCTAAAATTAATAAAATATTTAATATTTATTTATAATATCATTTAGAATTATATATTTTCTTAATAGTTTTTAAATTATATTTAATTAATGTTTTTGCATTTACTTTGGTTTTTTATAAAATATTTAGAGATTTTATATAAATTATTTTAAATTTTTATTAAACAAATAGAAAAATATTAATTTTCCTTATTTTAATTTAAAATATTATTCTTAATTAATAAGAAATGCAATCACAGCTTTATTACATATTTTATCTAGAGGATAAGAAAATTTCTTATTAGTATCTAATTAAACCTATCTAAATTAACTTAAAGTATTTAGAATATTTGTAAGTATAGTTAAAGTAAAATAGAATTTTCTTTTATGTTTTTATGAATTAATATTACTAAATGAGTTAGTAAAGGAGGTTATAATATATTAAACATTTGGTTTTAAGATAAATAGAGGATTTTAGATATGTAAATAATTGACTCTATTGAAGATTTAAGCTAGCTTTTCTTTATTTAATTATATAAAAGAATAATGTTTTCTCTTTACTATTTATTTTAGTACATATAATTACCTAAATGTTTTATAGAACTAGTATCATTAATACTTTAAATTTAATATATTCTTATACTCACTAACATTTTTAAACTTAGATAAATTAAGATTAAATATTTTACAAATTGTATCTTTTTGTCAGTTTTCCAAGCAAAAGTTAATTAGAATAGATAGTTAATAAAAGGAATATATAAATATAATTTAAATTTAGGAAAATTATAAATAATCTAAAAATATAGCTCATTTTAATGCCTAAGTTTCAAATAATTCTATAATTATCTATATTTCTTTTTAGGTTTAAATCTTTTTTAATAAGATTAATAAATTATGATGTGCAATAAAGCAAAACATGAAGAATTGCTGATTAGGAACAATAAGATATAGAATAATAGTAGATTAATAAAATAAAATAAAATGTATTAAGAGTAAATAATAATCTATTAGATTAGTTTTAAATAATTTATATTAGCTAATATAATACTTATATTATATATAATATAAAATGGCACCTAAGAAATAATAGACCTCTATTAACGAATACTTGAAAAAATAAGAATAACCTAATTTAATTGAAGAATAACCTTAATAAGATAAAGATTAATAATCTAAGGAATCCTTTGCATAATCAGTTTAGCAAAGGATATCAAATATCCAATATGATTTGAAAAAGCAAAGATAAAAAATAGAAAAATTAATGGAATAATTAAACCTATAATTCCCATCCATAGATGAATCATTAGATAAAATCTAATCGTAAATAGTAATTAAATTGGAATAAATTGATAAATAATTTAACGAAGTCCCTCAAATGTTCCAATTTCATTTTTCTTAAATTGAATATCAAATAAAGCAACTTTAAGAAAAACAAGAATAATAACAAGTTATAATTTAAAAATTATAAGATTAATAAGATTAATAATCAAATATCCCAATGGAAATCGAATCGGAATTCTAATAATAACAAATAAATAAGATAAATTATTATCGCAAAAAGATTCGGTGCTATTTATGCTAGAAAAATCATTGCTGGAAAAAATGCTGGAAGAAACAAGAAATTGAAAAAATTAACAAGTAATAAATATTAGACTAACTTTTCAGAATATGATCAACAAGAACAGGATAAATATACAGAAAGAAATTCTACAACTCAAGAAACTACGAGTTTTATAAAAATGGAAGAAGAAACTATAACGATAATTAGTGGATGAGGGAGAGACAAGGATGGCGGGCTAATGTAGTCCTACGCAGTCCTTTAGTTCAGGAAAGAGCAGGAACAAAAACAAGTGAACCCTGGAGCTCTTTTCTAAGACTATAAACTTAATTTTATCCTTTTTTTAAAGATATCTTAAGCTAAATTAGGAGACTATAAAACTAGCCTTTGAATTTTGCAGAGAGATAGAGAATTAATAATAAATAACATAATACAAGTCTTTAAGTTAACTATATTTAAATTATTATTCTTAGCATTCTTTAAAATATAAACTATATTAATAATAGATAAATAAGCACTAACTAATATATAGATATTAATGCTTTTAATTATAAGGAAATATCTATAGCTAAAATAATAAAGTAATATAAACTAAATAAAGGAAATTATAATACAAATTAAAGTTAAAAATAATAGCATTAGTAAGCTTATATATGTAAATTAACTAAGGCTATATAACTAATATTAAGAAGCTTAGTATTTTAAAAGTAACTAATAAATTAATTATTCCTTTCTTAAGTTAATCTTAATCAATAGGTATCTTATACTATTACTATATATTTATTAGCATTCTATTTATTTTTATTATTAAGCAATATTTCCACTAAAAGAATTAAATGAACTAAATTAGATGAAAATTATCTTAAAATATTAGAAAAATACAAAAAATTCGAAAATAAAACAAGCGAACTACTGAGCTTGATAAACAGCTAGAATAAATGAATAAAAGAAATATAGATCTAATCATTAATATAGCAAACTATGATAAATTTATTTACCTCAAGTATTTAAATAGCGTATTTATTTTGGATATAAGATTGAATAATAGAATCTACAAGTTAAAACTTAATTATTTATAGTTCACATAACTAATAATTAAAATACAATTAAACTAGACTTATAAGCTTAGAATAGCAAAAGGAAGCTTAGAACATTAAAAATAGAGAAGGTTATTATTTATAAAGAGCTAAAATTTTCCTTTAATTTAAGATTATTTTTGATATTAAATATAGTAGCTTAACTAAATCACTTTAATTATCTTTTAACTTTAACTTTAATTCTTTAAATGCTTTAGATGTAATCTAGCTTAATAACTTTTTTAATTTGAGTTAATCTTAAAATTTTAAAGCCAAATAAAATGGAAAATATTTAGCCACAACTAAAAAACACTTATCTATACCAAATAAAGACTAGCAAATATTTAGAAAATAAAGAAGAGATGAAAGATGAAAGATGAATCTTTCTATTTAAAATAATCAAATTGATAGAAGATTCTTATTCTATAGCACATTTGATTCTTTCGGTCAGAAAAAACACTAGAAGGGTTTTATCTGTGTAAAAAGATCTATAGCTAAAATAGAAAGAAGAAATCAAGAGAAGTCTTTAACGTATCTACTTCTGATTAATCAAGGATGAAATCACCTTTTAATCCTAAAAAGAATATTCTTAAAAGCACGACATTTACAGTATTCAGAGCGTGAAAAGAAATGGATTCTGAACTACCTTTCAATCAAAAATAAGTATGGAAAAAGGTGATAAGATCCGAATATTCTAATCTGAGCAGAATTAGTTCAGTGACTTTAAGTATCTATAAATAGACATTAGAAAAGAAGATTTTCTTTTTAACAAGTTCGATTTCAAGTGTTCTTAATTCCTCACTAGCGATTCAGTTTAAATAGATTATTTTAACATAAAAATTTTAATTTTTGTTGTATCTCCCTAATGATTATTGTTCTAAGTTGTTCTATTTTACTAGCTTTTACTTATTATTTATTTTTTATGCTGTTGCTCAGCTTGTACTGATAGAAATAGGATTTTAGATAAGGTTTTTAAGTATTCCAAATATTTCTTTTAAAAATAGAATATTTCATTTGTTTATTAAATAAGAATCTTTTTAATTAAAATTAAATTTATTAATAATCTTCAAAGTATTAAATGATATAAGCAATATAGTTAACTATGTTTAATTAAACATTATTTTTATTATTATTATTTTGCTTTATTTATAGTTCTTTGAACAATCTCTTTTTTAATTATTATTATAGCTACTTCTTACATTAGCTTCTTTTCATCACTATTTTAATAATCATACTACCATTTTGTTTTTAAGATTTTAAATTAAAAGAGTCAATAAACTAGCAAGAATATTTATAATTAAGGCTTTTAATGTGAAGAATGTTAAGATAAAGGCTATCTAAATACACGTAAAGCCAAAAAATTGTTGTTTTGTCTATAACTTGTTCCCAGATATTTGCCTTTCTTTGCTTCTTTTTATTTTTATTTATTTCTTTAATTGGAATTAATTTTATTTAATTGAAACTGGTTATAAATTACAGAAAGCGCTTCATGTTTAACTAAAAATTTCAAGTTATTTTCTTAATTTTATTTCAAACTTCTAATTATTATTTAATGATTTAGGTCAGAAAAATGTAAAGCTTTAATTTGTATTTATATGATCTAAAAAATGTTTCCCTAGTTTAAGGTTTATATCTTATATTTCTTATTAACAATTTTAATAACTGGATAGATGGCTTTAATCTTTTTTAGCTTAGTTGTACTTTAATTTGGACATAGATACCAAAAAAACCTCATCACTAATACTATTACATCTATATCTTTGATAAGCCAATTTTTTAATTCATACTCAAAGTCTCTAACATTTACACTAAAAAGATAGTAAAATTAAAATTTTTTCGAAAATATATAAATTAGAACATTTAAATACTATACAGAACTTTCCTTTAGAAATTCTTTATATGAGCTAAATACAAAGAAAAATTTACCAAAAGCAGAGCTTTTACAATATAAAAGTTTGACAAACTTAATAATTAACAAAAGATAAAAATAATAAGAAACTATTTACTAAATTAAAAAATTGAAAAACTAAATCTTAATAGAAGTTTAGATACTTTAGTAACAAAGAAAGTTCAAAAGTATGATAATAAAAAAATCACCTAATAAAGAGAAAAGAAATTCTAAAAATCATACGAAAAATGAATTTTAAAAAAAATTAAGTTATTAAATATAAACTTATAAGAGTAAAATTTCAAACCTATTTTATAGAATTAATTATTATAATTTTAAAAAAAATCTGTCTCGTTCTCATATCCATTCCTTTTCTTAATAAAACCTTTAAAATTAATTTATCTTTTATATATAAAGAGATGAAAAAAAGATAGAGGTTTTAACTATGATAGATAAGATAAAATAATTTTAAATAAAGGCTGTTTAGAAAAAAGAATTTTTGGAAGAAAAAAAAACATGACTTGAGAAAAATATAAAAAACCATAGAAATCTAAAAGTGCCATAACATAAAGAAAATGAATTATTTATTTTTTATTTCATTTTAATTTTTATATAACCTATATTCAAAAAGATAGATTAAAAAAAACTTTTTTTGGATTACTAATAAAAAAGTAGCTTAAACAATTTTTTAATTTTAGCTAATGCGTATTAATTCGAAAATTCCTTAATTAAAGATTATAAAATCCAACAAATCTACTTGAAATAATATTTAAATCTAAGTCGAACATAAAAAAAGAAATCTAACAAAAAATTAACGTTTCTTAAAAAAATTGTATACAATGTAAAATAATTGTACATGAAAAATTAAAAAATCCAAAAATCCAAAAAGAAGAAAATAAGAAAAAATAAATGTTAAAAAAAAACTAATAAAAAAATAGTAATAAATAAATATCAAAAATGAATAAAATTCTATATAACAAAATTCCTTATTAAAAAAATAAATAAAAATATTAAAAAAAAAAGGAAATGAAAAAAATTGATTTACAAAAAATAGATGAAAGTATAAAAGAGATAAGCAAAACTAACAAAAGAAGTAAAAAAAAAATACAAAAAACACGAAACATTAGCAAAAATAAAAAAACAATAAAAAATTATTTTTAAAATCATATTAAAACGTACATTTTATATACATTTAAAAATATTGAGAATAAAACAAATAAAAATTATTTAAAATGAGTTATAAAGAATAAGCCCGGCTAGCTCAGTCAGACTCTTAATTTGGTGGGTTCGAGCTCCACGTTGGGCGTTTTTATTTTTATTAGTTAATAAAAAGATAATATCAGGACTTGAACTCGGGACTTTCAAGTTATAGTAGAATATTCTAACCACTGGACATTTGAATCTTTTTAGTGCAAAATTATTTCATATGAGTATAAGGATGTTATTTTTAAAAACACCAAACTTAGTCATTTTAGTAGTTGCTATAAACTTGAAATCATAAACTCGAAAGAAAAATTGAACACTTGATGATTAATTCATAAGATAAAAAATTGAAAATAAATAGCTAGGAATTATCAGAATAGAATAATTAGAAACGAACTTCTAATAGCTCTAAAATATCAATCCTTAGATTCAACTCAAGAGACAGCAATTAATTCAGCAAAGATAAGAGTATTTAAATGGGATCTTGAGAGAGATAGATGAGTTAAAGAACCGTTAAGAGTTAGATTTGAATGTTTAAAGCTCAAGAGTAAATATTTAAGAATATTCTTCAATATAATGATATAACTAGGGATAACTTACAATCAGTTATTGATGTAGCAAAAAGTAAAATAGTTAACATAAGCTTATTTCAATTAGGATAGTATGATAAGAGGTTTATTCAATAGTAAAAGATAATAGAATCTATAAATAGCACAAGTGTAAGATCATCCTTAAAATTAATTAAACTAATAATATTAAGTCTCTTAGTAATAATAATAAATTATAAATTGTTCTTATTAAGATAGAGCCATAGGCCAAGAATATCCTCTTAGTTAGAATCAAATTTAAGAAAAAAATAGAAAATAATTGAGGTAGAATCCTTTGAATCAATCTAGTTTATCAGAGAAAGCTTCAGTATTATTATAATTATCCTCATTGAAAGACTAAAATATCGGGCAAATATTATTTTAGTTAATAGAGTTATCTAAGTAATCGTAAAAGTTGTAGTAATTATTATCCAATGCTATAACAATACTCATTTACATGAACGTTCAAATAAATAAATAGAATTTTGCAAACTTAAATTGAATTCAAGCTGACCTATCAGATGCGATATTTACTAACTGCAATTTCGGCAACACTATCTTCTAGCAATGCAATTTATGAAATACTAACTTTGTTAGATGTAGCCTTACTAATACTAACCTTACTAACATCATTACTGAGTAGCCTTATATCATCACTGGTCTTTCCAACTACATTACCTCCCTAGCTATCTCCCCAGACTTTAATTGTATTGTATCAGCATCTGGTGACGAAACCATAAAAATCTGGAATTTCCACAATGATACTCTCCTAAGAACTTTAACTGGACATACTTCTGACATTAACTCGTAGTTATCTCCCTAGACTCTGACTATATTGTATCAGCATCTGGTGACTCTTCTATAAAGATTTGCTCTTTCTCAACTGGTTAGCTAATTCGTACTCTTAAGGTGACAAAGGATATGTAGAGTCGGTAATACTATCATCGGACAATAAGTATTTAATATCGGGTTCTGAAGATGAAACAATTAAGATATGAAGTTTCTCAACTGGGGAATGTATCTTAACTTTACAGGATCATAAGGATCCTGTAGGTAGTTTGTCATTAAGTGTTGACAATTGTTGGTTGATATCAGGAAATGGAAGTAAATGAAATAATAATAAAAGTGAAAATTACCATATGAGAAGATAGAATATATAGATGGTGATTCATTAAGACATTGGGTACCAGGAAGTACCCGTGTAAAAACCTGAACAGAAATCTTGGCAGGAGTCAAGGATGTCAAGACCGAGGCATCAAGTAACAATATGTTGAACGATGCCTAAGAATAAGGTCTCTTTAGGGAAGCACTCCGACATTGGTTCTATAGGAGACAAGAATTTCCAAGGGATGCTAGCACAGGGAAGAATGTAATATAATACGTTTTTAAACTTTAAAGATCATTAATTAAAGAGCTGCGCGTTATTGTAGTGCTACGCGCTCTATAATCTTAGTTTTTTTTTTTAATATTATTATTATTTTTATTATCTTTTTACATGTTTAATTTATAAAGATTTATTTCTAATAAGTTCAAAAATATTATCTTATTTTTAAACATACTTTTTTAAATTTTTAGAGATTTTTCTTATTTTTTTATAAATTAAAAATAAAAAAATAAATAACATAAATTTATTAGATAAGAAAAAATTAATATTTAAAATATCTTTTTAATATAAAAATACAAAATTAAATGTTTGGCGCTCTTATGGGTATTTCAATCTCTTTCCCACCAACCTCTAGACTTCTCTAGAGACTAAATATAAAAGTTTATATGTCTCTACAAATCTTCATCTTGTTATTCATACTGTCACTGATAAAGAGAAAGATTACATTGCATCAAATTTGGAAAAATATAAAAGACTTAAATTACCAACCATTATCTAGGTGAAAGAATACATATTTGTCTTTTTAGTTTTATTTTTTGTTGTATCTTCTTTTTATTTTCCAACTTCTTCTAGTAGTTTCAGTATTATTATTTAAAGTTTTGAAATTTCTAGCATCTTTTCCATAGATATGTTCGAGAATTACAATAATAGTATCTTTTTGATTCTCTTTTAGGTTTAAACCTTGAGTTCTTTTCTCTTTCAATTATTATTTAGTCATTTCCTTATTCTTTTAGGTCAATTTAACGCTGTAATTTTTGCTGGCTATCTTCGATTTTTTCTATTTTGTTGATAAATTATTTCTGTTTCTATTGTTAGTGTTATGATTAATTGTCCCGGTATTGTGAGACATTGCAAAAGGTTTTATGGCCTCTTTTTTAGATCATGAGTCTCAATTATATTTTGTCTGCAATTATAATTTTTTCCATTATTCTATTTTATCTTTCTTCAGTTTTTTACCTCTTCTGGAGGTCTAACACCATTTTTATCAGCTAATCATGTCTTATTTACTATTCTGTGATGGGATTGGAGACTTCCGAGTGCACATTACTTTTAGTATATTTCCTTGGATTTTGTTCAGAAATGGGAGGTTCGATTTGATTTTGACCTTTTTGGTTTCCTTTTTTTGGTCCTAACTTCTCTAGGATGTCGTTAACTCCTAACTTTTTGGAACCACGAAATATCCTGATTTGAATCCTGACATATTATATCATCTTTATAATTAAATTATTTTTGGGTTTAGAGCTTTTTACTTAAAATAACATAAAAAGAATTATGATAAAAACTTTTAATTATTAAATAGTTTAAAACTTAGTACTTTTTATAAAAAATCTTATCCTTCGTTTAAATAAGTCTAAATCTTTTTCGATAAAATATTAAAATTTTGTTCCAAATTATAAAACTTTAATCAAAATATTAATTAAAGAATCAAATAATTTTAAATAAAGAACTTCTTTTAGAAATTTTTGATGCAAATATTAAAAAAGGAAATAATTTTATTGATTATGCATCACTTAAAAACTTTTTTGAATTTTCCCTTAAAAAATTCTGAAATTAATTTTTTAATCAATTATACATCTTTAAAAGATTCAGAAAAAAATTAATGAAAAGATGATGGGAGCTGAGAATCACCTTCGTGACTAAACTTTCTGGTTTTATGGCTAGGAATAAGTTCCTTTCCTGTCACGGAGAAAGTCCCTTGTCGAAGTCATTTTCTGAAGGGAACGCTGTCTTTGAGATTATCCACTCTTGGTAGGGGCTTGAAGCCTGGCTGCTCATAGCGATGGAGCTCCCTAGCAGCTGTGCCTGGAGCACAACAGGATATCCCCGTTATTCCATAAAAAGAGAGCGTCAGGTCGTGCAATCGGAAAGGAGTTTACGGTCCAAAAACATTTTTAGTTGAAATTAATTAATAAAAATTAATTAAAGATTCAAATAAAAAATTATTTCTATCCAGATAATTAAATATAAATTAAAGTTATCTTAAAAAGAATAAATAATAGAAAAGTTATTTGTAATTGATAATAAATAATAAATTAATTAAAATAAATACAACAAAAATGAGATAGAAAAAAATAAAGTAAGAAAAATTATATGTAAAAATAAAACTTTAAAGAAAAAAATTTTCAAACCAAAATTAAAATAAAATCTTTCCAAATTTTTTGATACTTTATCTTTCTTTGTCTTTTTTCATATATTTCTATTTTATTTTGATTCTCTTTTTATCTCATTTTCTTTTTATTAGATCAAGTTTTTTGGTGTGCACTTTACTTTACTTTCAGATTTTTTTATTTTAAACCATATTTTTATTATTTATTTTAAAATTCTTTTTTTTTATTTATTTTATTCTTTTGAAAAATGTTAATTTTAGTTCTTTATAATTTACTTTTATTAAGATTTTTATCTTGAAAGATTTAAAAGTTTTGTATAAATTAATCTTTTAATTTTTTCTTTTTTTGCTATAATGTGTAGTATTTTTTTTGATAAATTAAAGGAATTTTAGATTTTTATAATCTAAATTATAATTTTATATTTCAGATTATCTGTATTTAATTTTTTTTTCAAATTTTTTGCTTATAATTTTTTTAATTTTTGGATCAAAGTTGCAATTTTTTTATTTTCGTATTTCCTTTTAATATTTTTTTATGTTTTTTTAGTTTCTCTTAATCAAAAACTTGATTTTTTTCTATTTTTCTATATATTTTTCGCATTTTTTTAATAATTTTTGCTAAAATAATTTCTGATATTAAATTTTTTTTATTTTAATAATATTTAATTATTATTTATTGCTAAATATTAATTTTTAAATGACTTGAGGTTAAGTAAATTATCGTTTTTATATATTATAAGTATACGAAAATTTATCTATATTTTTTAATTCTTAAATATTTTTTCAATATAAATAATAACAAAAAATAAATAATAATGACACTACACTTCTAAGATTAACTTAAGTTCACTTGTATCTGCTCTTATAAAGTTCTGCTACTTCCTGCGAAGTCGCTCATAGATTTCTTGTTCTTCTTTTTTCTTCGGTTCAATTTTCATCTTGAAGATCATTCCTTTTTACCTCTTCTAGTTCTATACATTCTATAGCTCCTTTAAATATTTTCCTCATTATTTTATTATTCATTTCCATTATTGATTAATTAATTCCATTCCTTTATAGTTTTATCATAAAAATGTTTAATTATCTTGCGTATAATATTTTAACTCAATTTTCTTCAAATTTTTTTACTTATAGTATTTACCTAATTTTTAACTGTTAGCATATCCTTATTAGATATTATTTTTCTCGCAGAATCATCATCATAATATTCTTATCTGCTAAGTAATTTAATTTATTTTTTAGATTTTTCTCAATATCCATAGGGTCTACATTGCTTTAATTTTTCTAGATTATTAATTGCTAATATAATTTAATTATTGAGTCTATCTTCTATTTACTTTAGTTAGAAGTTTACCTTTTGCATTTCCGATTTTTAGTTGATTTAATTTTTAATTGCTTATTTTCTTACTTTATCTTCTTAAAGATTTATAAAAATGTTATAATTTTTTCGTTTAAATCCGAAACTTAAAATTTTAGGGCTTGATTTTTGTTATTTTTGATATATATCTTTTTCGTATTGCTTGATAAGAGGTTTATTGGATAATATAAATAATGTTTAGGTTGATAATAAGTTTTCGATCTATGACTAACTAGTTGAGTTTGAAAAATAAGATTTTGATGAATTGAATAGTAATATAAAATTGAGTGTATTAGATAGTTTTTGAGTGATAATGTTGTTAGGATATATTAAGGAAATGATAGTGTTTTGAATTGAATTAAGGATATGTTTTGTTATTATATTTATAAAGGGTTAGCTAGATTATTACTTATTTATATTGTTTATAATGGTTACTTTTATATTATGCTATATTATACTTTTAAAATCAAAATACCATTTTCTAGTTGTCCTTATCAATTACACTTGTTGGTAACTGATTTGATTGATGTCTAGTAATAATTTAGTATATAATATAATTTTAGAGTGTACTTAAGATTTGAAATGATAATAGAAATAAATAACTCTGATTATAGACATAAATTAGAAGTTAATAATAAAATATGTAAATAAAGTAGTTTAAGAGTACACTACATCTTAATAGTATTAAACTAGAGAAATCTTACTAATAATATTAGTAGATTAAATAAAATAGAAGATATAGATAGAGGATATTAATAAATAGGTAAAAATAAGTAGTTAATATATTAATTAGAATATAAAATAGGGTTATAAAGTATAGACTGTGTGTTATAATATTAGTAATTCAATCTAATCATATTCAAGTAGTAGTTTATAATAACAATCATTATATAAGCTAAATTCTTACATCTGCTTTAATCATATTATTACATAGATTATAAATTAAATACTTATCTATTCCAAATTTTTAAAATACCAGCAACAATATCTCAGTAACACTTTAACACTTTATTACACAACCATAACTAAATCAAACTAACTAACTACATCCTTATTTACTATTATTTAAACTAACTATTTTATAATTCATAAACACACATTTTGTAGAGACTATATTAGATCATTACATATTATCTTTAAAAATTACTAAACCTATTTTAAACATTAATAGAAAGGATATCAAATTAACACCTAGACATTATTTCAAAATCAAACAACTACTATCAACAAATCTAATACATCAGCTAAAAAACTATACCTATTATCAAAATATTACCTTAATTACTAATTCCAACATCTCCTTAATAACAATCAATTTTTCATCAATAAAGTGAAAAAAGCAAGAAAGTTAGCAAAGATCTTAAAATATAATGCTAATATGTTTAGTAACTTTAAAATAGCTAAAGTATCTAAATTAGAAATTAATTAATAATTAAGCATTAATTTAAGATAAATATTTAAAGTTGTTAAATGTTTTTTCCATCTCTGCTTATATCAAAAATTACCCTCTATAATGAAAAACTTACTTATCATTAAATTATTTACATCCTAAAATAGAAAAATAACTACCTAGTATAAATAATCTAATATTAATCATTACTATAACATTCTTTAATCAATTATATTAGGCATTACTTTCTTTTCAAATCAATCATTACCCCCTATAAATATTAATAATATTACATTCTATATCATTTTTTTACTAACTTAGGTCAAATAATACAAGCTCATATAAGCAAATACTAACTTCAATAAAATCAAAACCATCTTATAATTATTTCTTACAATCAAAAATTAAAAAGGTACCTGAAGTAGATTCTTACCGCCTGAGGTAATTTAATACCCTCTTATAATAATAAAAAATACTAGCTATAATAGTTTTTAAATACAAACTGTCAATAAAAAATATTTACACTCGTTAATTATTTAAAATATCTTACATTCTATAAATATTTTAAATACCTTACCCACTATAAATATTTAAAATATCTTACCCACTATAAATATTTAAAATATCTTACAATCTATAAATATTTAAAATATCTTACCATCTATAAATATTTAAAATATCTTACCCTCTATAAATATTTAAAATATCTTACATTCTATAAATATTTTAAATACCTTACCCACTATAAATATTTAAAATATCTTACTCCCTATAAATATTTAAAATATCTTACTCACTATAAATATTTAAAATATCTTACAATCTATAAATATTTAAAATATCTTACCATCTATAAATATTTAAAATATCTTACAATCTATAAATATTTAAAATATCTTACAATCTATAAATATTTAAAATATCTTACAATCTATAAATATTTAAAATATCTTACTCACTATAAATATTTAAAATATCTTACAATCTATAAATATTTAAAATATCTTACAATCTATAAATATTTAAAATATCTTACAATCTATAAATATTTAAAATATCTTACAATCTATAAATATTTAAAATATCTTACAATCTATAAATATTTAAAATATCTTACAATCTATAAATATTTAAAATATCTTACAATCTATAAATATTTAAAATATCTTACCATCTATAAATATTTAAAATATCTTACAATCTATAAATATTTAAAATATCTTACAATCTATAAATATTTAAAATATCTTACAATCTATAAATATTTAAAATATCTTACAATCTATAAATATTTAAAATATCTTACAATCTATAAATATTTAAAATATCTTACAATCTATAAATATTTAAAATATCTTACCATCTATAAATATTTAAAATATCTTACAATCTATAAATATTTAAAATATCTTACAATCTATAAATATTTAAAATATCTTACATTCTATAAATATTTAAAGTTTCTTACCATCTATAAATATTTAAAATATCTTACATTCTATTTTAAATATAAATACCATCTTATTTTAATTTTTACCTCCTTTATTTTTTTTTTTTACTTGCTATATATTAAATAATTTACTTTCTGGATTTGTTAAATTACCAACTTAACATAATTATTTTACAATCTTTTTTATTTTTTACATTCTATATTTAATTACTACTCCCTTTCTTAGTATTCTTACAATCTTATTTATTTTATTACATTCTTAATGTTTATTTATTACTTTCTAGTTTTTAAAGTATTACTGACTTTTGTTAAATATATTACACACTTTTTTAAAATTTACCTCCTATACATTTATTTCTAACTTTTTTCGAAGTCATTTTAGCCTTTTTTTAATTTTCTTACTTTCTCCTATTTTGATTATTTAATACTTTCTAATTTTTATTATTATTTACATTCTATTTTTATATTATTTACCATATTATTTTCTCATTATCTCGAAAACTAATTTTTATTAATTACTTTCTATCTTTATTTTTTACCTTCTAAATCTTATTTTCTCACCTCCTTAAATTTATATTAATTACATTTCTTCAACTTTAAGTTTAGTTAAACTTCATCTTTATTCTCCATTTTATTTATTCTATGCTAACTATCTAATTTTTCTTATCCTCTATAAAGTTCATAAAAATCAGCGTCAATTCCTTCTAGTCTTTCTACTTTTTATTTCAGTTATTCAATTGTTTCTCCTTCCTCTACTGTTAAGTTTATCTTTTCTTCATTTTAACTTAAAATCTTGACTTTTATTAGTTTCGGTTTCTGCTAATAAGATAGTTCAATTTTAGTTTCTTCAAGATGAAGTTATTTATATTCTTATTTACTTTCACTTGATTAGCCCTTTTAGCTTATTAAACTTTTTGGATCATTAAACGAAACTTTTCTACAGTTTCTTTTTGGGCACTGATTAGAACCCTCTTTTAAGTATTCTTCAAGAATACAAATTTGGCATACTTGATGTCCACAAGGAAGGGTTACGGGAATTCGTATTGAGGAGTCGAAATGAACTAAGCATGAGCTGCACCTGTTAGATTCAGCCATATTGATTATAATGAAAGTGAATTAAATAGTTTAAATCTATTTATGTTTAATTCTAAAGCTTAAGAAAATAATAAGTTATTAATAATTAGATAGTTACTATACTAGTCTAAAGCTAAGAAGCTTTTCTAAATTAAGAATTCATATATTAACTTAATTAAACATTTAGCTATTACTTAATTCATTTTAATCCATATCATATTAACACTATCTATCTATACTCATGTAGTCTATCATTTAGAACTTTAATGCAATCAATATTGCTACTATCATAGCTTTTGTATACTAATAATAGTTATCTATTTATAATGCTTTTACTTATAATAGGAAGGATATATTTTTAGTATAATTAGTAGCTTTCTAAAGGATTATTTTGCTACTTAATTATTTTATTAAGCTTTTCTACTAAGCTAGCCTTTTTAATTTCTTTTTCTATTTACAACATTTATATATAATGTCCAAACCTATACCTCAGAGATGAGAGACCAAATGAAAAGATAAGATAATTTAAAGTTAATAGATTAAAGAGAGAGGTTGATTTATTTAGAAGCTGATATAAAAAGTTAGCTCATTATTCTAACTAGAAGAAAGACTTTTAGGAATAATAAATGGCACATCTTATATCTTAAGATAATAAATAGTAGATAATTTAAGCAGAAGTAAGTGTAGAATCTATTTTATATTTAAAAATTATTTATTTCTTTAAAATAAAAGCCATTATGCAATCAATCTGGAAACAACCATGCAAGGTAATGTCGAAACTTCACTTATTAGCATACAAAGCATCGTTCTTCTTCTTGCAATTCGAAATTGCATCTCTTTAGTTTGCCAATTCTTATTATCAAGCGTGAAATAGACCTTCTTGCTTTATTTTTGCTACCTCAGCTTTGTATTATACCTCAAAGCCTTATGGAAATTGTGGCCTTCCATTAAGCATAAATTTTGCTGAAGGAAAAAAATCGAATAATCTATTCTAAAGCCAGTAATTTAGCTGAAGCTTCTGAAGGTAGAAATCTTTCCAAAAATATTTTGGAAGGGTTAGCTTCTTCCTACTACAGGGAGAAAAGGAAGAGATTGCTTTTGCTTTTTATTTACGCTACTACTATCTAGCATTTGATGAAAATTGAGTCATGCTAGTCTTTATCCTTAATGCTATTATCGTTAACTCCCATACTTCTAACCAAATTTTCTAATTCTCTCGAATTTACCTCTTCAATAATTTCAAATCCACATTAACATATCTAAACTGATCTCATATTTTAAATGATATCAAACTTCAAAGACATTACAAAAATATATCTCAGAGGCAAAATTAGTAGACTTTAATGACACTGGTATTTCTATTAAGGATCTACTTAAAAGCTTTAGAAAAACAGAATGGTACTAACTAATAGAATCTCTAACTCATCAAAAAGACATTAAGTAAAATAGTTTTAGACTTAAAGATTCAAATTAAGATACTTAGATAGCATTATGAAGGTCTAATTTGTAATTTTCTTATTTTAAATTTCTGGTAAAATGAAAATTTTAATCTTCTTATACTTTAGTTTAACTAAGATGATGAAGGTTTATATCTCTGGTAATGAGTATAGAGAGATGATTTTGTAGGATAACTGCACATTGTTTAAAAAGTGATTGATATTCCGAGTGAAGAATTAAGATTTGAATGAAATTGTTAAGCTATAAACTAAAAATAGACTTCATATAATGAGGCAATCAAAAAAGAAGTAGAAGAAAAGTATAATTTCTGTACATCTTCCATTACGTTATAAGGATAGTAATTTCTAGTATGAGCATTCTTAGAACTTGATGTACGTGTCTATTTCAACAAACTAAAATAAACCTCTGATAAAGTGTACTTAAATATAACCAATAATAAGGTATCTCCAGTGGCTATTATGATACAGAATAATGAATATAGCAAAATAAATCCAGCTAATTTTTTATAATGTATAGAGTTGCTTCTAATTCAAGTGTAGATATAAAGACAGTTTCTTGATACCAAAGTTCTGGTAGATTTTGATAATCTGCAACCTTCTTTGTCACTAAATTGTTTATATAAATTAAGGCATAAGAACTAGAGTAAGGAAATTACCATACATTTACTTTTGAAGTATAAGGACTGATCAAGTGTACTAGCCAAAAATAATCTATGTTTACAGAGCTCCTCAAGCTGAAAATTTTATAGTGAGCTCTCAAAAAGGAAAAGCATGAGATACCTAATTTACTCTAAAGTGTGATGATGCTACTGATTTAGATGAAGATTATCCCTTAAGATACCAGTTCTTTTGCATGGGATCATTCTATAAAGAATTTCCTTTAAATTAGATCAAGAATATTAACACTAAAAGCTTTAAGTTATTTAAATACTCTTAGTTTTTCTCCTCTAGATATGAAACAGTTCTTATGATATCTATCCTAAAAAATAGAGAGGCAAGAATAGATGGCAATAGCAATTTCAAGTTACTAAGAAGTAAAACTAAACGTAGCATCTGAAAGCCTGCAGAGTTATATAGACAGTATCTACCAATGTCTTAACTAGCAAACAAAGTACCAGATATCCTTAAATTAGACGTCTTTGCTTACGTAGATAATTAAACAGTTCTAATATATAAAATTTAACATTGAACAAGAAGTATAACCTAGTCTAATAACTAGGCGAAGTACCTTTAACTATATAAATAATCATACTTTTACAAATAAAACTTCTAAAATCTAAATTTGATAAATCTTGTAAATAATTCTTCTATTCTATGAAAGGAAAAAGAAATTCCTACTAAAGAAAAGAGTTACGAGAATAGAGTCTTTTCTTTTTTATGATCTCAACCGTTGAAACTCTAAAGGAGAAATAATGATAGTAATGGGAATTTCTCTGCCTAATTCCTAAGCTATTCAATGATATTAAAGGATGCTTTGTTGTAATCTTTTTATTTGAAGAAATAATTAATGTGAAATGGATGATTTTAGTTATATCCATTATTTAAATCTTCTGCTTACTAAATATCTGAAATGATAGATTCTATATAAGAAGGATAATTTGAAGAAATTTAAAATCTAAATCGAATATGTTCTAAGCTATAACCAAACTTAAACACCTTCAAATTTAGTGTGCCAATCGTGAGATATCAACGAAAAAAAATGAGAAAATGGAACTTCATGCTCAATAGAAAAAATCCAACTAGTTAACTATTATAGGTGTAAATTGTAGTTAGTCAGGACTTTTTATACTCACTTCAGTTGTATAAGAGGTAGAAGAATAAGAAAATGAGGATAAAATGAAGAAAAGCAAGGATAAGAGAATCAAATTTAGGAAGAGAGAAACGAAGAAATGTAAAATTATGAAGAATCAAACTTAGGACTGGACTTAAATAAAAAAAGAGAGGATAATGGAAATTAGTCAAGTTATAAGCATCCAATTCCTGCTTAATCATTAGTAATCTTATGTTTAATATTTTTCAATTTATATATTTATAACTCTGCGTGTAATGTCAAGGAAAAAGGAAAATTTAGATAAAGCTTTATATTTTAGTTCTTTAAATATACCAAAATTATCCCAATGAACAATTAATGTTTTCATGACAGTTCCTTGATTAAAGATTCAATCCTAAGCTCTAAAAAAAAGTTCATTTTGTATATAGATTTTGCTATTGCTTCGTGATGCTTTCTGGTAAACCTTATAATTGCTACTTAATAGAAAAGTTTAGGCTAAGATTAGGATTTACGGTTTTAGTAGGTTTAGGAATGCCTATAAGGAAGTAGTTTGTAAAGATCCCAATATAGTTTAAGAAAATCTAGTAGGTCATTATTTTAACTTCTGCATTTTACTCTTAAATTTCATTTCATACATTTTCACGTTTTTTAGCACTGAAGAAACTATTCTTGACTATCTTGTCTCTTTATCAGCTAAATTTTCTATTATCTCTATTTGATCCATTATAGTCTTTTATTGCAATATAATGCTCAAAAAGATGCTTAGACTGCAAATGAATAAAACTATATACTAAATATCATAAGCAGTTCATCCTACTTAAGATGGTAATTAGATGGAGGAAGGTTAAAATGAGAAAAGGAATTGACTTAACTAACCTAAAAGTAACTTCTAGATCTATGTTATGGTTGAAGATAGCCCAACTTACTTTAATAAAGATACTTTATAGCATAAATAATACATAACGTGATGTCTATGAATCTTATATGCATCAGAAAACTAAAGACCAATATATGAGTAATGACTATATATTTCTTACCTTTTATTTATTAACTAATCAGACTCTTTCAAATAATCAAATCATACTTTGAAATAAGGCAGATTAGGAGAACTTCTACTCTCTTTGATTAAGAGATAAAAAGACTTTAGAACTTAAACCTTCTAATAAAGCTTCAAAGCTTAGTTTTTTATATAAGTCTAAAGATCTTAAAGTAATTAAAATCTCGAAGCATGAACAGCAGTTCTTCACCCTTCATTGGCAGTAAAACTACAAAATATCTCATTTAATGGTTTGAAATTGATCTTCATAGATTTCTATAGAAACGCTAAACATCTGCCTTACTTTAAATAGTCAAAGGTAATCTGGATTTCAGTTAATAATAGTAATATAGAGAAGATCAAGAAGATTAGGCATAAGTTGTAATTTAAGCATGAAAGTGAAAGAATAAAAAGTAGCTGAAAGAAGATTTAGCCTAAGTTTGTAGCTTAAAGAATGAAATAGACTGCAAAAGTAATTTAAGCCAAACTATATTACACTGATTAAGCCTTAAAGCGCTAAACTTCACTACTAGAACTGCAAAATCTAAATGCAGGAAAGTATAAAATGCACTCAGCTGATACTTAAAGAAATGAGTAAAGCGCTAAGGATCAAGCAAAGGTGATAAACCTCTTTGAAGATAGAACTATAAGCTTAAAGTACCCAAGTGAAGCAAAATATCCAGACTTGCATCCAAAGTACTAAAGGAGATAAGTTTTATCTTTACCTAAGACTAAGGTAGATAAAATAAATTTTATAAGGATATTAATTTACTAACTAAGCTAAGCTTCAAATATTCTAAGGAATGAAGACAAAGTTGTCTCTTTTAAGGCAAATAATCATTTAGAGTCTAACTTCAGTCCTAGAATAAATAGGATAAAGCAAACTCTTCAGCTAGTATATAAGACAAGCTAATTTTAGATAAAGCTTGCCAGTCACAGATAAAAGCTGATCTACCCGAACTACTCCAAAATGCACTACTTATCTACAGTAAAAGTCTAAAATTAAGAGTGGTTCCTTGATTGAAATCATATAAGGATAACCCGTGGGATTACAAGGCTCAATTTCAGTTTTCTAAGAAGTTTTGACTCACTAAACTTCAAACTATCAGCTCTTCATTATTCAGTCAAATGGATTTAAGATTGCATGACCTAATATCGTCAGAAAATGAAATGAAATAAGGAAATATAAGCATAAGGTTGATAATTAAAAAGGAGCAAACCCAATTAAATGTAGCTTATCTATTAAGTTAATTTAGCTTCAGCAAAAAATTCAAGTGTCTTTTTCTCTTTTAGCTAAAATCTAGAGCACATTAATAAATAGTTAAAACAAGCCAAAGCTAAAAATCTTGATTATTCTTTCTTGCTAAGTAACTAAATGAAAAGCTAAAAGAGCAACTTGTGTGTGATTAAAATAGTAGAAATACTTGAAGCTAAGAAAGTGAGTGAGTATGATAGAGGAATAGAAAGTGAGATTGGAAGTGATAATCAAGAAGATCAAGCAGTTAGAATAAGATGCAAGTAGATCAACATTATTACTTTAATTAAAGGGTGCAAAGAAAGGATTGGGCATTTAATTAGAATACTTAAAGTTTAGATATTTAGTTACAAGTTATCAAATAGCTTTAGATAAGAGTTTTGGATATGTCCAAGAGTAATTAATCAAGAAAAAAAATCTTTAGATACCTCCATACCTATTTTATTAGATTGAGAGAGCAAAGAAACCTTTTTTAAAGGCTATCATATTTAGTTTCAGTGATATTCATCATTAAGTATCATTAAGAAATTTTAAATATCTTCTTGTTATTTGCTAAAATTTATGCCACTGCTATATTAAGCTTTAGATATAAATAGTAATCCTATGAATATAGTATCCATTCAAAGGGCTACTTATGATAAACGATTATAGAACAAAAATGATTTAATAAATTAGAAAAATGCAAGTTCTGGAATTTGCTCAGTAGATTATAAGAAGAATTAAAACAAAAATTATTTATAAAATACATTACAGACTTTCTCTTAGAGTAAGATTACATATCTCTCCCTATATATCTTGCATGAAGAATTAGTTTCAACTTTATGTTCTAAAGTACTCAATTTACTTTTATGATTTTCCTTTCTCTTTCTCTAATATTACCTAAATCACTTGTTTAATATAACTATATTATAAAATAGTTTTCTTTTGCTTTTCTTTCAAACTAAAAGTTTTGCTTGAAAATCTTTATTTTAGAATTTTTTGCTTAAAGAGTTTATTAAAGAGTTTTATAAATGCAAAGCCTTAAGAGTATTATGTGTGGCATTTGTAATAAGATTTTCAATGATAAAGAAAGCCTCTTGTTCTAAACTGTGGGGATACTTTTTGCTAAATGTGTATAAGTTAAGAGTTCTAACCGAAATAATATTTAAAGTGTAAGGATTGCTAAGAGATGCATTAAGACCTACAAATCAATAAACTACCAGTGAATAAGAAATTACTAAATGCTGCTTTAGAGTGTTTAAATTAAACTCCTAAGTTGATATGTGATTGCAAGTAAGATCGAGCTATAGATTTCTTCTGCAAAAAAGATGATAATTTATACTGCGCTAATTGTTGCTTCTAATGCATTGATTATTAAGACTTTGTGATTAAAGTTTCTGATATTAAAGCTGTAATACAAAGCCTTAAAGAAATACTAGAAACGTAAATAATAAAAAAAGCATAAGAACTCTTAGTATAAATAAATTCTTTATTAGAGCCAGGTGGTGAAGTGTAGATTTACTATTTGAAAGAAATACATATTTTAGTAAAAAAAGTTATTGACCTTATAAAAGAAATCTCTATGATTCAGCCAAACTCCGAATATCTTCAACATTCAAGAATTTTAAGTAAAAAATAATTTGACTAAATATGATAATTTTCAGAAAGCATATTCGTATTCAATTCTAACAAAGTAAATAAAGAAATGCAGATTTTTGAAGATAGCAAAGCAATAAAAACTGCTGCTAGTGTATACACAAGTGCTTTATTTTAATTTCCTATTCTGAGTAACAAAATTTATAAAGTGGATCTTTAAGTGTTTTCATTCCATCACGTATTTATTGGAATAACTCCTGATAATTAAGATTGGAAAAATTAAAATGTGAACATTGAAAGTAACTAAGGCTTTGTCTTTGTGTTTGTTTATAATTCTTGATTTAAAAAATTTGGCTAAGGAAAATAAGAATAATATGGAAAAAGAGTAGAAAATAATGATTCTGTAGTAATGGTGATAGATTAAAGAGAAAAAAAATTATCGTTCGAGATAAATTGTTAATCTTAAGGATTTGCTTTTGAAAATATAGATTTTAACTATTAAACTTTCTATCCAGCAGTATCATTTGGCTTCAGTCATCAAATAGTTCACAATACTAAAATCAAGAAAGTCATTTGGTAGAATATATGAAAAAAATAATAAAACTTCTTTTAAATTTTTAATAAAATAAGTAAAAATAATTAGAAATTTTTTAATTCATAACAGTACTTAGATAAAAACTGACTTTATAACATTAAATAATCAATTTACATCTCTTTTATCTAAAAGATAAATAAATTAAGTGGCTTTAAAAACAAATTTTTCATTCCTCTAACATTATTTCTCTGAACTAATAAACACTTATGTTATCCTCCTCGTCGAACTCTATCTCATCTGTTTCTCTCTTATTTACTCTTCCTCTAGCTTTCCTCTAAAAAATTTTATAAAAGCTCAAGTAGTTTATTTCATTTTTCTTCTTATTGCCTATCATTTTTATCACTAAATCTAACTTTTTATCTTTTATCAGAATTCTTCTTCATTATAAACTTTTTATTAGAAACTTATCTCATTCTAAGTACCCACTGTTGTTTATATCAAAAACGTTAAATATCTCCTTTATTTCTTCTTGATTCATTCTTTTTACCTTCTTAAAGGAATTTATCAAATCTCTTTCAGATATTCTTCCGTCTTAGTCTATTTAGTTAAACCCTTCTGCTAAGTCATCATACTCTTAAGAGTTCATTAGTTAAGATACTATATATCACTATATTGCTATTTTCATCTTTATCTTCAAGACAGATCACATTCTCCAGTTTCAAATCTCTATGCAATACTCCTACTGAATGACAATAGAGTACTCCTTAAAGAACTTGCAATCAGCTGATAGCATAGGATTGAAATAAATCCTTTAAATTTTATCAAGAAGGCTGAAGTTCTTGAGAGGTAAATGTAGGGATAAAGAATATAGCAAAAGGTTAGATTTCAGATCTAGTTTTACGAGTCGTTATTTTGGATTCGTAGTCTAAGAAAATAAATTTAGGTTATGTTAGCAAAATAAAATATATAATGGATTTTATTTTAATACATTATCAGTTGGCTTTAAAGCTATAAAGGCCAAATCTTTTTTCTTCAAAGCTACTCACTTCTCTCAATTAAAAAGTCTTAGCCTTAAATAAACAACTGAGGCTTTAGAAGCTTCTTATCTTTATAATCTCGATTTTTCTATTATAAGCAGTGTGTAGATAGAGAAAGAAGAAAGAATATTTGATAAGTTATTTAGTGTTGATTATAAATTATTTAATAGCTTAGTAAGTAGTAATAGTTATTTAACCTTAGTAATTAAATATTTAATTCAACTACCTTTACCTTTTCCCTCTTAATACAGCTATATTACTTTTAGAGCTCTTAATTTTATGTATTATGCCTAAGACTTTATGCTTTTAAGTGAGATTTGAAACACTATTCTAACTAAGTTCTGATCTTAGCTTGGTTGATAATATTTGACTACCTTTACTTATGCTCTTTAAGATTATTTTCTTCTCCCTTTTGTTAGTATAGCTAATTAATTCTAAGCATTTCCTTTCTAAATGTAAAAGCCAAGCCTTTGTAGATCTACAAGAGTGCTAGGTTTTTTCCTCTTTCTCCAAAAATTTCAGATTAAGAGATTTTATTTCCGATTCTCTCTTTATCGCTTAGTTTCTTTAACCTAATTTTATATCTCTAAAAGCATTCCATGAGCCTAATTTAAAATGCTTTTTGTAATGCTAAGATTAAAATGCTTTAAACTTAAGCCAGACTAATGTTTTAGCCCTTTTTGATTTATTTTTTTCAAATTCAAACTCAGGGAATTTAACTCCTTTCATTCGCAACATTTAAAAGCCTGAATCCTGATTATATTCCCTTCTTTAGACTGAGAGAGGATAGTAATACTTCTTATGTTCATCATTCGTCTTATTTATAGTCTGCTTTGCTTAGCCTAGAAATACTTCTAAATGCTTCAGTTTTATCTTATTAGCTTGAACTTTTTTATATAAACGACTATGAGAGACTAGAACTAATGTTTTCTCTGAATACTCTGCTTAAACTATAATGCAATACTATTGATAAGGAGTTATTGAGAAGGTATATTAGCACTTATCTCCTCGTGTCTAGATTTGAACACATATAGATATTCTTGGATTTTTTAAGCCAATTTCGCTAAGATTTTTGATTGATCTAAATGATTACAACTTGATAGTTTAGAACTTTGATTTTGCACCTTTATGTTAGAAATACTAATGAAATCCTTTCCTTTCTATTGCTTAGTTCAAGCTCAATCAAATATTCACTTGATGTCACTTATTTACCTTCAGTATTTTCTCTTTTCATTTGCAGATGGCGTTTAATAGCCCTCAATACTTTCGAATACCTTATAAAGGATTAGTTTAAAGCTCAGTTATCTATAAAATTATTTTGGTCTATCTGCCTAACTTTCCTATTTTAACCTCAAGCTGAACTCTTCCTTTCTACCTTCACTCTTAGATTGTCAAACTAAATTTGATCAGATAAGCAATTTACTAGACAACTTTGTTTAGATCCTCTTAACACTCTAGTTTCCCTATACTCTGATATTATACCTTAGCTTATGGATGCTCAAGCTATATGCACTTCAGTCTTTCTTCCCTTTTTCCTTTTTTATGCTTCTACCTTGTTTCTACAGCCCCCTGCTAACTACTACTCAACTACTTCTAATTCTCTTCTTTTACCTCTAATTATTAGCTCTTTAGTTTAAGATACTCCAGTTAGGTTTTAAAACCAATGGGAAGTATAAGAAGGATAGAGGAAAGCAAGTTACAGTAAATCTCCAGTTAAGCTGCTAGAGGTAAGATACAATGAGTGAGATACGGGGAGTAAGTCTCTTGCACCATCTATAGCTTGAAAGCTTATCATTAGCTAAGTTCTAATACTCTAAAATCAAGCTTTAGACGACTACTCACCTTAAGTTAGCTTAATCATTATAAACTCTTAAAAGAATAGCTTTGATACCATTCCTGTCTATCTAGAAAGAATCAAAAGGAAAAAGAGATGGGAAAGGATAGAAGTAAATTGATAGCTATAAGTGAGTAGCATGATAATGGATATAAAGGATAATAAGACAGATAAGGTTAGTATAAGTTAATTATATAAGGAAAGCTCTAAGATACTTGTTAAAGATAGAACCTTATTTAATTAAAAGCCTTCTCTGGTTAAAAAAACTTAGCTAATGAGATAACTGATTTGATCTACTTCCTAATAGACAGTTAAGTCTAGCTATCTGATTAGGAAAAAACAACTACGCGCTTTAGTTAATCAGCTTAAGGTTCTTCTTAAGTAGTTTATCCTAGAACTATGAGGATTTATAATTATGTTCGGAGATGATAAATCATTTAATGGTGGAAGGATGGAAGATCATATGAGAAGTGATGCTACTATCAGTAATGAGGTTTCTTATGATTATAAAGGATTTCAAATTTTAGATGGATGGAAAAGGCGTCGACTGCTAGATAAAAAAAGCCCCTTGAATTGTAATAGAAAGGTATGAAGACTCAAACACTCAATAAGCATTAAACAAGAAGAGCAGAATTAAGGTTCATTCATCTAAGAATAATCAGATGAACTAGCAGAACATAAGAAGACATTTCTTATATAACCTGATATACTAATAAACTAAGTGATTAAGTTAATAAGCATAGTAAAGACTTTCTAGAAGATATTTAAATTAAGCTAGAGGGATAAAAGAAGCTGAGTTATGGAGTAAAAGAATCAGCCAGAGAATAGTGATGAAACAGCAAAGCTGACTGAAAATGGTTAATAAGGGTAAAAAGATAATATAAGATCTTAAGATTATACGTTATTATGATAATGTAGATCTTAAAAAGCTGAAGGATAATGATAGAACTTTAAAACTGTGTAATGAAAGTTAAGAACAAGAGTATTTAAATCAGATATTGATTATAACAAAGCGTCTATTAAGATTTTAGTCCAAATATAGAATATGAAATGAAGAGACAGAAAAAGGACTATAAAGGTAATGTTTCAATTTGATGACTTCAATTAATTGAACTAAAAGGCAGTAGGTAGTAATTAGTTTATTCAAATGTGGGTAAAGCCAACATAGATAAAACGTTATGATTGAGATAAACCAACTGATATTTACACTAAGAAGGAGTATGAAAAAAGATAACCTTCATATAACTAAAAAAAGTGAAAGTTAAACTCATATATACGAAGCATAATAGTGCTAAAGACATTAAGTTAATTCCTTAAATGTTAAACCTTTAAATGAAGGATTTTATTTTCAAAGGGACTTATAATTAAATCCCATTCTTAGCATATAAACAGTGTTAAGTTTTAATTACTGAATGTCCTTAAAGAAAGTCTTTATGATATGTCATTTTTCTTGTTTCTAGATTTTTTAATTCTAATTATCTAAATATCTATCAAACATACTGAATCTGAGCATGCAACTCTCTACTCATCGGTTATAGCTGGGTCACTCAGATTACAGCAGACATTAAAAAACTTTTTAGCTCTTAACTATGTTTTTCATAACTACTATTCCAGAAAGAGGTGGTGAGTGTTAGTTATGAATGTATAACTATATCAATAATCATAATCCTTAAGCAAGCTATCCTTATATCTTTTAGACTTATAACTTGAAAAGCAAATAATTTATAAAGAAAAAGCTTAAAAAATAAATATCACTATACGCATCTAAGCGTCCTTTGAAAAATTAACCTTATTAATAATCCTCTTGAGATATACTTAATAGTCCTATCCTAAGTCTATACCCAATACCCTCAAAAATAAACTTTAGTTTACCTTCTCTTGCAACTATAGCGGAATATTTAGTCCCACTATATCTTAATCTACATTTCTGAGTATCTTTGCTATACAGTTAGAGTTGAAAATCTTATATCACTGTTACTCATCAACATCACTACCTTTAGCATTAAGCTAAAGTTTTATGTTTGTCCCTTTAATTTTATGATATCTAAATATCTCTTTTCTTTGTAGCTAAATAGTTATTAAAGTATCTTATTACATAGTGAGTCATTTAGTTTTGAGAATCGTTTAATATTATTAAACTCTATTCGTTGCTAAGATGGGGAATGGTAAATACTTAGTGTCTAAAACAAGTAGCTTTCATAAATGCTTCGACTGCTCTTACTTGGAACCTAATGATGATCAAACTGAGAAAATGGCTTATCAAATTCTAACTTTCCAAAGTTAGTAAACTTCAGAGCTTCATGAAAAAGCTACTCTTCCTATAGCTCATCAGTTTAACAACACTAAGGTAAACGCCTAATCTATAGGAAAAAAAGGAAGAGATGGATGTATAAATAACCAATAGATGAGTAATCAAAAATATAAGTCTACTAATGACTTTCATAACTTGAAATAGGATTTAACTCCTTAACGTAGAACTTCGGAAAATAGTTGCCTTAGCTAAAAAATGTAAATCAGTAGTCTTAACTTCATTCAAAAAAAAAGTACTTAGTTCGTAGATAACTATGAAGTTCAAAGCTAAATAAACAATAGAAACTTTGGGAAAGTTTTCCTTGCGAAGAGTAAATTAGTAGGTGAGTAAGTAGCTGTAAAAGTGGTAAACTCTGAGAAGCATGGAAATTGAATTCAGAGCGAGTTCTAAATTCTAAAGTCTATAGTAAGAGTTTTAATTTCAGACTCATCCTAACGTAATGAAACTGTACGAAATATTTGAGTAGGAAAATGAAAGTTTATTCGTGACTGATAGAAGGATAGAATCTAGTAGAATTAGCTAATAAAAGAAACGAAGAGTAGAAAATAAAGGTAATAATGAAGCAAGTTCTTTAAGGAGTACTTTATTGTCATTCAGTAGGAGTATTGCATAGAGATTTGAAACTGGAGAATGTGATCTGTCTTGAAGATAATAGACTTCGGATTTTCGATAAATTAGTTAAGTTGTAAAGATAAGAAAGGAATATGAAGTAACTAATACCTATCTCCTGAATCATGTAGAGGTTATTACTCAAATAAGAGTGATGTATGAAGTTGTGGCATAATGCTTTATGTACTTTTATAAGGAAGTTTTCCTTTTTAATATAATAAGTAAAAGAGTTAAATTGAAATGGCGAAAGTAAATACAAGAAGATAGAATTTGGGTATGGAAGAGTATCAGAGTAAGCAAAAGGCTTAATAGAGAAGATGTTAGAAGCGAATCATAAGTAAAGATGAAGTGCAAGAAGGTGTTTGAAGCATAAATGGTTTAGTGATTTAAAGGAGGTGAAAATAAAGGTACTAGAGGAGTATTTATAAAAGCTAGTAAATTTCTAAGTGAGGAAAAAGATGAAAATAGCAATATAGTGATATATAGTATCTTAAATAATGAACTCTTAAGAGTATGATGACTTAGCAGAAGGGTTTAACTAAATAGACTAGGACGGAAGAATATCTGAAAGAGATTTGATAAATTCCTTTAAGAAGATAAAAAGAGTGAATCAAGAAGAAATAAAGGAGATATTTAACGTTTTTGATATAAACAACAGTGGGTACTTAGAATGAGATAAGTTTCTAATAAAAAGTTTATAATGAAGAAGGATTCTGATAGAAGATGAGAAACTAGACTTAGTGATAAAAATGATAGGCAATAGAGAGACAAACGAAATAAACTACTTGAGCTTTTATAACATTTTTTAGAGGAAAACTAGATGAAGAATAAATAAGAGAGAAACAGATGAGATAGAGTTCGACGAGAAGGATAACATAAGTGTTTATTAGTTCAGAGAAATAATGTTAGAGGAATGAAAAATTTGTTTTTAAAGCCACTTAATTAAGCTATCTTAAAACCTAACTCACCAATTTATAACACTTTATAAAGACTAAGTTATACATAATAATAAGATAATTAAAAAAACATAATTAATATAACAATGATTGGGGAAGATTAATGTAAATGAAAGAATATAAATAAAGTATCTTATGATATATAAGTAAGCATTGTGATAATATAATAGTAATGCTATATATAAACAGTTATATTAAACTAAGTATATTCTAGAAAATAATTATATACTTAGATATTATAAGATAAGAAATAGAGAAACTTTGAAAGAGAAGATAGAGCTTATGAGTAATGTAATTTTGTTAGATTTTATAATTCGATGGTTTAGTTAGTTATAGGTGAAATTGATTATATGTATTGAAGTTAATAACTTTGAAAATAGTGATATCATTTATAGAATATTCGGTTATTATTTCAACAGAATATAGATTGGTATACTAGTAGATAACAGAAATTATAATGTCCAATATTTGATAAGTATAAAGTATTGAATTTGAAGCCAGAATGTTGAAGGAAATTAAATGGAGATCTCTCTAGTAGAAAGAAAAGAAATGAATCAAAAAGAAGAAGATGAAGTTTAAGAAAAGCAAGAAGGATAAGAAGAGAAGGAAATGAGAGTAACAATAAAGAAAGAGGAGTAAAATAAATAAGCTTAAGAAGCTATGTAACAGACTTGTTTTCAAATGTAATTGCAATAATTATATTTTTAATTACCTTTTTTAAAAATTAATTGCAATGGGATCTCTATCAATGTAATATAAATATATAGAAATTATATAAGATAATCTAAAGGCTAAGCTATTATAGATAGTTAAATTAATAATAAAAGAAGTATTCAATGCTCCAGGCTGTCAATAATGGTAAAGATGAAAACCCTTTTTTAATAAAACTAACGAAGGGCAAGTTAATAAATTGCTCTTTTGATATAGAGGAGTTGCATATGATCGCTTATATGTACCTAAGAGTCAATAAAATGAGTGCTAACTGAGATAGAGAGAAAATAGAATGAAGCTTTTAGGAGTTTTTTTCATAATTTAATTTTTCTATTATTCAGTAAAAACTTAGTTAAGGTCATTCTCACTTATCCCTATAGTTCTAGAAGTTAAGCAAGGATATAACTTCTTAAGCAGTGATGAAAGACGAGAAGAAATATCTGTGTGCTTTATATCAATTAAAATAAAGCGATTAATGTAATCTGAAGGGATATAGTAAGATATGAAGGATCATCTTTCATACTAAACGCAAATCCTTTTCAAGGAATAATAAAGACAGGCACAATAAACGATTCTAAAGTGACAATATTTTTATCTAACTCATCCATGTTATGAAAGAGTGCTAGATTTTAAGCATTAAGAGATGAAGATCAAACTAAAAAATAAAATATATTAAAACATTTTTTTTAAATAGGGAATCAAGAAGAGTAGAACCGTTGAGTGAACTTACTATTAGCTTTATATTTAAAGTCAAAATGAGGAAGGTATGACTTGAGTAATCTAAGAATCAAAAAAAGAATTAAGCGAAAATTTAGGTATAACAATTATCAGTGCTAGTGAGCTCTATCAAATTGAACGTGAGCATATATAATACTGAAGAAATAATGATTATCATTATCTATTGATGTTGCAATATTAATATGCAAGAGTAGAGTAATAAAATTATATCTGAGACTTAAAATAATAAAGAGTAAGTGCCTTTTTCAGTAGTTGAGCTTATTTTAGCAATTTGAAACATTTACAGATTAAAGTTCTTAAGAAGACGAATAGATCAAAATTCATCTTATTTCTAGCCATGAAACTCTAAGCACATTTTTTCATACTTTTAATTATCTGAGATATTTTATCGAAGATCTAAGCTAAAGATTTGGATTAATAATTGTATGCTTAAACTAACTTAAATGTGACTCATACTAAGATACTCATAAAGTTGACTAAAATAAGCAAAACAGGAAAATGTACAAACTAAACTCAATAAAAGGTGTAAAAAGTATGTAATGAAATCACTGGAAGTAACAGGGTTAATAAGAAAGAAGGAATTAAGTTTTATATAATCAAAAGCGAAAACCGTTAGAAAACAAACTTATCTAAGATAAAGCTTAGATATATATTCTACTAATTAAGTGTAAGGTAACTAGATTGAAATATTAAGAGGAAAAATAAATAATTTAACAATCACCAGTTTGAAGAAAAACTCTTTCAAAGTAAAAATTATTTTCTTATAATGCTTTGTATACTAAATTAGGCCTAAGAAACTTGGCGTTTAATAAAGTGTATATGTTAAGAAATTTTTTTTAAAAGAGTATACACTTAAAACACTTTAAGGCTTATTAATATTTTTCTCTTTAGAGCCTATAATATTTATTAAATCAGCATTCAGTATTCAGATTAATATCTCATCTCTTCTTTTTTCTTTTCATTTGAATAAACTACATTAAATGAAGCAAATCGGTAGTAATTTATACTACCCTGCTGTTTAATTAAATTCCTTGAAGCGCCTCTTTTTTTATATCTTTTCAGCTTTATAAACTCGCTCTTAGCAAATAAGTGACTACTATCATCAAACAAAATTAATGTCAAGCTCTTCACTTACTTAAGCTACCTAAGTATATTTTAGTCTTAGTCAATCAGCCAACGTTAAATGGCTTTTTGCATCTTCACTAAACCAAAATCTTACAAGACCAACTCTTGCTCCCTCTTTCTTTTTTTCGTTTAGCATCTCGACTAGTTTTTCTAAGCTTTTAAAAGGCATTTTCACGTTCTTTAAATCCAGATCTTGCAAAGGAAAGAAGTAAGCAATTTTAGCTCATAATAAATCAGCCACAGCTACTAGCAAGGTAGTAACTAGGATGGCAGATAAGTACATTGGAACAACGATTAAGCATTTGAGAAGAAAAGCGAAAAGAAATCAATAGCTATAGACTAACTAGCTAGTTATACAAAAAAGTGTAGGTCTAACTATAATAGCTTTAATATAGTTATGTATCTCTAAAGTAAACAAAAATATATTGATCTCTATTTAACTCAATGTAGTAACTATCTAAGAACTAAATGGAGATAAAATGAAGCTGCTTAAGCAGACTAAGAGATATAAAGTATAAGAATGTCTCTCAATGTACTTCGATATTAATTCAATCAATATGAAGATAAAATCATACAGACTGGCTCTATTACGTTTAATCAAATATGAATTAAACTATTTTCTCGATCACCAACTTTAACTCTCGTCATACAGTTCGAGGATTGATATACTAGCTTCATAAAGAGTCTTGCATATATATGTTTAGTAGCTGAAATTTAGTTGGCTATATAAATAGTTTGATGTATAGAAGTTATCGAACTTAGTAGCTAAATGTGAAATTATAAGTATGCTATATATATCACTTTCTATAAGTACCAAGCAAGATTTATCAGCTTTACTTTCTAAGCTGATTTATGAATCTTATACTTGAAATTGCAGAGTAGTGATTTCATCACTTGATAACAGTTGTAAATGAACTACTCTAACTTGTAATTGACACATGATTTTTGTATCAATCAACTTGATAAAACAGTCTTAGTCTCTTTAGTAGTAATTAGAACTGAGATTAAACTCTCAAATATTATACATCTAACGGAATAATTGGTTGCATTATAAGCATATAATGATATTTATCAGCTGAGGTTAAAAAATTAACTCCCGAGTCATTATTAGAAGTAAAAGACTGGAAGAAGGATATTAAGAATAGGTAGTTTTATGTAGAAATACCTAGCGATATAAACTGATAATTCATAAAGTACTTAGTGCTCTACCTACAACCAACCACCCTAAATACCAACCTCATATTTTATAAATCTAAGATTTAAACTCTCAAAAGTCTTTTTTTGATTTCAGAAAAAAACCTTAATAAACTAAAAAATTTTTGATTTAAATCAAAGAGAGAGAATAATAAACAGTGATCAAGGTATATTCTTACCTTCGTAAGGAAGATGATTTACCATATTATTATTTATGAATAAAAGGGGAATTCTGACTTACTGTTTCTATCAAAACTTGCTCTTACTCAGGTCTTAATTAATAGCATAAAATCTGAGTTCTCATTTCTTAGTTAAATTGCTATGCTAATTTAGTTAATTAATGTTTATAGCTTCTGCTGTTTAAGTATTGGAAGATAGTTTTTAAATACATATTATTGTGTTATTTAAGTCAGACTTATAAAGTAAGCATCACTTTTGTGAGATAGCTAATAATGATGTCACTAAAGGAGAATAAAGTTAATATGAATCTTATAGATAAAGCATAGCTAGGGTATAAAAGAGAAAGAGGAGGATGAATATGTTAAGCTTATTTGAAGCCAAATGGGAAAGCTTGAAAGATGATCTTAGTTAAATATCAACGCGACATCTAATTAATTACATAGAAGTTTATCCGAGCATTAATAAATTAAAAAATACATTAGTATAATATTACTAAAGATTGCCTTAAAAAGGTATGTACTCATGGAAAACTTAAAAGTAACCTTGCTTATATTTTTAAATTTATTAGTAAGATGTAAATATTATTCCCTTTGTTGCCCTCACTCTTAATAACTACTAAAATATTAATTTATTTTTCGTTGCCTTAATAAATTATTAAATTCAAAAAAATTAAAAGTAAATATAAAATTCATCATATAAGTCTCTAGCTTAATTTTTGGAAATAAGCTATTTAGCATTATAAAGTATATGCTTATTATTATCAATATACCTTTTTATAATTAATATATATTAAAAAAATGCCTGGTTTCAAGAAGGGTCTTTTACCACCTCCTCAAAGCAGGAGAGAAAACTAGAAGCACATATTCTCACCACGTCTTCTTCAACTTAACTCTCTTCTTACTAAAAATAACCAGAACTATCTAATAGATTAGAAGAGCTTATAAAAAATACTAGCTACTACAAATTAAAATAAAGCAGATCTCTTCATCAAAGGACAAGTAAGAACTGAGATAAAAATTTAGAACAGGAAATTTAATACAGTTCTCAACGCCTCCATAGAAAACTGAAAAAAGATACCACTCAACTGAATCGATAAAAATAATAACGAAGAAATAAATAAAAAACGAAGATTATAAAGTACGATAATTCAATATAGATCTTATTACCTTATTTAGACAATATTGAAATAGGACAAATAGACTCTTAGTAGATAAATAGCTGATTTATCAACTTATAACAGTAGATGGATTAATGTTCGACCTAAGTAAAAAAGAGAATTTTATATTTGAATAATTAGCACGGCAATAAAATTAAAATTAAAATTGAGGACAAAGAATTATAGATGATGGTATAACAATTAAAAAGGGAAGAAAAACATTAATCGTGCAATATGAGAATATAGAGTATATGTAAAATATAGAAAAAGAATGGAGAAAATGATAGCAACATTACAATATAGAAAAACATGATTTTATGAATATGTAGTAGTATCATCCAACTAATTGAGATAAAATAAAAAGAAAATAAAAAAATTTGCTACATATTTGGAATAAGAACGATATGAAATGAGAGCTAGGATTGCTTAAAAGAGAGACACCTAGTTATGATAAGTCAATGCCCTTTCTGTATCGATGCAAGAGAAAATGAAAGGCATATCATTGAAAATTGTTCAGAATACAAAGAAGGAAGATAAATATGTATTTGAAATCTAAGAGCAATATGAGTAGAGAGATAAGGAATGGAACTATTTGATATATTATGAGTTATGGCCAAATTCGAGAAATTCATTGGATTCTAAGAAGAGTAAAAAAGAGCTAAAGCTGACTTGATAATAAAAAATTATATCGAAGATATATTAGAAAAAAGGAAAAAAGGTTACATAGAAAAGAAAATTGCAAGAAAAAAAGAAATAGGAAAAGACTTTAGAGCAGGAAAATTAAAATTTTTATGGATGTATAAAAGCTTGTTCAAAAAGAAAAGAATTAGAAATGAAAATTAGTAAGATATGTAAGAAAAAATAAATTAAACTTGCAATAAAGTTTTAATAAAGCGTAGATAGATAGAAAAAGAAGAACAGGAGATAATGTAGAGGAAAACGAGGAAGATATGTAACCAATAAGAGAAGAATTTCAAGCTAACTGAAATAAATGAATTATTGGTTTAACCATCAGAAAATAGTAGTAGTAGAGTCATAATTTCTATAATTAAAGCTAACAAAAATATTTGCAAAAAGCATTTTGTTATGTAAAAATAAAGCTCAGTAAATTTAATTAAAATGAATATTATAGTAGCAGATAAAGAACAGAAAAAATCACAGAAAATAAAAGAGAAAAAGAAAAAATGAATTTTAAATACTAAAAATCACTAAAAGAAATATCATCCCTTAGATTTAACTTAGCATTTAATTATGAATTAAGAGTGTTATGGAAATAAAAAACGTGTAATATTAAGACCTTAGAAGAACTATAGAATAATTTTATTATAATAGTGGATAATGGTAGGAGAAGCTCTCAACTATTTAAGTATCTTAGTAATCATTAGATAAAAACCAGTAAAGGTTTATCTAGGAGGAAATTTAATTTAAAATAGGAGAGTGAGAGAGATTTAAAGCCTTCCTTTCATTAATTTCTTATTAATATGATATAAATTTTAAATTTTTATAATAAATAAATTAGTTAAATATTAAGTTATAATAAAATAAAATTTTAGTTAATAATTTAAATTAAGAGAGGCTTTAAATTTAAAAGTATCAGATGTAATTAATATATAATAAATGAGTACATAATAAATAATAATTTCACTTAGAAAAAAAGATTAATTTTTTATTATTCATGAATAAATTAATAATATTAAATTTAATACTTAACTAATTTTAAGTTAAGAGTAATTTATCTTCAAGAAAGGTGTGCTTGTTATTTAGTTAAAATAAATTTACTAATAATTACCTTATTTTATTACAAAAATAGATGTCGGCAGTGATCAGGAGAACATGTAGATAATTTTGTTGCAGTGCATACTTCATTGCGAATAATCTCGTACTACAGGGAAGGGTGGATAAGCTCGGAAGACAAGCTTAACTTTCTCGAGGGTTTTCGCTAGCAATATGAAAGTTTGACTAACACATTGATAATCATTTAATTATTAGTTCTTATTTGAATCTTATTCGAGAAGACTTGTCCATTTGGTTCAAGAATCGATAATTATCTTTAATAAGCAGATTCCTAATTTGGAGAAGTTGATGTTACTCATTGGAAGACTATAATTTTAACAAGAAATATGTGAACATTTTTTTATATTAGCATTAATATTGAAAAAGTCACACATCAACGAGATGCTATGTGCTCTATAAGCAACTTTATTTATTAAATAAATATTTTAAAATGCAAAAAAAAAAAAATTATTTATCAATAACTAAGCATAAAAATTAATTTATAAGATAGATAATAATAGTAATTTATTTAAGTGGCTCCACCTTTAACTAGTTCGCAATTATCTGTTCTTTATATAATAAAAAAATAAAACTTTTTTGTCTTTCTATTTCCTTTTTAAACTTGAGTTTCTGTTTTAATCTTCTATTACTTTACATTTCATTCTATTTTTGCATTAAAGTATTTTAAACTTGTTTGAATTTATTCTTTTTCATTACCTACAATACTAGCTTTAGGGAAGCCTAAGAGATATTTTCTATCTTTCATCTCTGAGCTAAACTTGTATGTTTTGTGTTAAGTAGGTGAAACTTACTCGAGCTAGTAGCTAAGTAGTTAATAGAAAATATAAAATAAAAAGATTAATGTTTATCTTAATTTTTAATTAAAGTATAGGAAATTTATTCTTTTAATTAAACAATTAATAAAATGGTTGAACATCTTCGCAAGAACTTTTGGGCAAAGGAGGAGAAAAAAGAAAAAAATAAAGAGTCGGAGTGACTCATTAAATTACTCCTTTTCACAAGCCACAAAAGCACGAACATGAATCAGAGCAAACCTAACCATGGTCCTGAAAAAAAGCCTATAAACCTAATTGCCTTCAAACGTTAGACCTTTTAAGGTAGATGAAGCAGAATATTACCAAGAAAACTTTGAAGAATGAGACGTGCCGGAAGATGTTGAAGAACTATGGAAGTCGTAGGAGCACTAAGGTATGAAAATGCTTAATGCGGGAAAGACTAGAATAAATATAGGAAGAATCGATGAATTTCTAAGATATGCAGACATCAATATACTATTAAGAAGAAATTTCTTTAAAGGATCCAAGATAGAATTTCCTGGAGTTGCAGTTAAATTTAACCTTTAATACTTTATGTGGAAATGATTCTGGAGTCTACAGTGCAAAAAGCTTGTCCTTGGTATGAGAAGAAGTGGAAAGAATATGAGCCAAGAACAAGACACAAGATTAAAAAAATGATAATATTTCAAATCAACTTGACACCTTCAACAGCAATGAAAGGAATATAAAAAATTCTAACAAAGAAAATCAGATGAATTATGAAGAAAAACGATAAAATTATTCTACTAAGTAGGTTATTTCTATAGAAAAAAGTTAGCAAGAGCATTGGTATATCCAAATGACTTTAACAACTTTTTAACAGATCCTCACAACTCATTAGCACAAAATGAGAGGTAATTTCCTTATTTAATTTAATTTAAGTTAATTAAACAATTATATTTAAAAAGTTCTACAATAATAATTTATATAAAACAGATAAATTTTACTTAATAAATATTTAAATAAACAATTTATTTAAGCAAATATAAATTATTTTTATATCTAAATTAATCCATATAATTCTTATTAAATATTAAAGAAAGAAATTCATTTAATAAGAAGATTGTTATAAGAGTAGGTATAATAATTAGCATTTCAATCTAAGTGATAACAATTGTATAATTATATATTTTAATTTTATAATTTTCGGACTTATTTTGAGTTAGATTTTTATAACAAAAGTATGATTTTAATATATCTAAAATCTTTTTCATTTAATCATGATTTAAATTGTTTAATATCCAATTCCAATTAAAATAACATTAGTTATCATTCAGAAATAAAATTCTTCATAAAAGCAGCCCAAAAGCAAAATAAATTAAAAGACTATTAAAAATAGTTAAACATTTTAACTAAATATTATTTAATTATTTTAATTATTTTATTTCTAATTCTATTTTCTAGAACCAATCTAAAATATGCTTCAAATAAAAGTGAGTAAAGATATTTTATCTTTAATAATTTATAAAACAGCTATAAAATGTTTATTACCTAATTAAATTATAAAAATGCTTCTTAAATATCAAAAATATTTACATTTAAAGTGAAAAATACTCCCAGATTACTATTTATAATCAAATTAAAAATGTTTTTTACCTTTTATAATTATACATTTATCAAAAATGTTTTGATAAATGTTATTAATTATAATTTAATTTAAAAATACTTGGTAATTAATTAAATTAATTGCTATTAATTTACAAAGCTTTCTCAAAATTAATTGATACAACTAAATTTCTTATTAGTTTTTATAATTTTTGCATTTTTATATTTATTTTTTTAATAATGTTCATTACTTAGTACTTGCAATTATATTCAAAGATTTTTAATTTATTGAAATGAATAGATTTAAAAATAATAAGGCAAATAGTTAAGAGTAATGATATTTAATTTTATTGCTATAAAGTTAATACATCTTAGTAAATAATAAATCAATTAAATATTAATTTCTTTTTTCTTTGTTTCCAATATTAATTATCTCACTTTTATTTATTTTAGTCTATATTTTTTAGTTTTAGTTAATTAATTAAGACTTTTCTCATAATGAAGATTAAGATTTTTTAATAGATTGAGAAATTCTTATAATAGGTAGCTTGTAAAATATAAATTTATATATAATTTTTGTTTTTAATTGTTATAAATAATTAAGATTATAGATAGCGTAGCACCTCATTGGCGTGCAATTTTTTCAATATTAATATTTAATAATAAAAAATTGTTCTCATATTTCTTGTTTTCATTCTAGCCGTCTAATGAGTCACATCAGCTTCTCCAAATAGGAAGTCTGCCTATTAAAGATTATTCTCGAATCTTGAATCAAATGTTCTAGGTTTCTTGATTAAGATCAAAAAAGAATTAGTAACTAAGTTATTATTAGGCCCGTCAATCAAACGTTCATACTACAAGCGAGAACCCTCAGTCAAGTTAGGCTTGTCTCTTCCGAGCTCATGCACCCCGTGGTGGTATTTAGTAAGATTACTTTCAATACAGTATACACTGCATCAGATTACCTACTAATTCTCCTACTACATCTGACATCCATTTTTTTTATATATAATATAATTAACAAAAAGGCTAAAACTGGTAAAATAAAATATGAATATTTTTAGTAAATCTTCGTATAGCCTTTGAGTAACAATATTTTGAAGATCTATAAAATATCTAGTTAAAGTTAAAGTTAAAAAGCTTTGCTAAAGCCTTAGTAGTCAGCCATCTTACCTATTTTATCTGCTTGTCTCTATTAGTTTGTCTTGAATTCCTACTAGGCTTAATTAGGCGGTGTAGCACTTCATTAGCGCAATATCCTTTAATATTCTGAATAGTTTTGGTCTTGCACTTAGCGTTCCTAATTATTTCTCCAAGGATTAAGATTTTAATTAAAGAATTTTTTTTATAAATTTTTCCGCTTTATGTTGGATATATCCTAAATAGTTTTCTAAAAATATCTTATTTATTCTTTCTTTAAATTTCGCTTAGTTAGTAGCAGTATTTTCATTGGTGTTATTTATTGCACACGTAGCATTTTATTCTTCTTTTAAACTATTATTCCTGTAACACTTATTTAATCTAAATTTATTACTTATTTTAAATAAACGTTTACTGCTTATTTTAATTTGAGGCTTCATTTTCTATTTCCATAGGATCTGATTAATTCTGTTAAATCGAAAATGACGTAACCTGAATTTATTATTAAATTTAAAGAATTCTTTGTTCCAGTTTGTATTCTATTTCTTATGATTATTAATATTGTTTCTCAAGTAAAGACGTTATTAGTTTTTCTAATTTTTCTACTTTATCAGTGAGGTATCTATTTTTAAACATAAACTCTTTTAATGACTTAGATAATATTTCTATTTGAGTTTGTGTCGAAAGTTTTTTTAGTTCTGGATTTCCAAGTGGCTAATGTTCGTCATATCAATCATATTTCTCACTTTCACTTATTGTAATTATTTCTCTTTTCTATTTTTTAGAGAATTTTCCTGTTTAAATGTTTTGTTCAAAGTTCTGTTATTTCTTAGAAGCCATTTTATATTAGTAATAATTAGTTTATTAATTCTAATAGTTTTAGATATTCTATTTAAAATAATAGTTGTAATTATTAAAAGCTTAATAAATTGAAATATTTGTAGGCAAAAACATTAACAGTAAAAAACGAAAGAACATTATCATATTTAAATTTTAAAATGAAAATAAAGATTTTCAAATTAAACAAAAAGTAAAATTAAGTATAAATAGCTAAATTATTATATTTATCTTATAGATACTCTTAATAAGATGTTAAATACCTATATTTAATTACTTTTATTTAAAATGTTTTTTTTTATAATTCCTTTAATTTTTTTATAGCTAATTTTTAAATTTAATGAAATATAAATGATAAGAAAAAAACACTTATTGCATATATTATTTAAATTCTTTAATTTTTTTTCTAAATTATATACATATAGTTATATAGTTATATAGTTATATAGTTACTATATCATTTTCATTATTAAAATATATATACAAGAGACATATTACAATTATTTTAAAATTATTATATAAGAATAGCTTCCAATATTACCCACACTCTATATGTATGCTACTAATAAACTATTAATATGATACTTCTGAAAGTTTATTATAATAGAAGTTTAGGACTTGATTTGATATAATAAAGTAAGAGTAGATATTTTAAGAGATGGTAATAATTATAGGATTGGTTTAAATAATGTAATAGGTTAGATAATTTGGTTGGTGTAAATAATGTAGAATAGTTGTTAATTTAATAATAATTAGCGTATTTAATAAATGTATTAGAATAGAAACTAGATAATAGCTAATTTAAACTAATTATATGTTACCAATCATAGTATAAGTTCTTTATTTTTTGTAAAAAGTGCAACTTTAATTAAGATAGTTATTTCTTATTTAAGAATAGCTTATATGATAACTACATAAGAATTTTAGACCAAATTAAAATAACTTAGTTTCATATTATAATAAGAGATATTTTCATTTAAACTTATTAGATATTTAGAGCATAATTATAACATCCTTTTAAATTATTACACCTAACCATTTATTGTTTCCAAACTATTCTTTTCTCATCAATTCTAAACTTATTATATACTAAAGCTGCTTTCCTTTTTATCTTTTTCAATCGTGCAATCATTAAAGATTATTAACTAAGTATAAATAATGCTAAAATATCAAAAGCTAAATAGTTATTATTATGCTTTACAATTCATATTTCAATCGTCACATCCATAGGATCATTCCCCTGTATATTTTGCAAAAATATGCTTTCAGTTAGTTCTGCGAATTAGTCGAATTTTTTCTCTAGCTCTTCTATTTTGTTGTTTCCTGTCTATTTATTTTCATTTTTCATTTATTCTTATTAATTGTACATCAGGTGCTCTATTTTTCTTTCTAGTTCTTGAACTGTTCTTAGGAGGTTTAAATTTTCTTATTACAGCAATTGGAGTGCTTAAAATATATTTTATTGCTCGTAAGATGAATCCTTTTGAGAAGAGGATTTTTACAAGAAGTTTTCCATTTTTTCTCATATATTATTTATATAAAAAAAGCTAAACCTTTTTAAAGAAAAAAGCAAAAGAAGAAAAAATATAAAAATCGATATGATTAAATACTAAAAAAAAATTATTAACGAAGAAAAACATTTTAAAGTGAAAGCAGAAAAGAACGATAACAAAGTGAAGTATCAAAAACGAAATAAAGAATGAACGTAAAATAAAATCTTAAAATAAAATAGAACGAAAAAAATGCGCAAAAAGAAACAAAAAAAACTTTAAAGCGATATTAAAATGCATAAAAAACGTACATGATATTTACATTTAAAAATATTGAGAATAAAACAAATAAAAATTATTTAAGAAAGATGAATCACAAAGAATAAGCCCAGCTAGTTCAGTCAGACTCTTAATTTGGTGGGTTCGAGCTCCACGTTGGACGTTTTTATTTTTATTAATTAATAAAAAGATAATATCAGGACTTGAACTCGGAACTTTCGAGTTATAGTAGAATATTCTAACCACTGGACATTTGAATCTTTTTAGTGCAAAATTATTTCATATGAGTATCTATAAGGATGTTTTTTTAAAAACAGCAAACTTAGTCATTTTAGTAGTTGCTATCAACTTTGAAATCATAAGTTTTGAAGGCATATACTATTTAAAATGCTCTAATATTTTTTAAAATATTTTAAAATAACATTTATTTAAGATTTTGGTCTAAAAATAAATTTGTGAAAATAAGATTTAATCTCAGAGTATTTCCTGCCATATGCAGTCATGATATCTTTAACTTCCTAAAAAGTAAAAAAGTTTAATATAGTTAAAAATAAATACATCTATATGGCCCGTTTTCTTTTGATATAACTATTACGATGTTTAAGTTGTAAAAACTGGTTCAAATAGAAACAATTTAGTTTGAAAAATATTTGATTTTTTTTATGGCTTTTTATAGATCAGGAGAAGACATTTATTTAACCTATATATGGCTAAGATAAGCACTATATAAATAATTCTAAGAGAATAATCCGTGAAAGTTCCTAACTTGATGAGCTTTTAAAAGAAATTGTAAGGAAAATAGTTATCGGAAGAACTGATGATGAGGAGAAATAGCTCTCTTGAAGCAGCTTTAAAATATAGAGATCATATAAATTTTCTTAATTCTAGTGACTATGACTTCATACTTTTTAATATGAGAGATTCTGAAATAGTAAGGCATTCTTAAATAACTGATTTATGGTGTCTTTTCTATGGTTTATTTTTTACTCATCAATAAAATATAAAAGTTGATGGATTATCTGCCTAAATCCTTAGAATGATTTGGGAAAGATTTGCTAGAAATATTCCAAGTCTTTAAATGAAAAACATATTTGAAAGAGACTAACTGATTAAGTATTTACACAAAAAAGCATGAAGTTCAGTGCTAAATACGACAATAAGTTGAAATTTTATATTGGGTCGCTTCAGAACAGTATTTTAGAGATTTGGAGGAATGCCTAGCTTATATGCTATTTAGAAGAATTTATCTTTAATAAGGTAAAATTGTAAAAAATTGAATGGAATTACTACTCTACTCTATGTTTAGCAATCTGTCCAAGTGTGAAAAGCTCCTTAAGTGATACAGGAGTCTCCGAATTTATTCTAGAAGCTAGTAAATTTAATAGATGTGCTGTTTGAATAGGAGAGTAGATGCTTAGATTAGTATAATAAAAGGCTCCCATGCCTCTTTAGATTAAAAAATAAACTAAAATACTTAAAATGTTCTTAGTATTTAATAAACTAAATAAGAAAAGTAAATAAAACTAAATAAATGTTAAATATTTATCAAATCTTAAGATCTCCCTTTTCAAATCAAATTCATACATCTTAAAATAGCAAAGAATGGAAAATTATTATTTTCAGTTTAGCAAAAGATTTAACTGAAGAAATGCTCGAGCTATCTAAGAGAAAATTAGATGGTTGTAAAGAAGAAAAGCTTACGTCACCTTTAGGAATCAAATTTATTTTACTTATAATTGAAAGAACAATTTCTTAAAGAAGCGCAGTATATAAGGTTTTCAAGGAAAGACTTCCTAAGCTTAACAGTTACGATATGAATTGGAGAAATAGAAAAAAATCATGTAAAGAATAAGCAAGTCTTATAGCAATGTAATTAGGATAAATTATAAGAAAAAATCAGGATATATAGAAAAAATATGTAGGAGAAAGTGAAGAAAAGCAGGAAGAAATATAAGAGGAAATGTAAGATGAAATTGAGTATTAATTAAACTTTTAGTTTATAATCTTAGATATTATTTACCACTCTATTTCTCCTCCTTTCGATTGAATTAAATATTCTTTCAGAAAAAGCTATCCAAACAGTAGTATCTTCGACAAGAAAAAGAAAGAATATAGCAGCAAATAGAAAACGAGGCAGGATATCCTATATGTTTCCATCATTCTCATAAATTTAGAAAGCTACTTTGCATGGTGATCCAAGTCATTTGTAATGTCAAATATATCTATAGAGTTTGAGTTTTTGTCCTCTATATAGATAGAAACTTTAAAAATACTTTTAATTAAACTATCGTTTAAACATTTATATTCTAATAATATTGGAAGCTCTTATTGAAGTAATATTAAAGGCTAAAATTAATTAAGATTATTAACTTTAACATATTTAATTTAACAATTTAATAAAATTTAATTTTCAAAACTTAAAATAAAAATGTTTAAGATGCTTTCTTAAAAGCAATAATATTTAATAAGCTTATTTGAAAACTAATTTTATTTAAAAAGGTTAAATCTAATAATTAAAGGATTTTAAATTATTAACTTTATAAAATTTTAAGTTTTTTCTAGCTTGGATAATTATAAATTACATCTATTTATATGAAATTTAAAAAATGCCAAACTTCCATAGGGCTTCTTTACTACCTCTTCCAAAGACAAAAAGGAAGAGAGCAAGCGAGATGCCATTTCTTCTAACATCACGTCTTTTCTTTAATTAGACTAACCTTTTTATCAGCAAAAAAACTTAATAATGGATCTAACAACTTCCAAAGAAGGGTAAAAGACAGAAAAAAACTTTATAAACTCCAAAAACGGAAGAGAGACCTCGAAATCAGCATGAGATGGTATTGCATGGCTGGAAACGATCCTTTGGATACAACTCAGATCAAATTGATATTGAGTAATTTGCATTGATGGTGGTGAATTTTAATGAAGAGGTTTAAAAGTAGAAATAGTTGAACGAAAAACTAATTTTCAAGGCAGAAGAAAATAATTAAATGGATGGAGATCATATAGATAACTATGAGCGCTAAATAGATGCGTTCTTCAACATCCAACACCATTAGAATAAGAATAAAACTTAGCTGAATGATTAAGTAGTGAAATAAGAATAGGAAATTCAACTCCTAAAAGAATCAATAATGGAATAGCTAGATACTGGATCGATCTCAATGGTCGTCAAACCCTAAGCTTAACCTCGAATGAGACTAATTCCGATTAAGAAGAGATATTTTCGCTGCTAAAACAAATAAAAGCTATAACGGAACTGTAAGAAGTTTCAATAGAAACAAAGGAATTTCTGATAAGCAAAGCGAACAGAAGCAATTGGGCTGAATAAGTTTTTTACAATAACAATGGAAGTATGTACAAGAGGAAGAATATGGAGTTATAACAAAGCCCGACAGGAATGTAGAAAGATTAAACTATTTAAAAAAATCGCGGATGGGAACGCGAAATCATAAAATTGCCCCAAACATTTTAACGAACAGCGAGGAGCTTGAAACGCTGTACTTTTTGAAATTTCTTAATAGCAGAGAAACAATTTCATATAATTATAAGTACATCATTAATTATTTGCTGCTTTATCTAAAATTAATATAAAATCAAATAGTTTCATTTAAAGTATGCATTTTCTCCTCATTAATTCCATAGATATTTATTTTCCTCCAAAAGTTAGAAGTTTTTATAAAAAAGAAGGGATTAGATAATACTAATGAAAAGATAAAATTATTTAATAAACTATGAATTTCATTTAAACTTAATCATTCGATTCTAGTTGAGAAAAAAACCGGACCTGATACTGAGATAAATAAGATTTTGGTCAAATTTTTCTTGATATAAAAAGATCCAAGTGAAAAAATGAGCAAAAAAATAACTTTTCTAACTTTATTAAGCACCATCGTAATTTTTTAATAGAATATGTCAATTTGAAAGAACATAATTTAAAAATAAAAAGAAATAGATTAATTTATTAATGAAGAAACTTAGTTTATCGGAAGATATTCGCTAGAATTAAATTAATTGGAGCCTAAATTTTAAGTAATATAATTACGATATTATGAAAGAATTTAACAAGTATAAGATAATATTTAATCTAAAAGAATATGATAAATATATTAAATGACACAATTCAATCATAAAATTATTACGAAGAAAAATGTATTGAAACAAATAAAAACTAAATATAAAATTTCACTATTAAAAATATTTAGAATCTAATAATAAAAACTATAAATAAATAAGCCTAAACAATAAAAATAATAAGAAATCAAAATGCTATTAAATAAAATTTAAAAGAATTATATAAATTTAATTATTTAATTTATAATTATTATTAAGTAGTAATATTTATTTCTATATATAACTTAAAATTATTTAAAACTATGCTTAAAATGTTTAAAAATAAAGAAAATTATTTTTTAAGCTATTTAATTATATTAAATAAGTTTAACTATAATTTTTAAATAGGATACATAAATTTTATAATTTCTTTAATTTCTAATTATAACTTAAAATAATATTATAATTTTATTACATTTTTAATCATTTTACAAATTAAATATTTTAAATTTGATATCTAAATATTTTTTAATTTATAAAGATCTTACTAAAGTTATATGAAAAATTAATTAAAACTATTTTATAAATATAAAAAATATATTATTTTAATATATAATAAGAAATTAAAATTTTTGATAATAGATAAAAAGAATCCATCCATGATGTAAAATTATTTATTATATTCTTTATTTACTTTATAATTTCTTGTTTAAATTAATTTCTATAAAATACATTTTTTATAATGCAAAAGCTTTGAAATGCTAGTCTCATTTATATTTTAATTTTTATATATAATTGAAAGTATGATAACCACTTGCTATAATATAGTTAGAAAAAATTATCTTCGATAAAAGTATAAATACTACTTATCAACTTGATAGAGTTTTTAATTGATTACAAAAGATACCTTTGCAATTAGTTTCGTCGAAAATGTTTAAAATATGATTTTTAATAGAAAAGGATATTTGAAACTAAAAATAAGAAGGGATTTATACTCTATTGATATAATTTATATATTTTTTTTTTAAAAAACTCCATAGTTGTTCGAAGGTAAACAACAAGGTCGTCTTCATCAGAGGTTGGGGAAGTTAAGTACCCATAATCGACTTTATGTCTTCCTCTGCTTTGGTTTGGCCTCGAGACATAAGATTCTTAGACCTTCGGCACTGGTTTCGTTTATTTTTAATACTGGAACGAAAAAGAAATAATATTGCGAGCTTCATCAGAGGTGGGGAATTTAAGTACCCATAATTGACACATGTCGTCCTCTGCTTTGGTGATGCAATGAGACACAATCCTGTCATGTCCTTGGACCTCCAGCAAGTATTAAAGATTACGAGTATTCTAAAATTATATCAGTATTGAAATTTTTATCAGTACTGAATAATTATACTAGTATTGAACAAGGTTTATCAGTATCTGATAATTTTATCAGTAACAAATATTCTTGTCAATATGAAACATTTTTTTAAAGAGCTGCGCACCAACGAGAGTGCTACGCGCTCTATAATCAAATTTATTTATTTATAAATAAATAATTTTTTCTTATGTAATTTTAATTATCTATTTTAAGTAAAATATAGCATTTTCCAATCTCTCTATAATTTGAAAACTTTGATTTTAATTTTAAATTAGAAACAATCGCATTAATTATTAAATACTAATTATTATTAATTATTTTTCTATGAAATTAAATTTATAAAAATAATAAATATAAGATACATAAATAAATTATAAATATTATAATTATAATTATATTATTTTAGCTTATAATTTGTAATCATAAATGAGTAAGTTTTATAAAATTTAATAAAAAAAAATTTTATTTTAGATTAAAAATATTTAAATAATATTAAATTTTAAATAATCAAGAATGATATTCAAATTTACTATAATTTATAATTTATTTTTTAATTAGAAATTTATCAAAAAATTTAATCTTATTTTATTTGTATTTCTATTGTTCTTAAATAAACTTTAAATCTTCTTTTAATAGAAAATGCTCCTAGTTTCATATTTTTTTAATTTATAGGTATATTTTAATCAATAAAATTAAAAAATAAATATGTTTTTAATTCAAAATTTTAATTTATTTTGCTACTTTACTTAATATTTAAAGTTAGAATCTTAATATTGATATGGATCAAATTATTTTTAAAAACATTTTACGGGATTTCAAATTAAGTTTAGAAAATAAAAAATTAAATAATTTGTTTACTTATTTATTCAAATATTTAAAAGTTTTCATTTAAGCTGAACTTAAAATTTTAGATTAGTAAAATAATTAGTACTTTTACCATATATACATCCATAATTTATGAAAAATTGTAAAAATAAACTATCTTCGAATAGGCTGATTATAAAAATCTGAGGGTTAGAGAATTTTTTAGCATTTTTAACATTTTAATTTTTTATATTTTTTTGTTGAATTTCTCTATTTAAAAAGTTAATCAATGCTAGATTTGTAAAATTTTTAATATTCTTTAATATTTATCTTTATCACAAATATTGTTAAGTATAAAATTTAGAAATTTAATTTTTTTTAATTTTTTAAATTAATTAATTTATATTTTATTTTTCTTTAACAATATTTTTAAATAATTTAATAGAAGTTGATAGTGTCAACTAAATAATTAGTAAATTTTATATTCATTTTTATAGAAAAATTTAATTTCTTAAGTTTTCCTTATAATTTTTAATTTAACTTTTAAAAATATTTAACTACATTTCTAAGGTTAAAATATAGATTACATAATTTATTATATGTTTTATCTAAAATTAATAAAATATTTAAAATATTTATTTATAATATCATTTAGAATTATATATTTTCTTAATATTTTTAAATTATATTTAATTAATGTTTTGGCATTTACTTTGGTTTTTTATAAAATATTAATAGATTTTATATAAATTATTTTAAATTTTTATTAAACAAAAAGAAAAATATTAATTTTCCTTATTTTAATTTAAAATATTATTCTTAATTAATAAGAAATGCAATCACAGCTTTATTAAATATTTTATCTAGAGGATAAGAAAATTTCTTATTAATCTCTAGTTAAACCTATCTTTAACTAGTTAAAGTACTCAGAATATTTACAAGTATATTTAAAGTAAAAAGAATTTTTCTTTTAAGTTTTTATGAATTAATATTACTAAATGAGTTAGTAAAGAAGGCTATAATATATTAAACACTTGATTTTAAGATAAATAGAGGATTTTAGATATGTAAATAATTGACTCTATAGAAGATTTAAATTAGGTTTTCTTTATTTAATTATATAAAAGAATAATGTTTTCTCTTTACTATTTATTTTAGTACATATAATTACCTAAATGTTTTTTAGAACTAATATCATTTATAATTTAAATTTAATATATTCTTATACTCACTAAAATAAGCTTAGATAAATTAAGACTAAATATTTTACAAAATATATCTTTTTGTCAGTTTTCCAAACAAAAGTTAATTACTAAGATAGTTAATAAAAAGGAATATATAAATATAATTTAAATTTATGAAAATTATAAATAATCTAAAATTAAAACTTATTTTAATGTCTAAGTTTCAAATAATTCTATAACTATCTATATTTCTTTTTATATTTTAATCTTTTGTAATGTATAAGATTAATAAATAATGATGTCCTATAAAGCAAAACATGAAGAATTGTTGATTAGGAACAGAAAGATATAGAATAATAGTAGATTAATAAAATGTATTAAGAGTAAATAATAATCTGTTAGATTAGTTCTAAATAACTTATATTAACTAATCTAATACTTATATTATCTCATACTTGTTACAAATAAACATATTATGTTAAGTTTAATCTTTCTATTAATTCAGAAAATAGTAATAGAAGATATTTAAAAATATGCTTTCTTTCTTAAAAAAACTTATAATTTTCTTAATATCAAACAAATAATTTTAATAAAGATAGTATTAATAGTGGTAACTATGTTTTTTGGATAAGTATATAATAATAGAATTAAGTTTTTATCTTTAAATAATCTAGAATAGTTTAGGTATTATTAATTTGAAATTATAATTACAAAAATAAAATAAATAATAAATATTAGTTTGCTATAAAAAGAGAAAGTTATCTAAATGTATTAATTATAACTAATCTAATATCTTTATTAATTAAAGAGAAATTAAATTAATAACTAATAAAGCTAAAAGGATAAAATATTAAGTATTTAATATACATAATTAAACATATTAAAGCTTATTTTAATAATAAAATTAAATATTACTATTTAATAATTGTAAGATAAAATTAGTGATACACCATTTCTAGTTAGTTTAAATATTTACTTTCTACTACTTATATTTATTACATTTATATATTTTGCTTAGAATCAACATTAAAATAAATTATATTATTTTATTATTATAAGAGAGACCTTTATAAATAAACAGTTTTAATGAAGTAGTAGTAAGAAAGTGTATAAATAAAAGATTCTATCTTTTAAATTCTTAAAATACTTTGCTTTAAATAATTTAATGCTTTTTAATCTTTATTCAAACTAATTAATAAGAAACTTATTTTATTTCATTTTTTTAATTAGTAAAAACTTAAATAAATCATTTTTTTATTAAATGTAAGTGAAAAATAATAATTAATAACAGTAGCTTTAAAAAATGGTAAAAGTTTATTTATCATTTAAAAGGGTTTATAAAGAAGAAAGGTTTTCTTATTGAAAGTTTTTTATTTAAAGCACAAATAAGTAGTACTAATAAATGCATATTAAAGTTATTATATATATTAAATTGCCATAGTTGTTCAAAGGTGAACAACAAGGTCATCTTCATCAGAGGTTGGGCAGTTAAGTACCCATAATCGATTTTATGTCTTCATCTGCTTTGGTTTGGCCTCGAGACATAAGATTCTTAGACCTTCGGCACTGGCTTATTTTAGTTTTAATTCTGGAACGAAAAAGAAATAATATTGCGAGCTTCATCAGAGGTGGGGGAAGCTAAGTACCCATAATCGACTTTATGTCTTCCTCTGCTTTGGTGATGCAATGAGACGCAACCCTGCCATGTCATTGGACCTCCAACAAGTATTAAAGATTACGAGTATTCTGAAATTATACCAGTATTGAACAAGGTTTATCAGTATCTGATAATTTTATCATTAACAAACATTTTTGTCAGTATGAAACATTTTTTAAAGAGCTGCGCACCAACGAGAGTGCTACGCGCTCTATAATCAAATTTATTTATTTATAATAAGGATATAATTCTTCGTTATAATATTTTGATATAATAATTTATCCTTTCATTTAAAAGTAAAAAGATATAAAATAATTAAAATTGTAAAAGTTTGTACACTATTAGTTTAATATCTTGTCTCGTTTTAAGATAAAAATAGAAAAATCAATGTTTAAGAAATAAGATATTTATAAGCATGCTTAATAAATAATTTAATTGTTTAATTGTAATGAAATTAAGTAAGTAAAATTTATTGAGTTATTTTATTTAAATAGTTATTAAAGTAATTTATAAAATTAAAATGGTGAAAAAATAAATGGAGAAAAAAGAAAAGCAATTTACTAAAAGTATTTTTTTAAGAAAACTCCTAAGAGCGAGAAGCCACATCCTAGGGAAAATATCTCTACTTCATTTTAAGTATGAAATTCTGCCTAACTTATGCTACTAAAAGTTAATAAATAAGATCAGTTATGACCAAAGTAAAGGTACTTCTTTAATATTTTTTAGACTAGGTCATTTATGACACTTCAGCTGTTTACTCGGTAGCTATATCAAGGGATCTAAATTAAATTGTATCAGGTTCAGGAACTCCTGAAAATTCGATAAAGATCTGGAATTTCTAGACAGGTACTCTTCTAAGAACTATAACAGGACATACTTATAATGTTAACTCGGCAGTAATCTCCTCAGACTCTAGCTATATAGTATCGGGATCTTCTGACTATACCATAAAGATCTGAAACTTAAAGACTGGTGCTATCCTAAGAACTATAACGAGGCATACTTCTGATGTTTTATCGGTAATAATCTCCTTTGACTCTAATTATATCGTATCAGGATATGATGACACTACTATAAAGATCTGAAATTTCCACAATGGTGCTCTCCAAAGAACTATAACAGGGCATACTTCTGATGTTTTATCGGTAGTAATCTCCTATGACTCTAGATATATTATATCGGGATCTGGAGATACAACTATAAAGATTTGGGATTTCTAGACTGGTCAGCATGTGTGAACTCTTACTGGACATTCAGGTTATGTTTGATCGGTAATAGTGTCTAAGGATAATAGATATATAATATCAGGTTCGGATGACAAGACAATTAAGATATGGGACTTCTCTTCTGGTTAGTGTATTCGTACTCTTCAAGGTCACGTAGATGGTATATCAAGTATTCAGTTAAGTGTTGATTCAAGTGTTATCTTTTCTGGATCTTATGATAAAACAATCAAGATCTGGAACTTTGATAAGGGTTAGTGTATCTAGACTTTGTAAGGGCATACAGATTATATATATTCTATAACATTGAGTTTTGATAATAGATGGTTGGTATCAGGAGCGGATGGCAGGACAATTAGAAAGTGGAGAGTTTCGAGTTGAGTAATTTGCTTTTTGACTTAATTAAATTTAACAATTAAAGATATAATATATTGGTTATGCCTTTAAATGAATGTTGAATGGTAATTATGTTTTTTGTTTTATGAAGTGTTTGCTTTATATATTTATTTAAAAATTAGTTATATTCTTAACTATTCTTGGTTTAAAAAAAAGGTTGAGTAATATAGGTTATTGTAATTAGTGAGGTAAGCTGATTTAAAGTGGTAATATTTAAAAATATTAAAAATATAATTTTGTTAAATGAAGACATGAAATAAGTTTAAGTTTAATTTTATTCTATAAAATATTGATTAAGTAGCAAATTAATATAGTCATATGCTTGGTCTTTTATGTTCTCATTTTAGCTATTATCTGGCATGTAACAGGATGTAATTAATATATTATCTAGTTTGGCTATGATAAATCGATTCTAGGATATATCAATTATATTAGTTTCTTCAGTACTACTGACTTCTTCTTTAATAACTAGACATACACTCCTCCTTTTCCTGAATTTTTGTAATAAGTTCTATAGCCTTATATTAATATTGGATGGAAATCTTGTTTTTACCAAGTTTCATTAATTGAAAACTGTCAATACTATTTTCTTTTATGAATTCATCTACTTTATAAAGTTTACTTGCTAATCCATTTATGTTGACATATCCAATCTTAATTTGATTGACGCTACTTCTTTTTTAGTGATTATATTGATATAAAATAATTTATTTTCCTTGTTGATTCAGTTAAGAGCCGGCTTTCCTACCCAGGTTCATAAATTAAAATTTCTTTTTTTCTCCCCTCATTTCAAGATGAACCTATTTTTTTAATGTTATTTATTTTTAGTCATAAAATTAAATTATAATATAGAGATATTTTCAGCTATATATCTTTAATAATCTCTTATCAATGTTAATTTTAACTACTTGACTGTCAATCTATCCTTTATCAAGTTCTTAGTCAAGTACAACGTATCTGCTTTAAATTATAGTTTAGAAATTAGTTCTTCTTCAAAAGTTAGATAATATAAAGTCTCTTAGCTATTTTGAATTAACATTGTAATTTTTTATAAAAGTCTAATTTTCTTCCATTTTATTGATATGTTATTTAGTAGATGGAAAATATGGATCTGGATATTTTCTCTTTAATTAATTTATAGAATCTTATTCCAAAGAATTTCTTAAGTATCCTATTTTAGATTTTATGAATGTGAGTTTTTGAAAATCTAAAAAGATTATTCACAGAATTTTATGGATAGAAATGTTAAATTGGAAGAAATTTACTACTTTAAAACTTGCCTCTATTTCAGATTTTCCATTAAAGTACATTTTTCTGATGCAACTTTATCAAAAGCTTTGATTTAATTGATTAGTTGCTCATTTAATTTATCATATTATTTCTACAATTTTATGTATTTAGAAATAATAAAGTCACACTAGAAAATAAATCCAAATGTAGTAGGTCTGTTCCAGTAGCAGTATCTAAATTCAAAATAATTGCTTGAGTTTTTTAATCACTGGATTAAATTTCAACCTGTGTGTAATCATTCTATAGTTAAGGTATATTTGTTTATCTGAAAGCATCTTTAAATTCTTGGATATACTTATTTTTTTACAAATGTAATGAACTTAATATGCTTTAATAATCCAATTCTTTAAGTTATAGATTCTATTAAAGATTATTACATAAATCCTATTTCTAAGAATATTTCTTTTCTCATTCAAAGTTAAAAATTTAAAGTTAGCTTTATAATATTTATACTTAATCAGTTACTTTTTAATTTTAAGATTTCAGTTATTAATTATAATTAAAAATATAGTTTAATTCAAGTTCAATATTAGTTTTTTATTATCAAACTTCTTAAAGTAGTTACCAAATGTGTTTTTATTCAGAAAATTACTATTAGTAGAATGAAATTTATTATTTTAAATATTCCTATTTTGAATATAATAATGATTCTTCAGTTTATGTTTGATCCATTTCTAATTTATCTATTGCGTTTACACTTCTTAATTTATAAAAACTCTATTGTTAGTTTAAGTTATTTATTCAATACATTTTATTATAAAATCTGTTTAAACAGTTATCTCTTTAGAATTTACATAAGTTGTTTATACTGATTATTCGTGAATTCTTATTTACTCTTTGGATTAAAATGAAAACTAATTCCTCTCAAATTTTTATTTAAAATGTTTCTAAAGTAGTTATTAATTATGTTTTACTAAAGAAAAATATTATTTATAAGTAACACTATCTAATGAAAATTGTTCAGTTTAATCTTCTACTTTAAAATTATTAATAGGCTATTTTTTATCTGTTATAATATTTAATTATTTTTTCAATAGCTTTTCCTAATAATATTATAAGGCAAATTTTAGTAACTAATTTTATTTTTTTGTATTTCTAATTAATTTTATTAATATATGCTTTATAATATGCTTTTGATGATTCTTAGTTATTTATCAAGGTTTATTTTTCAAGTTCGTATTTTGTTTCTGTAGTATCTAATTTTTCATTTAATAAAAAGTTCTTATCTATTAGTCTTTATATATCCTATTTAAGTACTTTTATACTTAAAAAAAATTAAATTTCATTAAAAGAATTATTAATTGCTTAATTTTGAATTGCATTTATCGGGCCACCATTTTATTATAGTTGCTTATTTTAATTCTAAAGATCAGATAAATAGTGATACTTTGAATTAACAGAAATAATATTATTGTCTTACTTTTAACTGTTTTTATTACATTCAATTTAATCTAATTTGATTACTGTTATTCAAAAATAAATTAAAATTTACGAACTTTTTTACTATTGTAAAACTATATTTTTATTTAATATTTAATTCAGATTTGAAAGCATATCTCAAGAGATCGGAGTGTCTTAGATAATATCTTAATTTTGAGAAGATTTTTTGGATGATCTTTTTGTATCTTCAGCGTAAGTATTTTAGGCGGTTAAACTAGTTTTCTACCTATAGGTTTTTTTTCTTTCAATAGATGCCAAAATTGATGTCCACGATTAAGAGAATTTCGAAGTGATTTCAGTGGAACGCGTAAGAATTTATTTTCTAGTTTTTAACTACAGATATTTAGTAATTTTCTTAATAAATCCATTATTATGCTTACTTATTTGATTTTTAACAACTCCAATTCTTTTATTTGGTGGTCTTTATGCACCTGCCTGTGCTTTATCTACGAGTTTGAAGCTTCTTTATAATCAATTAAAGAAGAGTCGCTAGTTAAAACTAATGAATTTTAAGTATTTTCCATTTTTTTACTTTAAATTGGTGGTTATAATGATATAATCATTACACCACAATTATACAGTTTCTTTGTATAAATGTATTTAACTTTACTATCATTCATTATTTCAAGATCATTTTGTAGGAGAAATTCTTATAATCTATATGTATTATCAAATTATTTTCAGGATTGTATACAAAACCTTATAAAAGAGTGTTGAAATTTCCCGTCAGTATATGTGGATTCTCATCAAACTTATTTAGCAATGTGTTAAAAAGTTCATAAGCTTAATCTTTGATATCTTAATTTAAAAACCATTGTTAAAAATTTTTATATCTATCAAAAATCTAACCCTTTTTTTAATTTATCCATCCCGAAAATCTTTTGAAGTGTAAGCCTCCGAGCTAAAAAATAAAAAATAATTGTTACCAATTTCATTCTTTACTTTCTTTTCTCTCTTTTTAATTGAGATCGTTTTCAATTAAGTAAATTCTTATCAAATTTAAAAATTTTATCACTAGTTTTTTCATTTACTTGAAAAGAAATTCAAATTTTTTAAATTTTAATTCCAGATCAAAAAAAATGTTTTTTTATCAAAAATATAAGCAATAGCTTTTTTTTTATCATTTCAAAAAAATTAAACTTATCAAATTTTTTTTCTTGAAATAAAAAAGCAACAAAAAATTTGCTAAAATTAAAAAAAATCAAATATTTTTCCTTAAAACAAAAATAAGTGTTTTCATTTTTACAAAATACCATTTTTAAAAAAGATTTATAAATTCTAATTATACTAAAAAATTTTTTAAATTCCTATTTTTTTCAAAAATCTTTTATATTTTGAATTTTTTTTGAAATTTTATTCCCTTTTAACATTTTTCATCCCGAAATAATTAAATTTATTCCGTCTGATTAGAATAGCGACATGTAAAATCACGATAACTCTGAGATCTGGATTTCGGTTCCCTCTACTCAACTTCTCGTATCGCAAGAGAGAACCCTCAAACAAGTAAGGCTTGTCACATAATGGGTCCGTTCTTACTAGCTTGTGGTGGCATCTATTACAAGAGTACTTGCAGTGCAGACATGACTACGCCGGATTGCCTACTTGGTCGACTAGAAACCAGAATCCATTTAAAAAATGAATATATAATAAAAATAGAAAGAATTAAACAAAGGCACAGCAAATGTCAGAGGAATAAAATCAAGCAAGGAAGAATTAAACAAGTTTATGTGTGAAAAGAAGATAGAAATTATGGTAGATTAAGAAATATTTGTGGATCAAACTGATGAAATACCTTATATATACGGATTCAGAGCAATAATAAAATTGAGAAAAAAACACTACAAAGGAGTAGCATTTTATATAAAAGACGGAATTACCAGTAGAACCAAAGTATTGAATATAGCGGATCTTAATCAAGTAGAATTATTTTAGAGAGGAAGATTAATAAATTTAAAACTTGATGATTGGCTAGCATTGATAAACGTATTCAGTACTACAAAATCCGACTCTGATTAAATAATACCCTTTTATGAAAGTCTATAATAATACAAAATAGCAGCATGCAGCAAAGGATTATAATTTTAATATTAGGGGGTTTAATGAGCTTATTCGCCAATTTTTACCGTGTAAGCAGTATAATGCAGGCTAATACTTATTTAACTTGATGAAAGATTATTTTTCAGTGTGCAAAGTTCCAACTTCATCACAACATAATGGAAAGAAAAACTCAAAATAGAATATTTCTTAACGGATCAATATATCACGACTAACATTATCAGCACAAAATTCTATCAGTAGAGACAAATAGGAGATCATTAGCCAGTCAAAATAAAGATAAAAATTGCGGAAGAATATCGAAAAAGCTCATAAATTAAAAGGATAATGAATTTACCTATAGTTGAACTACTTCCTTTGAAAGTTCTATTATTTTCTTACTTTTCTTACTTTTCTTTATCTTCCTAGATTCTTCTCCTTCATCTTATACACAACAAGTTTGGAAAATTAGTTAATGAATTCATTTTGAATGATTTAGTTCTAGTTAGCAGTATAGCATAGAAGTGATTTTCTCTAGCTGCTGTTAAATGTTGCATAATGACTTAGAATCAGAGGGAAAGATCTTTCATTAGATGTAATAATTTTAAAGTAGGTAATAACTATTTTTGATAAGTAATTTATTACAATTAATACAAAGCAAATTTACCTTTGGTTACTTTCTTAAGTGATATCTATATAATAAAAAAGTAACTTTTTTATTTTTCACTCATTCAAAAAATAAAATGTCAGCAGCTAAGTGTGAAGCATGTGAAGAAGACTTCAACTAAGAACTGAGATGACCAAGGAAGTTAGACTGCGAGTGTATTCTTTGTGAGAAATGCATAGAAACTGTCTACAATCTCTATCATAATTTACTTGTAGCAATCACAATCTTATTACTAAAGAACAATCTAGATATTACCAATTATGAATAAAATCAGTGAACTCCAATCTTTAGAACATTTGCTAGATACATTAGTAGTATTATTTAACTCTATATTGTATATAGGATAAAATAAGAATCTGCGTGTAATGCTAGTAAGAATCTCATCAGGAGCTCAGATGCATTACTATATAAAAGGCAATATAGCAATTAAAGAGTTACATAGAATCTACTTTAAGAGACATTAAGTAGAGACTACTATATATCTATATCGAATCAATGATATAGGAAGTTAAGTTAGAAGTAGATATCGAGAATAGATAATATAGTTTAAATATAACTAAAGGTAAAATAGAATATCTAGTAAGCTTGTTAGGAGATGGAAAATGACTAATAAAGCTTAATTAAGAAATGAATGTAGTTACTTTAAGAAACATCTGATTACTATCAGCAGATAGATAACTAGATTAACTCTATCTATAGCATCTCTTAAGACAGTATCAATCAGTGAGAGAATAAGAGGAACTAATTGGATAAGTTTTAGTTTGCAATCTATAATAACTCTGAGCATATCATACTCCTCTATTGTGTGTCGTGAGCATTTAAGTATATAGGATCTCTATAATTATATTATAGCTAATCTAGTGTAACATTTTTAGCCTAGCACAGTTTATTAGATCTAAATAATAAAAGCTTACTAGATAAAGTAATTATAGTTAGAATGAAACAATTATATAAAGACATGCAGAAAATAATCCTTTAATAAGAAAAGTAAGAACAAGAGTATCACAATTAAATCTCTTCCTTAGAACAATAGATATCATCTTAAATAAGTTAGGGCAATAATTTAAATCAATAAGTAATTAGATAGAATAAGTCAATATAGGATCTAACTGATTAACCTTAGTTACTGAATAAGGATAGCTAACTACAAATCAAATGGATTTAATATGTTTAAGAAATTTAAGAGCTTCAATAGAAATAAGTAAATCTTCAATAAGAACTTATTGTTAGTTAATCAACAATCACTTAATTATAAAATTAGTTAAAAAAGTTATTATAAGAGTATCTCGATTACTAAGAGTAGATAAGAATCTTATTATTGAGTAAGAGGTGTTAAAAACTGCTGATGTTTAGCTGAAAACAACAATAAAAGTTATATTGACTTATTAGAGTAATAAGGATAATAAATCAAATAAAAAGCCTATTATTTGTAATAGTATAAGGAATAAATTAAATAACTCAGGGATAATAATAATAATAAGATAAAAAAGTTTCAATACTTTGAGTATTGGGACATAATTGCACTACTTATATTTATATTCATGCGAATTATGTTAAATATAAGAGTTTATGCAAGTTTATTATCAACCTCTAGTTAATATTCCCTGCTTCTGTTCTTTTTTTTCTTCTATATTAGTCCTAAATTTTGTTCTCGCATTTTCCTCTCTCTCTTCTTATATTCTATTTTCTTCTTATTTATTTTCACAACCATCACTTAAGTTTCTTTTTTAAATTATATTTATTCTCCCATAAGTTTATCTTTTTGTTTTAGCTATTAAATTTTAAAATTTTTATCCTTTTTTTATTCAATTTTTGATGAAAATTTTTAATATATTTATCAATCTTAGAGGTTTTACTTTTTGCATAGTTAGAATTAATATAGATTTAATCGTACAGAATTAGTTTTTTATAATCTTTGTCATTAAATATTTTTCGATTAGATAATTCCTAAAAGACATCTTTATATAAAGTACATTCAAATATATGATCGCGTTCGGCATGAGCTAAACCACATGCACAATCAATTCCGATTTATGTGCTTATGTGACGCAAACCAAGTTCGTATTAGAAATTATAGGTGAATGTCCTCAGTTTGAAAATAGAAATTATGTCTTATATTTTATGTCTGTTAAACTTAGTATAATTTATTTAAGGAAACGCATTTTGATTATTTCAAATAGATTACATTTATCTTTAAGCTGTAGGCATTTGTGCCTTCCTTTATAAACATTCTTATAAAAAATTTTAACTCTTAGAATAATATGCTAATTAAATTATTTTATATTTGTCATACTTTCAATATCAATTTTATATTATTCAAGGCTTTTATTTATGTATTTCATAAATGGCAAATTGTACTGCTTGCATTTAGAAAACAAGAATGCTATATCAGAGTTTAGATTTTCTCTACTGATTTATTCTAACTCAAAATAAAGACGCATGAATTTTAATATTGTCATGTGTGTAAATGGAAGTCAATTAAGATCAATTAAGTAAGATTCATTTAATGCCGATAAAGGTGATTTAAATGTCTTCCTTGAAATGAGTCTTTGCAATTTAGTTATTTATTTTTAATTCCTTTAAGTCCAGAAAAGATACTTCAAGGAGTTATATCACTTCCATACTCAATTTTAGTCAAAATAAATGTTCTGCAAAGTGTTTTAAAATTGAACGGTGATATTACTCCTTACTTAGAAAGAATTACTAATGCTTTCAAAACTGTTACTCTGAATTCAGATACTTTGCTTGCACAGCGTAGTTTATAATTTTATTTATTTCCAAATCTGTATCCAAGATATGTAATTTCGACCTTTTAAACAATAGGAATTCCAATAATATTTAAATTTATTTAAATTCTATTTTCTTTCTTTTTTAAGAACTAAATTACTTCACATTTTTCCACGTTTATATTTAGTTTTACTTAAGAAAATATTTTTTTAGTGGCTTCGAGTAATTTTTACGCATTTTACTATGAATTAGAAAGCTCAATTAAGTTATCTGAAAAGCAACGAACCACAAAATTTCTCTAGGAGATATTATAGCCATATTTATGTTATTTTTCTTCTAAGAATCTAATTACCCTATCATAGTAAAGTATTGTAAGTATAAGTCCATGGCTGCATCCTTATAATACTCCGTTATTTAACTTAAGTGATTTTGTAATATTACCATCAATAAGGAACTTAGCATCAATATTTTCATAAAAAGATTCAAGTGCTATTATCAATCTCAGAGGTAATCTAAGTCTTCTTAGATGTTCAAATAGAAATTTCCTTGGTATACTGTCAAACATTTTTTCCACGTCTATTAGAGTAGCAATTAACTATTTTTTATGACCATCTACGATGCAAGTCAATAATCTATTAAATTGTTCAAATTTAGATCTTTTCCGATAAAAGCCAAATTAAGCTTGATGAATAATATTTCTTTCATATATTAAATTATATAGTCTTTAAGTTAATGCTTTATCATATATTTTAAGTAAGCAATTCAGTAGGACTATTGGTCTTCAATTTCTTGAGACACTTTTACTTCCTTTTTTGAAAATAGGTAAAATATGAATTTTTTTAAATTAATTTGGTGTGTTCCTAGCATATTGTTACTAAAGCTTGTAACTATATTATGTAATTCCTATCCTCCATATTGAATTAATTCTGCTTTTAAAGCATCACTACCTGAGGCTTTGCTATTTGCTAATTGATTGATTATTTTTTGAATTTGAGATTCTTTAAAAGAGGCGTTTCTTATAAGTGAGAAGGATAAAAATTGAGGTTAATTTTAATATATTGTATTAATGTTTGTATTTGAATTTTGAATCTCTTCTTTATTTAAATTTGATTGTTTGTGAAAAAGTGAATTTTGTGAATTTTAAATAAATAGCTATTGCTACTGATAATTAAAATTAATCTAATTAGTATTTTGGATTAATTAAAGTTTTTGCTTATTTGAACATTATTTATTCATTCTTATTAAGATTTTGATGTTTTTCTTATGTCTTTTTTAATTTCCAAAATTAGTATTTTTTATTGTTGATAAATTGAGAATTTCTTAATTTTGAGGCCCATAAAAGCTTAAAGAATTTGAGTATTAAATATTATGTTATTTAGATGAACTGGAAGTTGATAATAATGTTTTTTCTACACTTGCTAAGTGCAATCTGAGCATTAATATTAATTAAATCACAGATAAATTAGTACTACTTTTCAACATTATTTTATTCTATTTGTTTAAATTGGGAGAACTATCCCTAATAAAGATTTTGATATTATCTTCTTACATTAGGATCCTACAATTTTGAAATTTTAAAGAGTAAACGATATTCTTAATTTTGATATATTCTAGTTAAATCATAGAGTAATAATTAATGGGAAATGATCAGTATGAAAACCCCAATTTTGAATCACACAAAAATTAGAGAAATCATCAATATTCAAGTGTTTAGTTGCTAGGAAATAATCATTACAGTAATTTTAGTTGTTTACTCTATGAGTGAATGTGTTGTATTATTAATCATTCAATACTATTAGGTCATTTGCTTTTATGAAATCTAATAGTCTTTAAGTATTATTGTTAATTTGTGATTAATTACTGCCCAAATTAGGAAGTAAAGCATTGAAATCACCACAAAGAATAGTAGGCCTCTAATTGTCATTATTATTTATTATATTAGAAAGATATTCATAAGCAAGTTCTTTGTTGGCTTTTCATTTGTAGCAAATAGCATGAAGTAACTGTTAAATACCCAATTATTATACTAATAAAATGTCCAGGAAGAGAAATCTAATTCATTTTAACAAGAATCAAGTTACTTCTTTACTAATAGACATACTCCTCTTGCTCTAATATTAGCATTTTAAAAATATGTACGATACTATTCTATTATTATAGGGCTATGCTAGTCTTATGTTTCATTTATAGAGAAAATATCAAAATCATTATCAATTATAAAAGATTATAAAGCAAATTATTACTGCCAATCGAATTTATATTAACATGCCCTATTTTTAATTATTTTTGTGCTGCAGGTAATCCTCCTTTATAAATACATATTTATTTTATCCCTTTTTTATCAACCTAAATATGTACTAATTCTTTTCTAATTTCAGGGTGTTAATGGTAAAATTAGATTAGAATGTAAATTACCTGAGTTGTATATTCCTCTAACAGCTTTTTGTCTATTACTATTTAATTTTTTGTACTATCTACTGTACCTTATGTTAATTCTTTATTTATTGTTACATATCTTCCTTGTATGTTTTTCATTTCATATTAATTTCTTCTTCATGTTCCTTATTTAATAAAATTTTAAAGTTAAGGAGCCGTTAAGTTGAATTCTCTTATTATCAGACTCTTACAAATTTAATTTCTACTACATTGAGCGCTTAGCTGGGGGAATTAAATTATTATTATCTTCTTTATGTTTCCTCTTGAGTTAATTAAAACAGTTATTAGTAGTTTGAGTTGCAATGTTGATTTAAATATTAGTTGTCTAAATCTGCTATTCTTTTTTTCAAGGTTGAGTATCTTGCTTAAATAATTATTTTATTAATTTCTTATTTTCTTAATTTCTTCCAGTTTTCTAAGTTATTCTAGATATTTAAAATAAATTCCATATTAAGTTAATGATATGTTTATTGAAGTTTTTAGTGATTTATATCTATAAAGTTTGTTTGACAAAATTTTTAACTTTATTCCAATTTTTCATGTTAACTTAAACTTCTTAATGTTATCATTAAACTTAAATTTCCTAATCTTATTATAAATTAATTGTTTAGATAATTTTATTTTCTACATTACATTTTATTTAAATGTTTTAATCTGTCTAAATTTATTTATTTTAGCTTAGTAATTCTATCTTCATTTCTTACTTTACTTCTTCACTTTTCAAAATACTTTTAACTTCCTCCATCTCAAACATATTCTTCTTAAAACTGATATTCTATCTTCTTTTCTTACTTTACTTCGTCACTTTTCAAATAACTTATAACTTCTTTTAACTCAACGCATACTCCTTTAAACTGAAATTCTTTCTTCATTCCTTTGTTTACTTTTTCACTTTTCAAAATACTTATTTCTTTTATCTCAATGCATAATCCTTTAAAATGAAATTCTATCTTCTTTTCTAACTTTACTTCTTTTCTTTTCAAAATACTTATAACTTCTTTTTATCTATACATACTCCTTTAAACTTAAATTCTATCTTTTTTTCTAAATTTATTTCTTCACTTTCAAATCACTTATAACTTCATTTATCTCTAAGTTTTGGTAATTCTAAAAGCTAAATTCTATCTTCTTATCTAACTTTACTTCTTCACTTATGTAATATCTCAGATCATCTTATTTTTGCGACACTTCAGTTTTTTTTTCTTTTTTTTTGCTTCATTTTACTAGGAATTCAATCTAATTTTTTTTACTTGTTTTTTTTTATTAACTTTCAAATTTCTCATAAAAACGTTTCTTTTAATTCTTGTTTTTCATTTCTTCAATTGGCAAAAAATTATATTTCTTACTTTTCTTATAATTTAATTTTAAACTTAATGTGCTTCGGACTGCAACTTTTTTCAGTTTACGATCCCAACACTTCCTTCATGGGATATCGGGGATATCCTGTTGCTTTCGAAAAGCAGCTGCCAGGGAGCTCCATTGCTATGTGCAGCCAGGCTTCAAGCCTCTACCGGAGTGGATACTCAAAAGGATGACGTTCCCTTGCAAAGGTTGACTTTGGCCAGGGACTTTCTCACTTCAGGAAAGGAACTTGTTCCTAGCCATAAAACCAGAAAGTATTATTCAGAAGGTCAATCTCAGCTGCCACCATCTTTTTAATTCTCATTTCTTTCTTTTCTTAGCATAATTTTATTTTATTTTATTTATTTTATCATTATTTTTGAAATATTTCTTCTTAGTAGATTATTTTTTTTTTTTGTATTTCAAGATCTTTTAATTTTTTTTTATTTTTTTGCAAAATGATTTTAAATTTTTATAAATTAAATTAAAAATTTTCTTTTTTTTTCTCAACAGACGTTTTTTTATACTTATCTGATTTTGATCTTTATAAATAAAGAAAATAGCAAGATTCGTTTTTTTTTAATTATATTTCTCTATATGAGAACTTTGTAAATTTTTTTTTATTTAATAAATGTTTCTATTTATTTTTTTTACCTTTTAAAAGTTTTGGTTTCTTTTTTTCTTCGTTTTCGAAAGCTATAAATAACATAAATTAGTTTATAAAGTATTTTTATTTAGATTTTATTTTTAGATAGTCCATTAATTTTTTACTATGTTTTCAAATTTTTTTAGACCAAAAATTTTTTCTTCTTTGTTCCGTCCCGAATTCTCCTGTAGAACTAAACTCTTAAGCCAAAATTACATTTTCACTTTTTTCATTTTGAAAACATTTTAATTTCTTTCAGGTATCTTTATATTCATTAAACGAATAAAAATTCGTTTTTAAAGCTTTAGTTTAAAAATATTTTAAAGTTTATTCCGTCTGAAAAAGGTCTTGTAGTCTAAAAAGCTTACCAAAAAACAAAATTATATTTTTCACAATGTAAGGCTGAACATGATCTTTTTTCTACTTTTATTAACTCTAAAAATCAAAAAATTTTTCATTACCCAAAATCAAAACATTTCGAAACCAAAATCGAAAATTTTATCCTTCATTTTTTTTAATCCCATTTTTTCTCAAAACCCTTTTATATTTTGAAATTTTTTTTGAAAATTTGTTCCTTTCTGACCTTTATCTATCCCGATTTCCCCCAGCTTGTTCCGTCCCAACTCCTCCCTATAGTGTAAAACGCTGCGCAAAAAAAGGCTTTTTTATTTTTCGCGATTTTCAGGCTTCTACCTAATGAAAATTTTAATCTGCTATCATTCAAATATAGTACGTAAAATTTTTACTATCGTAAAAAAGTATTTCATTATACAACTTAAAAATAATAACAAACGTGATTAAATTTTATAAAAAATTAAAAAAACTTTGCTCTAGCACGTAAATCGAAAATTTTTCAAACACTAAAAAATTTAAAACTTTTTTTGGCTCTAGTACATACCTTAAAAAATTTTTCAAACATTAGAAAATTTAAAACTTTTTTACTCTAGTATGTGCTTCAACAAAAAAAATTATATACAAAAACTTAAGAATTACTTTAACAAATTATTTAAAATAAATTTACAATATGATTGAAAAAAATTGCTAAGTTCAAAAAAAGACTTAGCAAAAAATACAAAGTTTTGAAAATTTTCCTTTACTTAATATAATGATAGTAAGATGAAGAACATACTCCCTTAGAATAAAGACTTAACGGATTTTAAATTCTTAAATGTAAAAAATTTAATTAGTTTAACTCCAAATAGATCACTTGATGTATCTCTACTTGTCCTCCATACTCGTTGTTATGTTAGCCATGGTGCAATTCTAAAATTATAGACCATAGTCAGTATATACTTTATTTCAGTCAGTCTATATAATTAATGAATGATAAATTTGAACTTACCTGTTGTTAACTATTAGTATCTACTCCATTCAATAACCTTCCTAAGTTCTATCTTCGAATGTTGTAATCTTTTGTTTAAGGTGATGTAAAAATGCTTTAATTGCTTGATACCAACCAATTTTTGTCCTTAGATAATGATAAACTACCCACACTGTCTGTATGACCCAATAATGTACAAATACACTATCCATTATTGATATTTCATATTCTTATGGTCTTGTCTCGTGATCCAGATAAAATAAACTTATTGTTATTTGAGAATATTACAGATAAGACATAAGAGGTGTGTCCCGATAAGACCCTTATACATTATTATGTTCTTGAGTTCCATAAACGAATAGTTTACTCATAAGATCCAGATATGATTAAGTTGGAATCACTGGATATAGCCACAGCATATACATATCTATTGTGACCACTCATGGTCTTACAGGTACCTGTCTTGACGTCCCATAGTCTCACCGTCTAATCAGAACTTCCTGATACGATGAACTCTGAATCACTGGATATATCTACAGCATTTACATAACTAGTGTGACCACTCATGGTCTTACAGGTACCTTTCTTGATGTCCCATAGTCTCACCGTATAATCTCCACTTCCCGATACGATGAACTCTGAATCACTGGATATAGCCACAGCATTTACATAACTAGTGTGACCACTCATGGTCTTAAAGGTACCTGTCTTGACGTCCCATAGTCTCACCATCTTATCATCACTTCCTGATACGATGAACTCTGAATCACTGGATATAGCCACAGATGATACATAACCTGTGTGACCACTCATGGTCTTAAAGGTACCTGTCTTGACGTCCCATAGTCTCACCGTATAATCTCCACTTCCCGATACAATGAGTTCTGAGTTTGGTGAGATGGCCACGGAAGTGACTCAGGATGAGTGTCCAGTTAAAATTTGTGGGTGTTCAGAAGAAATTGATGATAAGTTAGCGTTTGAGAGGTCGCAGTTTATGAATTTAGTGTTACGTATATTAGCAGAAGTTAGGTTGGAATTGGCGAAGTTGCAATTTGTGAAGATTGTGTCCGATAAATCAGAGTTAGTTAAGTCAATGCTTTGGAAGTTAAGTTGACTGAATTAAAGTTTTAAGTAATTTAGCATTGCCAAGGCATTTGCTGCTGCTATTTGCATTTTCGGTTGATTCTTAGCTAGATTCAAAATCTATAAAAGATTTTGATGATTTTTCTCAGACTTTAGTTAAATTAAATCATAAAGAATCATTGATTTTTGGCAAATGCTGATTACGTTCAATGGATTACTTAAGATGGTATTTAAGTCTATTTGCTTGTTTTGTAATTCGCTAAGGATATTTTAGAGGTGCTGAATGCTTTCTATTTTTAACTCTTAAAGAGGCTATTTTACGATTTAAATTGGCTATATTTTTTGTTGCATTTACTCTTAGATATTCTTCTAAACATCTTGTCTTTAAATTTAATCTTTGCCTTCTTCTTAAGTCTATTTTTTTATTTACTTTTGATTGGCAGATTTTGATTACTCAAAATATTTGCTTATAAAACCAGATAAGTCCTAAAGATTTGATCTTTACTCTTATCTCATATTCATTACTTCCTACAAGACTTAGAAAGAAACTTCTTATATTTTCTTATAATTCTAATTGCTTTCTTATTAATTTAAATCTTGAACTTTCTTGATCTCACTTTACATTCCTTCATACTGTTCTACTAACTTATTTAAAATTTTTAAGCTGTTGCTGCACTATTGAAAAGTTGTTCCTTTGCTTGCCTTTATTTATTAAAATCTATTTCAGATTGAATTTATCTATCTTTAGACTTACTCGATTTGAACTATGCTAGTCTAAAAGATACTAAAATCTTTCTGGTATAAAGTCTATGCAACTTATTTCATTATTACACTGAAGAGCTTTTAGAAATCTGTACACTATTTTATGATACTTAACATCTTTTTCTTTTGTTATTTTACCTAACTAGATAAGTCTTAAAATAATTAACTCAAATTTGCTTCATGCTCAAATTTATTTAACTATTACATGAAGTAATCTTATATTTTGAGCACTTTCAGATTCTGCTCCTCTATACTAACATATATTTTATGAACCTTGCATTTTATTGTATCCGTTACTTAAGGAAACTTTTGAATACATTATGCACAATGAATACAGCCACAACTTAATATTTTTGGTAATCTTTGATTTTAGTCGAATTCTTCTTTGCAACTTTAACAGATAGTTAAATCCATTACTTATAATTAACTTAAAAAAATTTTCTCAATAAATACCATATATTACAATGAAAATACAATTGATAAAAAATAAATATTAATTAAAAATAAGAATTTATCAAAATTAGTAATTGTTTTTGATTAAAAAAATGTAACTAGGAACGATAACAATTAAAAAAATTTAAAATCTATTAGATAACAAATATATTAAAAAAAATGAAAGTGAAAACTAAAATTTTAGATAAATAATAAAATTAAAAATCTAGATCTACTTCTTTTATAAAATTTTAAGAAACAAAAATTTTTAAAGTAAATTTTTTTTAATTATATTATTTTAAAATAACTTAAAAATTTTAATTAAAAATTAAAATATATTTTGAGATAAATACAACAAAAAGGCTTTTTTTAATACAAAAATATTAAAAAATTAAATTTCAAATGATAAAAATAAAAATTAATAAGGTTATAATAATAAAAATATACTGTAAATTATAATTTTAAAAAATTTCGAATTTTTTTATAAAAATAAAACAAAGTTTATATAAATTAAATACAAAATAATTTTTTAATTAAAAAAAATAAAATTATATAAGATATGTATGTAAAATAAAATATATTTATTTAAAAAAATCTTATTATTTCAAATTTAACAATAGAAAGTAAATATTTTATTAATTTATAACGTAAATTATCATAAAAATTAGAATAACAAATCTTTATTCATCTGAAAAAAACTTGTAAACTTAAACCTAAATTACAATTTTTTTAAAAATTAAATACCTGGAAATTATTCAATATCAAACAATAACAAAATAAATTATCTAAAATTAGTTAGTTAAATTTATTTGTTTAAAAATTCAAATAATATTAAAATCTATAAAATATAATTTATTTAAAAAATTAAAGAAATAAACTAAGATACAATTTGAAAAAAATTCATTAAATTAATAATAATAGAACATCCTAAGAAGTAATCTCAGAATGAAATATCTGTAAAAAAAATAATAATTAATATTAAAAGAAAAAATAAAAAAAAAGATAAAATATAATGCTAATAAAATAAAAATGTAAATATAAATATAAATTTACTTAACAGAATAGAAAAAATTATAAAAAACTAAAAATTATAATAAAATATGGATATATTAAAATTAGAAAAATAATTTAATAAGATTAAAAAAGATAAAAAAAGTAAACAAAAAAAGAAAATTTAATTTAACTGAATGAAAATAAAAATTTTAATAAAAATAAGAAAAACATATAAGACTAATAAATCCATATAATAACTAATAAAAAAAATATATATAATAATATTTATTAGCTTTATAAGCATTCTAAATATCTTCTTGCTAGTTTATAAAATTTAACTAAGTATGCTTTATATTTTATCTTTAAGTAATTTTCTTAATTGTATTGCTTAATTTCTTTTTCAAAAAAACTAAGCATAGTTATTTTATAATAAATTTAGATTTTTTTCAATTAAATCGGAATTATAAATTTCTACATTCATTCTATAATAGAATGCTATTTGAATCTATTACTATAAATTTCTCATTTTATATAGATTTTTTTGTTTTAATTAATAAAATCCTAAAATTTAGCATAGAAATTTAGAATAATTTATTATTAAGCTTATTTTAAGATATATTGGAAGAAAATATAAAAATGAGATTCATTTAATTTGGTTTTCTTAATTATCTAATTTAACTTGCATGTTTTATTTACAACTAACATTATCAATCAATATATTTTGTTTATATACCTTATTTAAGCTACGAAATAAAGTTTATGAGGATTATAATGACAATATAAAGCAGACGATATTTACAATCTGCTTTAAGACTTGCTTTCATAAGAAAATAAATAAAGATAACTAAAATTATAGAAATTATAAATAATAAGATTGATAAATAAATATTAAGCTTATATACAGTAGCTTAAATTAATTAAGTTCATAAAGTTATATTTATTCCTTATTTATTTTTTTTATATTTTAGCTACTTTTAAATGTGATAATTATTTATTATGGGAGGCTTGTGATTGGCTTAATGATTTATTTTATTTATAAATTTTAAAACATAATAATAATTTATAGTTATAGATGGAAAATTTATTAATCTAAATTTATTAATACTATTTAGATAAAACTTTTATTAAATTATTTTAAAGGTTTATATTCCTGTGAGAGTGATGTTATTAATAGTGCAAATGAATAATAATTTAACAACTAAAATTAAAATTTCAAGATCTTTTTGAAGAATGGAAAGTAAAGAAATTAAAAAAAGAGGATCAAATAGTGAAAATATAAAGAAAATGTTTATAAGCAAGATAAAAATAGAAAATTAGGTCATATTTATACTCTAAAATTTATTAGAGCTATTTGGCAGCAAATAATAAATAAAGCAAAATTTTTATTTTATTAACTTAATTTACTATTTTAAAATTTCTTTTAGATATTACGAAAATACTTAGTAATATTTATTTTATTTCTTTATTATACACTGATAGATATATGCTTCGCTGTTAAATTAACGTTTCGATATTAAAGTAAAAAAAAGATCCTTGATATTACAATTTAATTATTTATGAATCAATTTAATATTTTAATTAACAATAGAGTTACTTTTCAAATAATTTCAATCATTCTTTTATTATTTAAAGTAACTCTTTTAATAGCTTACGTAGTTATTTAAAATTATTCCAAACCATATAAATTCACTTTGATACTTAACATGTATAAATGAAAATTTCCTTCTAACTGATATTGGCTATTATAGGCTTTTCTCAAAGTCACAGAATAGATAAGTTCTTTATGGAAAAGTAAAGCTATACTCAAAAAAGATTTAGTACCAAATCTATGAGAGATACAAATGGAAATGTTTATGAAGTAGGGTTTTCATAAATTAGTTCTAATAATTAAGATTGCTGAATTAGGAAAGTAGATAGTTAAGAAAATGAACTGTACAAAACTTACTTAGATTCAAGCCCAACTGATTGTAGAGGATTAACATTTACTTTAGATAGCAATGATAGACCATATGCAGCGTTTTCGATTGATGGAGGCTCATATGATGCAGGATATATCACCAAAAAATCAGTTATGACTGGTCCTTTTTCAGGATCTATTTTTGATAGTTATGGTTCAGGATGAGGTCTTAAAGTTTCAGTTCTAGCTAGATTAAGAACTGATAACGGATTTATCAAAAAAGCTACATTTTAAGAGCGTAACTTTCTACAGGAAAAGCAAATTCGTACTTAGTTTAAGAAATAATTTTCTGTGAAGATTAAGTTTCAGTTTACTCTTAGAGTTAGTATAAATCTTTGATAAAAATTCTTCAAATAATAAGTTCATAGTTACCCAGAAGCAGGCTTGATAAAAGTAAGTATGGAAGAATTTTTCAGACATTATATTCATTTAGACAGAAATATGACGATAATTACATAGGCTTTAGTTAAAGATCCTTTAACATGTTCAATTTTCTTTTAGGTAGAAGTTAGGCAATGAACTTAATTTGCTTTAATTAAATCCTATCTTTTAAGTACAAATTTAAATAAAAAGCCAAAGTTAATAATTAAATATTGCTTAAGGAATATAATTTAAATTTAAAGATTTGCTAAATGTTTATATATCTTAAGTATTTGTACTCTATGGTTTATTTGTAAAATAATTATTAATTTGATATATTTAATTTATATATTAAAGTCAAAATAACCTTAACTTAATAATAATTATGCTAGTAGCCTTCATTTTAATAAGCTATATCTCTTATGATACAACTAATAGTATAAAAGTATTAGCCTTTATTATTCTTAATATAATATCTTTATATTTTAATTAAGGAAATTATGCAAATGTAAGTTAGATAGGTTTTGATATTGCTAGTATGGTATTTTGGTATAATTAACTAAGCTTCTTTAGCTACTATCTTTAATTCCTAAGAAAGATAGTAGTATTTAATTTATTGTGGAATATAATTAGATCTAAGTAATAAATAGTATAATATAAATAATATAGCTAGCTTTGGAAATAGATAATAAAAATAAAGCTTAATATTAATTTAATATTATAACTACTAATTTAGTAGTGTCTAGCTAATTTATAAAATTAGTACTTGCACTGATATTAGAATCTAAGAGCTTGTGCTTATAAGATAGTAAATAGTTATAAGTTAAGTTTTAAAGATTCTAATAAAGAGAATAATGAAATGGTTTATTGAATATACTTGCATTTATATTAAATTCTAAGAATTATATTATATACATTTATCTAATTTACTATTAATTACTCTAATCTACTTCTAAAGCTAACTCTATCGTTATATAAAGCAGATATCTAAACTATTTAGATATTATTAGTTATTATATACAATGCTACTTATAGTAACCTATAATTCATAGAGTTATCTAATATTATCTAACCTTAGAAACTACTACCTATTTAGAATTTATTTACTTAATTGCTTCATTTTTATTTAGAATGTAATTCAATTCTTTTAAGCATGTACCTCATTAAGAAAATCTACTCTTTACATTTATTTAAGAATTTTAAGTTTAAAAGAGGAAAATTAAAAATATCAAGCTATAATACAATTAGGATCATCCTATTTAGATAAAAATTAGATAATAGCTAAACTTAATTCTAGAATCTAATGACTCTTATATTTTATCCTTTTAGCCTTAAATAGACAAAAAACATATTTAACTATGCATTATATTAGAATTTATAAAGCAAAATAATAACTTAAAAGATTTAAATTAATAAATTATAGCAATAGGAATAAATAAGCTTTAAGATTTATTATAAATTAATAAAGAAGATTAAGAAATTATTATATTTTATAAAATATAAAATAATCAATCAACTAAAATTAGAGTTATGAATTATTATATATTAGTGTCTACTTTATTAGGTCTTTTACTAGATTATATTTAATTCTAAGCATATATCATTTTAAACTTTAAACATCTCTTTAATTAATATTTTGATTCATCATTTCTTTGCAAATAACTTTGAAGCATTTTTAATTAGAAAATATTAATAATCTATTTGCAAATATTTTATACCTAAAGCAGAATCTAATCTAGATTCAAATAAATTAGCTATTAGTGCTTTTTTTAATTTTATTCAAATTCAAAACTATGTAGATAAGACAACAATTTTTCCAAATATTTGGTAAATAAAAGATATATATAAAGTTAACTATTTTTTAGAGGTATTTTATAAGTGAATAGAGCCATTTCACCTCCAAATTCTTAGAATAAATATACATTCTCAAATTACTATTTAATCTTATAATTTTTTATTCTCATCACTTTATTCACTTTAATTTTAAGAACGCCTAATTTTCTTTAAATTATATCTAAAAATTAAATAATTTATTTAAAATATGACAACAAAAAGATTTATTAATAATTTAATAGTTATGTTCGCAATATATTTATTTTAGCTTTAATTTTAATGAGACTCATAATATATTATAGATGAAATAAGCATTTAATAGATGGTACAAATAAATAGGTTTATAAAGATTTTAGATGATAAATTATTAGGTAATATTAACTAATAGATTAAAGAAATGTATTTTAAATTTATTCCCATGAAACGCATATATAATTAGACTTAATTTTTACTAATATTTTAATTATTTAAAATATTAGTAATGATATACCAATAACCTGAATATTTAATTAAATCATATTAAAAATAATTTAATTTAATTTAAATTTTATAATTTAGATTAAACTTAAATAAAAGATAAAGCATGATCAAATTAGTTGAAATAAATATTAATGAATCTTATAATAGATATTTTATGAATAATTTATAAAGATTATTAAATAAAAGTATTTCCTGTATTTTAAAATTAATGTAAGGTATCTGATTTTTCATTGAAAATATTAAAGTTAAAATTTTAAATAAAATTAATGAAATGTTTCAGATACGTTGAAATTATATCTTTCATAATAGCATTTTTACTTTAAGAATAAAAATCACTTTTTCTTAATAAAAAGAAGCTATAAAATTGCTTAATCTATTTTCTATAGCTTAAAATATAAAAATAATCTTTATTTTTTAAATAAAAACTATTTATAATAAACATCTGGTATAATTATGATTTGGTGGTTATCTCTTTTTTAATAAACTTTTTGTAATTAGATAAAGCACTTTATCTATTTATAACTCTTTTACAAAAAATAGAATTTATAAATGATATGCTTAATTAAATAAATTTATTTCTTAACCTTAATCAATAGAATTATCATTATAAGGTACATTGATAACTTTGATAGACTTTGAAACTAAAATTAGATAAAACTAAGAAATATCTTTAATTATAGATAAAATTTAAATTAATAAAATCTTAAATATAACTAGCAAGCATTGTCTAATAATTTGTAAATGAAAGAGATATTTATCTCATAAAGTTAATGAATAGAAATATATAATTATTATTTTTAATTTACAATACAACTAAGATTATATAATTTAATTTAGCTATCCTATTAAACTAACATTTAATTAATTTTATCATATTAAAAAGTAATTGGCAAATATTTTTTTGGGATCTAATAAACATACGTTATTATATAATGAATTAACTAAACAAAAAAATAGAAGCTAAGAAAGGGAAAACAAGAGGAATTTAAGAGGAAAGTTGAATTTAATCTAAGATAAGTGTAAAAAAGATTAACGGAAAGTGGAAATGAATTAAGAACTCAAATTAAGCGTAAAAAAATTTCGAATTGGTTAATTATATTATGCTTAATTAAAAGCCAAACATAAGCTAAAATTATATCTTATTTTAACCACTTATCTTTATTTAAATTATATTAGATTGCATTATCTCATTTCTATTACTCAGATACTCACATCAATTACCATTATAAAATCAATCAACTAAACTAAAATTAAGTTTCTAACAACTAAAAACAGACTTCCTTATATAATAACTATAAACTAAACCTTTCAAAATTACTTATTTATACTAAATTTACTATCTCTCTTAATATTAAGCCTTTAGCTTTAACTCACTTTACATTTCTTTAACTAAGACTAACAATTTATTCTATTAATAAGCTATTTTACTATATAATTAAGGATCCCGTTTTTAATCATGCTAGGTGTTGGCGTTGAAAAATAAAATTAAAGCTAGTTAAGTATTATTCAAGGCTAACAAAACTAATATGATAAAAGCGAAATAAAAATCTATAATCTAATAAAATAAGAACTTTATTAAATCAGCCAAAATAAATTACACCTAGAAAATTTATAACTAAGTAAATTATATTTAAGTTAAAGCTGGAATTTGAGATTGCAATTTTGATGAAAATTACCTTCAAAAGCTGAAAAATTGTATGAAATAGCTATTGCATAAAACAATTTTAGGAAAGATAAATAAAATAAAACAAAAGATAAAATGAGAGAAACAACAATAATAAAAAGAAAATATTAAGAAAAAAACTGAGATGCTATAAAATTAAAAGAAGGCCTAAATGATAATTTTGAGTGCGTGCTTTGGGTTATTTAAGCCTTTAGAGTTTTTTCAAACCTAAATTTTAATTTATTTTTTTGCCTTTATTTATTCTAACAAAATTATTTACATATTTTTTATATCTTAAGTGTCTCTCAATTAAATTTGTACATTTTTATAGCTCTTCTATTTCTTAACTTTATAATTTTTGCATTAAAAAATTCCATCAGCTGAGAAATATAATATCTAAGAATAAATCTTAGGATATTATCTTGAAGATCAATGAAGACTAATTTATATAAACAGGCTATTATCTTTTAGTACCTATAGGAATTAGCTTATTTTCTTAAATTTCCTTAATAATTAGTCTTCCTCTGATTTATTATAAATTTTACTTTCTTTATTAAAACTTTCTTCAATTGATGAACTAATTAGTCTTATTATCTTACCAATTAAGATTCTAATTAGCTTTATGCTTCTAAATTTTCTAAATTTACAAATGATTACTCTTTTATTATTTTAAGCCTCGTGCAATATAGATTATCTTTCATATTATTACATTTTTTATACAGTTCCGTCTTTTATAAATTTTACTTCTCATCTAATCTCCAATGAGATATTTCTATAGGAATGTTTAGCTGTATAGGTAAATATTCATGCTATTTTTTTTAATTTGAGTCTTCGACTATCTATGTTCTGTTTACTTTAAAAGCTTTAATTACTTTATTAATTTTTAATAATTTAAGACTTAACTGTAATGAAGGGTTATTAATGAACTCTTTTCTTAGCTCTATTTTAATAAATAGACACTTACATTTTATTAATTTTTAAATTAAATTAATTAAAAAAAAGAAAAGCTAATCCTTGATTTATTGAAGCAAGTAAATCATTATCAACTTAATAAAACTTACTAAGCGATTTTATTAGCTGTAGAGACTAAATTTTATTATAGATTAGTTATAGAATCAGCTAAACCTTCTATTTTTTATAATATTATTCATAAACAAGTTGTGAACAGTTAGCTTGCAAGATTGAGGAAGAGACTTAAATCTTAATAGAATAATATAAACATTAGAAGTAACAAATGAAGACTAAGGTAGAACACTTTAATATCATTAATATGTATAATTATAACCTATTTAAATAAAACTTAAAGGTGTAAATTTCAAGCTCCACTGAAAATTCTTAAATGGTATCATGCTGAAATAACGATTCTTAAAAATACAAGGACTTAACTTAAAGAGACAATTTTTAAGCAGAAAAGAAGATTTCAAATAAGATGTTTAAAAGGATTGAAGTTAATTAAAGAGTTTATCTGAAAGTTGTAATTTAAATTCAAGGATTTTATAGAAGTCAATTCTCCATTGGTTGGAACATCAAGAACTCCAAAAAGCAAAAATAACTAAAAGGGGATAAAAATGGAAAAAAGAAGAGCTTAGGAACAAGTTACAGATATGAAATAATGATTTAAGCCTTCAAGTGAACTTGATTTATCTAATAATTTTAACATTCATTAGATTATTTAGAATAAGAACATTAGATTGCTTGGTTATCTTTTAATAATATTTAAATTTTAATCCCTTAGTTATAAAGCATTAGAGCAAAATCATAGTATCATCTTTTATTTAAAAATAAGGGGTGGATTAAAATAATAATAATAAGACTCAAGTTTAGATAAAGGGAATTAGTATAATTTTAAGAATAAGAAAAATAATAATAGTAGAAGACTTCTTAACTAAAAGTATTTCTATTAATAAATATATTAATTGAATATCTTTAATTTAATATAAATTTTTATTAAATAAAAGAAAGCTTTCTATTTCATTTAAATTAAAGAAATAAAAGACTTAATTGGGAACAATAAATATTTGAATATCTTCTAAACTTCACTAAAATCTTAACTCCATCTAAACTAATTGAGAAACTATTTCAAAATTAGAACTTTAGATTTAGCAAATAAATAAGAATAATTATGATTATTAGTAAATAAGAAAGTATAAGTCATAAATCAAAATGATATTAATAGATATCCAAAATAAAATCTTAAAACTTTATGATTTACTGAAGCTATTAGAAATTATTTTTATTTGAAAGAGAAAAAGGACTAACTGAGCAGAATTAGTGTAAAACGCTATAAAATACCTGCTAAAAGTAAAATCTAAGAAGTATAAAATAAAAAATAGTAAATATTATAATCAGTTTTAATTCTGAATTTGAGAACTCAGAAAAATCTTCACAAAATAAAGAAATACCTCATTAATTCATTACAAAAGAGGTAAAAAATAGATAAAGTAAGATAATTAAAGACCATTGAATGAGCTACAACCTTCAGTTCAATAAATGGGAAATGAAAAATATAATTTAGAAAAAGATCTTTAATGTAGAGAATAAATACAGTTTAGGTAATAAGACTCAAATAAAAAGTATCTATAAATCAAAATCAATCTAGAAAGCCAATTTTTATTTTTTCTAGTAAATTTTTTGTTAGCATGTACTGGTAGAAAGGGACTGAGGGATTTTTAACAATGATTTCACTAAATTATTTAAGATGTCTTAAACCTAGAATTAGAAAACTTTGATTTTAATTATAAATTAGATACAATTTCATTAATTTAAATACTAATTATTATTAATTATTTTTCTATGAAATTAAATTTATAAAAATAATAAATATAAGATACATAAATAAATTATAAATATTATTATTATAATTATATTATTTTTCGCTTATAATTTGTAATCATAAATTAATAAGTTTTATAAAATTTAATTACCAGAAATTTTTATTTTAATTAAAATATTTAAATAATATTAAATTTTAAATAAGCAAGAATAATATTCAAATTTACTATCATTTATATTTTATTTTTTTAATGGAAATTTATCAAAAAGTTTAATCTTATTTTATTTGTATATATATTGTTCTTAGACAATCAGTAACTCTCCTTTTAAAAAAATGCTCCTAATTTCATATTTTTTTTATTTATAGACATATTTTAATCAATAAAATAAAAAAATAAATAAGCTTTTAATTCAAAATTTTAATTAATTTTGCTACTTTACTTAATATTTAAAGTTAGAATGCTAATATTTAAATAATTAAATTATTCTAAAAAAATGAAGCTGGATTTCATATTAAGTTTAGAAAATAAAAAATTAAATAATTTTTACTTATTTATTCAAATATTGAAAAGCTTCCACTTAAGTAGAAGTTTAAAATTTGAAACTAATAAAAAAATTAATACTTGTACCATATATACATTCATAATCAGTGAAAAATAGTAAAAATCAACTATCTTCAAATAGGCTGATTATAAAAATCTGAGAGTTAGAGAATTTTTTAACATTTTTAACATTTTTTATTTTTTTGAAATTGAAATTGAAAATTTCTAAGAATAATTATTTTTATATTGAATTTCTTTATTTAAAAAGTCAATCGATGCTAGATTAATAAAATTTTTATTCTTTATATTTATATTTATCTTTATCACAAGTATTGTTAAATATAAAATTTTAAATTATTATTTTTTTATTTTTTTAATTAATTAATTTATACTTTATTTTTTTCTTTTAGTAATATTTTTAAATAATTTAATAAAACTGATAGTATCAATTAAATAATTAGTAAATTTTATATTCTCTTTTTATAGAAAAATTTAATTTCTTAAGTTTTCCTTATAATTTTCATTTAACTTTTAAAAATATTTAACTACATTTCTAAGTTAAAATAGAGATTACATAATTTATTATATGTTTTATCTAAAAATTAATAAAATTATTAAATATTTAAAATATTTATTTATAATATCATTTAGAATTATAAATTTTCTTAGTATTTTTTAAATTATATTTAATTAATGTTTTTGCATTTACTTTGGTTTTTTATAAAATATTAAGAGATTTTATATAAATTATTTTAAATTTTTATTAAACAAATAGAAAAATATTAATTTTCCTTATTTTAATTTAAAATATTATTCTTCATTAATAAGAAATACAATCACAGTTTTATTAAATATTTTATCTAGAGATAAGAAAATTTCTTATTAGTATCTAATTAAATCTATCTTTAACTAGTTAAAATACTTAGAATATTTGCAAGTACAGTTAAAGTAAAAAGGAGTTTTCTTTTAAGTTTTTATGGATTAATATCACTAAATGAGTAAAGGAGGCTATAATATATTAAGCAATTGGTTTTAAGATAAATAGAGAATTTTAGATATATGAATAATTGACTCTATTGAAGATTTAAATTAGGTTTTCTTGATTTAAATTAGGTTTTCTTTATTTAATTATATAAAAGAATAATGTTTTCTCTTTACTATTTATTTTAGTACATATAATTACCTAAATGCTTAGAACTAGTATCATTTATACTTTAAATTTAATATATTCTTATACTCACTAAAATAAACTTAGATAAATTAAGACTAAATATTTTACAAAATGTATCTTTTGTTCAGTTTTCCGAACGAAAGTTAATTACAAAAGAAAATTAAAAAAAGGAATATATAAATATAATTTAAATTTAGGAAAATTATAAATAATCTAAAAGTCTAGCTCACTTTAATACCTAAGTTTCAAATAATTCTATAACTATATATATCATCTTGTTATGTTTAACTCTTTTGTAATAAGATTAATAAATGATGATGTTCTATAAAGTAAAACATGTAGAATTGTTGATTAGGAACAATAAGATATAGAATAATAGTAGACTAATAAAATGTATTAAGAGTAAATAATAATCTGTTAGATTAGTTCTAAATAACTTATATTAGCTAATATAATACTTATATTATCTCATACTTATTATAAAGAAGCATATTATGTTAAGTTTACTCTTTCTATTAATTCAGAAAATAATAATAGAAGATATTAAAAATATGCTTTCTTAAAAGCTTATAATTTTCTTAATAGCAAACAAGTTATTTTAATAAAGAGAGTATTAATAGTGGTAACAATATAATATAAATTTGTATATAATAATAGATTTAAGTTTTTATCTTTAAATAATATAGAATAATTTAGGTATTATTAATTTGAAATGATAATTACAAAAATAACATAAATAATAAATATTAGTTTTCTATAAAAAGAGAAAGTTATCTAAATGTATTTATTATAATTAATCTAATATCTTTATTAATTAAAGAGAAATTAAATTAATAACTAATAAAACTAAAAGGATAAAATATTAAGTATTTAATATACATAATTAAACATATTTAAGCTTATTTTAATAATAAAATTAAATATTACTATTTAATAATTGTAAGATAAAATTAGTGATACACCATTTATAGTTAGTTTTAAATATTTACTTTCTACTACTTATATTTATTACATTTATATATTTTGCTTATAATCAATATTAAAATAAATTATATTAGTTTATTATTATAAGAGAGACCTTTATAAATAAAAAGTTTTAATGAAATAGCAGTAAGAAAGTGGACGACTAAAAGAGTTTATCTTATAAATTCTAAAAATACTTTTTTAAATAATTAGATATTTTTTAATATTTATTCAAACTAATTAATAAGAAACTCAATTTTATTTCATTTTTTAATTAGTAAATAGCTTAAATAAATAATTTTTTTGATTAAATGTAAGTGAAAAACAATAATTAATAGCAATAGTCTTAAAAAAATGGTAATATTTTATTTATAATTTAAAAGGGTCTACAACGAAATAAGGTTTTTTATTAAGAGTCTTTGATTTAAAGCACAAATAAGTAGTAACTAATAAATGCATATTAAAGTTATTATAATAAGGATATAATTCTTCGTTATAAACTTTTGATATAATAATTTATCTTTTTATTTAAAAGTAAAAGGATATAAATAATTAAAATTATAAAAGCATGCACTATTAGTTTAATATCTTGTCTTGTTTTAAGACAAAAATAGAAAAATAAATATTTAAGAAATAAGATATTTATAAGTATGCTTAGTAAATAATTTTATTGTTTAATTTTATTGAAATTAAGTAAGCAAAATTTATTGAGTTATTTTAATTAAAAAGTTATTGAAGTAAATTATAAAATTAAAATGGAGAGAAAATAAATGGAGAAAAAAGAAAAGCAATTTACTAAAAGTATTTTTTTAAGAAAACTCTTAAGAGCGAGAAACCACATCCTAGGGAAAATATCTATACTTCATTTTAAGTATGAAATTCTGCTTATGCTACTAAAAGCTTATAAGCAAGATCAGTTATGACCAAAGTAAAGGTATTTCTTTAATATTTTTTAGACTAAATTATTAATATCACTTCACCTGTTTTCTCTGTCGCCATATCAAGTGACCTGAATTGAATTGTATCAGGTTCAGGATATCCTGAAAATTCGATAAAGATCTGGAATTTCCAGACAGGTACTCTCTTAAGAACTATAACAGGGCATATTTCTGAAGTTTTATAGGTAGTAATCACCCCAGACTCTAGCTATATAGTATCAGGATCTGATGACGAAACCATAAAGATCTGAAACTTATAGACTGGTGCCCTCATAAGAACCATAAAAGGACATACTTCTACAGTTAACTCGGTAGTAATCTCCCCGGACTCAAGCTATATCATATCGGGATCTGGTGATAACACTATAAAGATTTGAAATTTCCACTACGGTGATTTCCAAAGAAATATAACGGAACATACTTCTATAACTTGATCGGTAGTAATCTCCTATGACTCTAAATATATTATATCTGGATCTTAAGATAGCACTATAAAGATTTGGGATTTCTAGACAGGTTAGCTTGTGAGAAATCTTACTGGGCATTCAGGCTGAGTTTTCTCGGTAAAAGTGTCTAAGGATAATAGGTATATAATATCTGGTTCTCGTGACAATACTATTAAGATATGGGACTTCTCTTCTGGTTAGTGTATTCGTACTATTTAAGGTCACGTAGATGGTATATCAAGTATTCAGTTAAGTGTTGATTCAAGTGTAATATTTTCTGGATCATTGGATAGAACAATCAAGATCTGGAACTTTGATAGGGGTGAGTGTATAGAGACTTTGTAAGGGCATACATCGTATATATATTCTATAGCATTGAGTGTTGACAATAAATGGTTGGTATCGGGAGGACATGACAATACGATAAGAAAGTGGAAAGTTTCTAGTTGAGTAACTTGCTATTTGACTTAATTTAATTTTACGATTAAATATAAGATATTGGTTATTCATTTAAATGAATATTGAATGGTAATAATGTTCTTTTTTATATGTAGTGTTTGCTTTATATTTATTAAAGGTTGTATATTGCTAAATATTCGAGGTTTAAAAAATGGTTGAGTAATATAGGTTATAGAAATTAGTGAGGTAAGTGATTTAAAATGTTTATGCTTAAAAATATTTTAAATATAATTTTGTTAAATGAAGACGTATAATAAATTTAAGTTTAATTTTATTCTATAAAATTTTATAGATTTATTTTTAGATTTTGTAAAAATTTCAAGTTGAGTATAAATTTTTTTTTGTGAAGTAATTAAAATATTATTTATAAGGTTAAAGTTAGTTTGTAATCTTGATTATTAATTAAAAAATTTAATTAAGTATTTTATTTTAAATTAAATTAAATTTTGTTTTTTATTATTTATTTTTTATGATTGATATTTAATATTAATTATTATATTATTTTTTAAAACCGCCATAGTTGTTCGAAGGTGAACAACAAGGTCATCTTCATCAGAGGTTGGGGAAGTTAAGAACAAATAATCGACTTTATGTCTTCCTCTGCTTTGGTTTGGTCTCGAGACATAAGATTCTTAGACCTTCGACACTGGCTTAATTTGGACTTAATTCTGGAACGAAAAAGAAATAATATTGCGAGCTTCATCAGAGGTGGGGAATTTAAGTACCCATAATTGACACATGTTGTCCTCTGCTTTGGTGATGCAATGAGACACAATCCTGCCATGTCCTTGGACCTCCAGCAAGTATTAAAGATTACGAGTATTCTAAAATTATATCAGTATTGAACATTTTTATCAGTACTGAATAATTATACCAGTATTGAACAAAGTTTATCAGTATTTGATAATTTTATCAGTAAGAAACATTCTTGTCAGTATAAAACATTTTTTTTTAAGAACTCCGTACCAATGAGAGTACTACGCGCTCTATAATAAAATTTATTTATTATTATTATTTATTTATTATAATTGATTATAATTAATTATTAGTATTTATTATAATTATTAATCTTTAATATTTAAGTTTAATATTTTGCGTTTCCGATTGGAAAATTAATTTTTCTGATGGTAAGTTTTTATTTTTCTATTTTAGAGTATGGATTTCATGAAAATGAAAAATTTGTGTTTTTGCTCAGCGTTTTACACTACCAAAGATTATCTGCACGGAATAAATTTTTTGATTTCGGGATAAAAAATACTAAATAGGAATAAAATTTCAAGAAAAAATTCCAAATATAAAAGATTTTTGAGAAAAAAATAGGAATTAAAAAAATTTTATATTAAAATATATATAAAATGGCTTCTAAGAAATAGCAGAACTTTGAACAAAACATTTAAACAGGAAAATTCTCTAAGAAATAAAAAAGCGAAATAATTACAATAAGTGAAAGTGAGAAATATGATTGATATGACGAACATTAGCCACTTGGAAATCCAGAACTAAAAAAACTTCCTACACAAACTCAAATAGAAATATTATCTAAGTCATTAAAAGAGTTTATGTTTAAAAATAGATACCTCACTGATAAAGTAGAAAAATTAGAAAAACTAATAACGTCTTTACTTGAGAAACAATATTAATAATCATAAGAAATAGAAAACAAACTGGAACAAAGAATTATTTAAATTTAATAATAAATTCAGGTAACGCCATTTTTGTTTTAACAGAATTAATCAGATCCTATGGAAATAGAAAATGAAGCCTCAAATTAAAATAAACAGTAAACGTTTATTTAAAATAAGTAGTAAATTTAAATTAATAAGTGTTACAGGAATAATAGTTTAAAAGAAGAATAAAATGCTACGTGTGCAATAAATAACACCAATGAAAATACTGCTACTAACTAAGCGAAATTTAAAGAAAGAATAAATAAGATATTTTTAGAAAACTATTTAGGATATAAAACATAAAGCGGAAAAATTTATAAAAAAAAATCTTTAATTCAAATCTTAATCCTTGGAGAAATAATTAGGAACGCTACATGCAAGATGAAAACTATTCCGAATATTAAAGGATGGTGCACTAATGAAGTGCTACACCGCCTAATTAAGCCTAGTAGAAATTCAAGACAAACTAATGGAGACAAGCTGATAGAATAGGTCAGATGGCTGACTACTAAGGCTTTAACAAAGCTTTTTAACTTTTTTTTTAATATCAAAAATCTAAAATAATTCAATAATTATATGCATAGCTACAATTAATTATCTTTGTATCAATTTAAAACTAATAAAGAGGATGCTTTTCATAATTTTGATATGAGTTTTAAATAATTGGTTAAAAATAAGCATTTGATTACTAGATTATAAAAATATAAAAGTTCACATTTGATAATTAATGTCTACAATAATTTAGTGAATTATAAAGTAAATATAGTTAAACATATCTTTAGAGATAACTGTATAAAATAAAATTAATAAAGAATTATAAATAATTATAAATTTAATGAATGTATAATTTTTAGTTCTAAGTAATATAAGTAATTATAATAATAATCTTAACTAACTTTTATTATATTTTAAGTTAAGTATAAATTATTAATTTATATATCAAATTTAATTAAACTTATTATAATTATGCAAAATTAATTATTTTATCATTGCCAGTTAAAGAAATTTAAATATAAGCCATTATTATTAATTTGCTAATAATAAGAAAATAATACTTACATAAAATATTTAACTATAATTAAATTACTTTATTTCTTTTATTTAAAAACATATTTTAACTAAAATTATCCTTTAATATTATAAATGCTAAAAGATTAACTTTTATTTATCCTATCATTTTTATTATTTATATAAATATCAACAATTATATTAGAAAATTTTAATATTTTAGCTTAAAAATAATAAAATAAATGATAATTATTAAAATAATTTATTTTAATTTTTAAATTAATGCAAGAACTGTAATTTTTTGGCCTATATGATTGGTACTAAATATCAAGTTATCAAAATAATATAAATAAAATTCTATATAATTAATATAATGCTTTATAAAGCAAGCTATTAGCATTAGAGTTTAAGATATCTTAGGTAAAAATAATAATAATAAGAGAAACAAAAGTATTCTCATATAATAACTTAATAATCATAATAATAATCCCTAAAATTTAATTTTAAGATATTCAAGTATAGACACATTAATAGACTGTCATTTAATTTAAAAGATTTACTCATTGCATAAAACCCTCAACTGTTTTTCTGGGCATTTTCTCAACTATAATAATTATTTTAAATTTTTATGGTTTCTTCATTCTAATAATCTAAATAAGGATCTTCGATGATACATTCACGTTTCTCTTCTTGCTTTTTAAATTCTAGAAATATCTTTTTTTCTTTCTGACTTGATTTCTAGTTAAAACTTAATTAATATCTTTAGATTTCAGTCGTTTATTACAGGAAATTTCAAATAAAATCAGAGAAAATCCTAAAACAGTTTAAGTTTCTGCATTTTTTTATTATCTAAGCATCTTCTTGCAAATTTCTCTTCGATTTCTGCTTATTTTTCATTTAATTTAAAGAGATCTCTTTCATTATGAGTTTTTATGCTATTTTTATTCAATTCGAATGTTGCGTTAAAATATTCCTAGCTATTTTATTTTTCTTTAAGAGAACTAAGTTGTTTCCTTAGTTCTTACAACTTCTTTTTTAATTATTATTTTTTACTATCTCTTAGCTTTAATCATAACTCCTGATTTTCCATTTATTTAAATAAAAATCCTTGCAATGTAAGCTTGTCTTGGTTAAAACGTTACGCTTTCTGCAGTCATATAATTTCTTTTTATTTCTCCAAACTACTTATATTTTTCCTCTTTTAAATTAGTTTCTAAATTTAGACTTTAGCTTATGATGCTTTACTGAAACACTTATTTCATCTTGTATTTTTCTAACAATACAAGGGATTTTGTCTCCACTAAATCAGGTAGTAAGATAATTTTGGTTTATGTATGATATCTTCTTAAAGTATTTACTTACTGATTATAATTTTTTGTCTTAAGCATAGTTACTTTCTACCTTTATATTTCAAATTTTAAATGATTCAAGCCTTTGTCATATTAAAGCAAATAAAGTTTCTTTATCTTTTGCTTGTTGTCTTAATGAATGTTTTTTATGACTTGACTCTATTTTATCTTAGAATCTAGTCCTAAAGCTTAATTACATTATTTTAATGCTTCATACTAATTTCAAGTCTCTCAATAGACTTCTACTTATCTATATATTTCAAGCATAATTGATAGTTTTCTTAAAACTGAGTCATTGCTTTCTTTTATTCTTATAATTTCCCTAATAATTTTAAAATAATTTAATATTTTTAAAAGGTTTTATATTTTAAGTGCTAGCTTAAATAAATGTTAACAAAAGATGTGAATAAAAAAGAGAAGAAATGGTTAAAAGTAAATAATGAATAAATGATATGAATTGATAAAAGTTAGACTTCTAATAATAGCTAATAATAGAATATCATAAATAAACTAACTAAATATAAAAACAAATAACTATGTGTATAATAATAGTCTCTATAGTATATGGTAAGCTAATATTAGTTAATTATAGTATTACATTTATTAATCTTAGTTATATTATATTAGTTAGTATCTTATATTATATTTAAAATAAATAGCTTTATTGCTATTTTATAATCTAACTAGCATTAATATACATTGATATAACTAACCTAGTTTTCAATTACTCTATTTTTAAGAATTAATTAAAGAGATATTTATAAAATAGGTTTTAATCTGAAGTATATCTATAGTTAATAATAATATAGTCATTAAATTTAAAAGATTCAATAACTAAATAAAACATAACAACGCTGATATTATAAGAGAGTAAGAGATAATTTAGTTAAATATACTAGCTGTAAATAATTTAATAACTATCTAAGATTCTTAAAAATAATTATAAGCTTCTAAACTATTTAGCTTTATTAAAGCAATTGTATAATTAATAAGCAACTCTATGATTATTAATAGATACTATAAGAATATTTATAAACTATCAAATTATAATTACAGATATCTAATATTAAAGTGTATATCCATATATGCTAGATATATTTAAAATTCTTAATTCAATCTATTTAATTATATGATATTTAGCTATCTTTTAGCTTATTAATTAAGGATCATTATTTTAGGCGTCAAGAAGAACTCTACTAAAATTAAAGCTAATTTTTTACTAAACTGTAATTAAATAAATTTTAAATTATCAACTCAAACTAAGAAAATTTTTTATTAAGATATGCTAAATGCATGGTAATTATTAGAAGTTTAAAAGAATCCAAGTTATTCTTGCAAAACACTGCTTTATTTATTTTCGAGAAGAAAGTAGAACTTTCTCACATTTATTAATAAGGATTTAATAAACTAGTGACTGCCAGTTCTTCAAGGAACTTTGCAGGAAGAATAAAATATTTTAGAAGTGCTAAGAACTTTGATTATTCTAACTCAGACATATTAATAAGCAACCAACCAAGGGAATGGGCTTGGCATGATCGACGGGGAAAGAAAATCCTGTTGAGTTTGACTCTAGTCTGGCACGTAGAGCGACGAAGGAGGTATAAAATAAATGGAAGGTCACTTTCTTTAATGCTACTACTCTTAATGTCGCTTTACTTATTCGGCCATGAAGTAACTTTCCTTGCAATGTAAATTGGTAGAAGAAAAACTTTTGTAGAAGTAAATAATTCGGGAATTACCAAATAATAGAAAATTTTAAAGATTTATAACATAAAGGGAAGAATATTCCATTTAACAAAACTCGATGCATTTGAAGTAAACAAATTAAAATAAACTTGTTCATTCAGCACTACATTTTATAAAAAGATTTCTACCTGCTAATTTATTTAATTAGCTTATAAAATATTAAATTCTACTATTAGAAAATGATAAATCAGAAGGAATATTAAAAAATCTAGTATTTTATCAGATAAATGTATCAATAAATATTTAGTAAAGCTTTTATGATTTTTCAAGCGTTTTGATTTCTATTTATTGTAGAACTAGTCTTTAAGTATAATTTAGAATCTCTTATTGATTAGCTCTCCAGTTATTTTCTTAGCTCAACTTGAAAAACTCTTATATAATAAATAATATTTTTGTTAATAATTTCCTTATAATTGTATTTTTTACTTGATAGTTGTTTATAAATAAGAGTCTAATAAATGCTAAATCTTATTAATTAATTTTAGGTATTAGAATTAAAGCTAATAATAATGTAGAATCTTTATATATCTTTATTAATATTTACTTTTACTAACTAATATCAAATAACCTTATTTTTATACTTTAATTAAAACAGATAAAGAAATATAGTGATAAAAACTAAACATTTTAGTTAAAAAGAGGAAGAACTATTTTAGTGTTTTAAGAGAGAAAATAAAATTAGAAAAAGTTTGAAGTTTAGTATGTTTAACTAAGCTTAGTTATGCATAGATAAGTTATAATAATTGAAATAAACAATAAATTAATATTATTTATATAATAAATAGAGAATACTTTATTATAAACTATAAACTTCTTATTAAAATAAAAATAATTTAAACTAGCATTATTAATGAACCTTATAGATTGTAGTTTTTAAGATTATTTAAATAGAATAATTTTAATTCTTAGCTTAATTAAAGGTAAAGCTATAAATTAACCAATCATGTTAGTCCAATAATTTTATTTGATATTAAATTAAATAGTTTTAAAAACTAGATGATTAAAGGTACCTTCATCTAATAAGCATAACTTTATTTAAAATTTAGCGCTCTTTATTTAATAGGTAGTTATATAAAAAGGCTTTTAAAAAGATATATATAATATGATTATTATTTGCTTAAGATATAAAAGATATAGTTATATTATATTGAATACACTATGTAATTAGTAAAATGATAATAAGATTTATCTAAAATGAATACTAAGCAAACTATAAAAGCATTTAAATTAATTATTAGCAATAACTTACATTAAATCTATTATTGCATAAAGAAAATATTTACTAAGCTTTTAAGAAAATATCAATATCACTAATATTATTAAAGAAAGATTAAAGTAAAAGTCTTAGTCAATTAGAGATATATCAAATTTACTAGTATTATTGTGAGAATACTAGAATCTTAAATAGAATGTAATAAAATGGACTGCAATATTTAGGATTAAATTTATAGTTAAGTTTATGAGCCTCAAAGATAATCGCATCTTATCTATTATAAATTTTATATCCATTCTGCAATTTTATTATTTCTGATGATATCTCTTGTTTATTCCTCACTATTAAACATGCTCTTTTTTTGGTCCTTGGAAAATATAAAATTTTACCTAGATTGGTTGGAAGTGAATTAAGATTGATTCATAAGAATTTATCGCTTATATTAATAGAATCTTAATCTAAAAATTGAGGAAAAGTTATGAAGTAATAAAGCTATGAAGAAGGATAAAAGTAACAAAAAAGTAGCTACTTATCTAATAGCTTGCTATTTAAGATAGTATGTATTTAAATAAAAAGATGAAGAGGAAATAGTTAAAAGCTAATATAATTAAGAAGTATCTAATTATTAATTATCTTTAATAAATAGAAAGACACTCTATTGTTTGAATGCTATCTTTAATTAAATCTCCCGCCTTTTTTAAATAAAAGAGTTGTAGACTTTAAGATTAATTTGACTATTTATTTGCAAGTTATAAATATATAAATATTAGATGAGTATAAAGAGGTTATAATTTTAAGAAGATATGATAATATTATGTAAATATTATAATTGATAGATATTGTAATTTATTAACATAAATATAGGCTAAGTAAATCAAACTTAAATATAAGCTTATCTTAATAGACTTGCTTATTCCTTAATTTTATGTTTAGTTTTAATAAATTTTTATTTATTACAAAAGAATAACCCTCTCATTATATCTACTCTTCATATATTTCAAATAATTTTGCTTCAAAGAATTATTTTTTATTTCTAAATTTCTTGTACCTTTATAGCTTATATTTTAAGCATAAAGAAGATTGCATTCAAGGTTAATAATTTATAATAATTATTTGTAAGTCAGTCTTGCTTTTTCATTATAGCTAATTAATTTTAGTTCCAAGATTAGAATTTTTTGGTTAAAGTGTTAAAACAATTTGGTAATAGGTAGATAATAGATTTGATTTTAAAGGATGACTAGAGTATTAGAGTAGTTAGTAATATTGATTAGTAGGAATATTAATAAGTAGCTTTATAATATCTTAAGTTAATTAATCTTACAATTATACTAATTATATGTTTAATATTAGACTGCTAGATTATTTAAAATACCTACTAATATCAAAGAAATCTAACAGTTATATAACTTTAGTTAAAACAGTAAGTAAAATGCTTGTAAAACTAATATATTCATAATTCAAATTAATCCTATTATTTAATAACCAATCTTAGTCATAGTTAGAAGTGCTTAAGTCAATATTATTACTATAACTTATTAAATCATTAATACAACTAACTTAAATCTATCATTTTACCAAATCATCCTTAATAGCCATAATATCAAGCAAAACATTATATAGCTAAGTTCTCAATACTCTTATTTAATTATACTTCAATAAATCTATTATTTTAAAACTATCTATTCATGTTTTAGCTTGCTTAGTAAGAATAGATAGAGCTTTTCATTAATCATTAATAAATAGACAATAATTTATTATCATCATTTTATATTCTTGTTTTGCTATCTAAAGGAATTAGTCCTAAAGTTTTAAAGCTAAAAGATGTTTTCGAACAACTTTAAAAAATTATTTAAGAATTTATGCATGATTATTAAATCTTTTAAAGATTTTGCGTAATTCAATCAAAATGATAAACTTACTTTTATAGTTTTCAGTCCTTTATTTAATTTAAGCTATGGCTTAAATTAAAGCAAGATATTTTTTCAGATCTATCTAATTAAGTGACTATCTCTCGTTAATTTATTTTTAAATTTTTTCAAAAGTATCCCTGAGTTATTCATATGTATTTAGACACTAGGAATAATATGCTCTTTTTATTCCATATGATTTATTTTTTACTTTTTTTTGGCTGAATTTACCGAAGCTAATCTTCTCGAGGCCTCCAAGTATTTTATGGAGTTAGTGGCTAATTATCTTCAACTCCTAGTAGATAAGTTTCTATTTTAGTCGTAGCCATTAAAAATCGCTGAAGCAGTTGTTTCTAAATTTTTTGTTTAGTCAATTTTTTCTTCAGTCTTTTCTAATTTTTTACTAATTGACATGTTTCCACCTTGCCAGAATATTCTTATAGTAAACTGAGTACTTTTTTCTATTTTTCTAGTAATATAAAGCTGAAGCCATACACTTTTCTCTAAGTTAAATTTTTTAGTTATTTATGTCTTTTTTAAGTAAGCTTCCGATATCTTTTAATAGATAAACTCCCAAACCCGATTCAATTATTTAGAGTCTTGCTAGTTATTGTCAGCAATATTTATTTTATTTCTCAAGGATCAGCAATCAAACTTCTTAGAACTAACGTATATAATCTCAACGTAAGTTTAAGCTTGAATGTTAAAAATTCTAATTTAGTTTGCTTTAATCTTTTAGTGCTTATTTAAAGCTACTGACTATTCCATATTTATTCAAGGTAAATTTCTTTTTTATGCTAAATTAATAATCCAGATGTTTCTTAAGTTTATTAAAGAATCAATAGGGTTTTCTTCTTTATATTTAGTTAGTGACTATTTTCAGTCGGCAAAATTTTCTAAAGTAATCATGCTAACTATTTCAACATATCAACTCTCTCCCCAACACTCAGACCCGAGAATCTGCTTTTCTTAATTCTCTAGAATTTACAAAGAAACTTGCAAGTTTCACTTACACTTATAATTTTTCCTGTCAAGCTTTAGTATCTCTATCTTTACTAAGTTTTCTCTACTTTATTAATTAGATCTGTACTTTATAAATTATCTTAAAAATTCCAAAATTACTTGAGAGGAATTAAGAGCACTTGAAGTCTAGCTTGTTAAAAAGAAAGAGTTGCTTTTCTAATGTCTCTTTAAATTTATTTAAATTTTGCTGCTAAGCTATAAATTATCTCTTAGAATCCGTTTTAAACTCCTAATTGCTTTTTAGATTTTATAGCTGCTATTTTTTCAGCTTGTTATAGAACTAAGCCTCTTGAACTTTTAAGATCAAAAAGCTTGGCAAGTTCTAGAATAAATAGATATTTTCCTAGCATCTAAATAAATAATACTTACAGTATTCTTTATTTGCTATAAGATATGCATAAACTCTACTTTTTTATGAACTTAATGAGATTCAGTTTAATTTAGTATCAGCAGGAAGTCTTAGTGATTTTCAGAATTTTAATTGCTGTGTAAAATTCAAACTCTTATAAAAAGTCATCAGATTTGATAAAATTTTAGGCATATTCCAATATTTGCTTAAATTAACTCATCTTAAAGTCATTAAACTAATTCTACTCTTATTAAAATTTTAGGCCTTATCACCTTTTGCCTTTAAGTATTTTTTGATCGAAAGATAGTTCCAATCTATTTCTTTCCTTCTCTTTAATACTATAAAATTATGCTTTTAAGGAGATTATTTTCCCGGAGATAAAATGTAATTCATCTTGATCAATCAGAAGAAAATAGACTAAAGTTTTTCCTCAATCTCCTAATTCTATTTTAGGTTTAGCTCATTTTACTTAGATTAAACTTTCATAGTATTTTTAATAGTAAAAGTATCAGATGGACTATAGAATAAGAATCTTCTATCAATTTAGTTATTTTAAATAGAAAGATCAATCTTTCATCTCTTCTTTATTTGCTAAATATTGGCAAATCTTTACTTTTTGCTGAGGATTAGTGTTTCTATGTTTTAGTTTGAATATTATCCATTTTATTTGATTTTGGAATTCTAAAATTAACTAGAATTAGTTATTAAGCTAGATTACATCTAAAGCAAATTAATAGAGTAATATTAAAGTTAAGAGATAATTAAAGTTATTTAAATATATCAATATATTTAAATAAAAAAGATTCTTAAAGCTAGAGGAAGATCTTAGCTCTATAGAAATAATAATAAGCATTCTAGTTTTAATATCCTAAGTTTTATTTTTGTGTTTTTATTCTAAATTTATAAGTATTTCTTATTTATATTTTAATTCTTTCTTATGAGTCAACCACATAAATAATTAAGGTTTAACTGTAGATTTTATTAATCAATCTTATATCCAAATTTAAGACAGTGCTTAAATACTATAGGTAATAAATTTATAATAGTTAGTTATATTAGTGATTATATCTATAATTATTTTTATTTAATTATTCTAACTGTGTATCAAGCACAGTATTTCATATATTTTAAAATCTTTAGTATCCTAATATTTTAAGATAACTATCAGCTAATGTAGTTCATTCAATTATTTTAATGGAATGTGCTTTAATAAGTAAAAATAAATAATATACTATTAAAATAAATAGTAATTATAGTAATATAAGATATCTATTTATTAAGATTAACTTAAGAAAGGAATATTTAATTTATTACTTACTTTTTAAATACTAAGCTTCTTAGTATTAGTTATTTAGCCTTAGTTAATTTACATATATAAGCTTACTAATGCTATTATTTTTAACTTTCATTTTATTATTAATTTCCTTTATTTAGTTATAATACTTTATTATTTTAGCTAGAGACATTTCCAATTATTAAATGTATTTAGTAGTTATAGATTAGTTAGTGCTTCTTTTATCTATTATTTATAAAGTTTATATTTTAAAGATTGTAAAGAACAATAACTTAAATATAGCTAGTTAAATATTTATATTCTAGCTTTAATCTTTTTTACATTTCTTAAGCTTTTTGCAAATATTCAAAGGTAAGTTTTATAATCCTAATTTAAACTTAAGATATCTTAAATCATTTTGTGAAATCATTACTAAAAATCCCTCAGTCACTTTCTATCAGTTCATGCTAACAAAATTTGACTAGAGAAAATTAAAATTGGCTTTCTAGATTGATTTTATTTTAGTTATCTTTATCTATGTCTTATTTCCTATTTTTTATTACATTAAATATCTTTCTTTAAATTCCATTTTCCTCTTTCCATTTATAGAATTGAATGTTGTAGCTCATTTTTATGGTCTTAAATTATTTTTCTATATCTATTTTTAGTCAATTTTGTTATTTAATGAGGTATTCCTTTATTTTTTTGAAGATTTTTCTGAGTCTCTAAATGAAATTTAATCTGATTATAATACTTTCTTCTTTCTTCTTTTTTATTTTATATTTCTTGATTTTACTTTCAGCGAATATTTTAAAGTGCTTTATACTTATTCTGCCCAATTAAATGTTTTTCTCTTTCAAATAAAAATAGTTTCTAATAGCTTCAGTAAATCCTTAAAGTCTTAAGATTTTAATTTAGTAATATCAGTTAATTTCTTTTAGATTATGACTTAAACTTTCTTATTTGTAAATTATCATAATCATTCTTATTTAATAAGCTAAGTCTCCAATTCTAATTTTGGAATAGTTTCTCAGTTAGTTTAGACGCAGATAAAGTTTGAATTAAAATTTCTAAGGCATTGGAAGTTTGATTGGTCCCAGTTAAATGTTCTATTGTTGAATTAAAGTGAAGAAGTAAGTTTTGTTTAATTTAATTAAGATGTATATTAAAGATATATTAATATATTAATTAATAGAAATACTTTTAGTTTAATAATCTACTAATTATTATTTTCCTTATTCTTTAAATAGTACTAACTCTCTTTATCTAAACTTTAGTCTCATTATTATTATTTTAATAACCCTCTTATTTATATAATATGATTCTATTATTTTGGTTTAATGCTTATAACTAGAAGATTAAAATTTAAATAATGTTTGAAAGATAATCAAGCAAGCTAATGATCTTATTCTAAATAATTCAATAAGTTAAAAATTATTAGATAAATCAAATTTAACTTGTAAGCTTAAGACATTATTCCTATCTATATTATGATCTTAAACTATTCCTTTTTCCACCTCTACTGCCTCTTAGTTATTTTTAATTTTTTAGTTCTTGATGTTCCGCCTTATTGAGGTTTCACTTCTAGAAAATCCTTGAATTTAATTTAAAACTTTCAAATTATCTATTCATTTAACTTCGATATTTTTAAGCATCTTTTCTGGAATCTTCATTGCTGTTTAAAAATTATTTCTTTAAATTAAGTCCAGTAAATTTTTTAAGGGTCGATGTCTCAGCAGATAGGATATAAAATTTTAAGTGAAGCTTGAATATCACACCTTTAAGTTGCATTTGAATTAGGTTATAAATGTATATATTAAGGATATTAAAGTGTTGTTATCTTAATCTTGACTTGTTACTTTTAATGTTTATATTATTCTATTAAGAATTAAATCTCTTTTTTCAATCTTATATACTAACTGTCACAACTTGTGAATATAGTATCAAAAAAATAGAAGACTTAACTGATTCTATAGCTCTCCTATAATAAGATTTAATCTCTACAACTATGGAATTGTTTAGTAAGTTTTATTAAGAAGATAATTATTTGCTTTAATAAGTTAATGTTCAGCTTTTCCTTTTTTAATTAATTTAATTTAAAAATTAAACAAATGTAAGTGTCTATTTATTAAAATAGAGCTTAGGAAAACAGTTCATAAGTAACCTTTATTACAGTGAAATCTTCATTTATTACAAATTTAATGGGGTGGTTTAAGCTTTTCAAGTAAGCAGAAAATAGATATTTGAAGACTTTATTTTCCAAAAAAATGTAGCCTGAATATTTACATATAAAACTAAACATTCCTATAGAAATATCCTATTAGAGCTAAAATGAAGAATCAAATTCATGAAAGATGGAACAATATAAAAAGTGTAAACAAGACAAAAGACAATCTATATAGCACCAGGCATGCAATAATAAAAGAGTAAGTATTTATAAATTTAGAAAAATTAGAAGCATAAACCTATAAGAATCTTAATTACTAAGGTAGTAAGATTTAAGAATCTTTCAATTTAGGAAAGTTTTAATAAAGAGATTAAAGTTTATAATAAATCAGAGAAAACTGAATTTTCAAAATTTTAAGTAAGTAAATAAATACCTATAGGTACTGGAAGATAATAGAAGATAATAACCTATTTATATAAGTTAGTCTTCATTGACCTACAAATATTAATATCTTAAGAGCTATTCTAAGATATTATATTTCTCAGCTGTTGGAATTTTTTAAGCAAACTTATAATTTTAAGAAATAGAAGAGCTATGAAAATGCACAAATTAGAATGGGAAACACTAAGAAATAAAGAAATGCGTAATCAGCTTTTTTGAATAAATAAAGGCAAAAATAAAATTAAAATTTAGGTTTGAAAAAACGTTAAAAGCTTAAATAAACCAAAGAACCGCATCCGAAATTATCATAACTTCTTTGGGAGACGCAAATAGAGCTAATTCCTGCGCTAATACATTTCCTGCGAATTTCTACAGCAATATAATGAATGCTAAATCTACTCATTTTAAACTTGTATCATTTGATTTTGAGATTTTTCGGCCTTTTTATCTAGTTTTCTGATCATAGTCATGCTTAATATTAAGCATGTTTTAAATTTCTTTCTTCTTTTAGCACCGATATCTAGCAGAAAAATTACACAGAATAACTTTTTAAATAGATTTATGCATTCTTTTAATTTTGTAGCAACTTAATATCTCTAAATTATTATTTTCGTTATTGTTGTCCCTCTCATGTAATCTTTTAATTCTATGCTATTTATCTTTCCTAAAATTTAATTATTAATTAGTTTCTTCATATAACTTCTCAGCCCTTGAAGGAATCTTCTTCAGAATTGCATTCTGGAATTTCAGCTTTAACTTAAATATTTATAACTTTGCTTGAATTTTCTAGGTATAATTTATTTTGTTCTATTTAATGAATTCCTCATTTTATTAGATTTTAGGATTTAAGATTATCATCTAGTTTTAATCATATTAGTCATGCTAGCTTATCTTTAATAATTTTAACTAGCTTCAATTTTATTTTCTAACAGCAACATCTAGCATTATTAAAAATTAGCCTTAATTTTATCTACTAAAATACCTTATAAATAAAGATAATTCTTAGTCTTAAAATCCTAAAGACATGTAACTAAGTAAAGCTAAAGGCTTATAATTAATTAAGATAAATTATAACATTTTTGATTAATAAATGTTTAGCTTTATTTTATTCTTATTATATAAGCTAGCTTCTTTATAGTTATTAGAGCTTGTCTTAATTTTAGTTTCAAATAGATTTATTAAAATAATTAAAAACTTAATTTTTCTTTAGTTCATTAAGACATTTTATTATAATTGCTAAATTTAGTGAGTATCTGAATAGTAGAAATTAGATAATACATCTAATATAATTTAAATAAAGTTAACTAGTTAAAATAAGTTTTTCTTTTATCTTATGCTTTACTTTTTATTAAATATAATATATATAATCTTAATTATTATTACCTTAATTATAGAAATTATTATATTTTATTATATTAGATATATGATTCTACTATTATTAAAACCTTTAAACCTTATTTTATTACAATAATAACCTTCTTTTGCTTATTTATTTAATTTTTATTATTAAGATATTTTAGTGAAAATAATATATTAAATAGTAATAATTTTCCTTCTTTAACTAATAAAAAGCTTTTTTAGTTTAAATCTATTTTTTGAGCTTAATAAAAGACTTTCTTCTTTAGATTTTCTTTTTTAGGGAAGAATTTGTTATAAAACTAATAATTTATTTTTAATTATGTAGAATCTCTTCAATTAGTATTACAATTATTATCTTAATTATATTATTCAGTTAGGAACTTAAAATACTCTCAGTAAAATAGAAAATAAAAGCTTTTAGACTTAATTATTAGATTTATTTTAAGCAGTGTCAAAAATAAGTAAATTTCTGTTTATTTTATAAGTTTATTTGGATATCAAATAGGATGCTATCAGCAAAACCTATTAAAATTAATAAATTTAATGCTTACCATGTATAAATTAGCTGTTTTTCAATTTGATACTTTGTTACTTATCTATTTATTAGCTTTTTAATTGTGATTCATTAGATTCTTTTTCTTTTTTCTATATTTAAGAATTAAATCTATTTAATAGACTTAATTTAAAACTAGCTGATTTTAATTAGTTTTAGGTTTATAGAGTTAGAATATAAAATGATTTAATTATTAATTATTTAGACAATTAGCTTTTACAGTTATAGATGATAAAGCTAATATTAATTGATTTTATTTAATGTTTTATATAATTTAAGGTATTTAAGAGAATTTAGTCTTTAAGATAATAAAATGTTTACTGGAATTTGCAATTCGAATTGCTATCTTTTCAGTTAAGTTCTGAGAAACTATCAAGGCTTTCAGTAATAAAGCTAGACAAATGAATTCTTAAAGTCACATGTTCTTTTAATCCGATTTGGTTCTCCTTTCTTTATGAAAACTATTAATAACAATCAAAAGACACTAGAAAGGGATGAACGCTAAACTACAAATAATTAAATGAATGAATATGAATACAAGAATCATAAAGAGAGTTAAACTTTCCTAGATTCATAAGATGAACAAGTTTTTGGTAATAAGGAACAAAAGATTTATCAAGAAGGATTGTAGCTCTTAAAAGAAGGTTTGAATGAATAAAAGATGGATAAAGTTCTACAAGGAATTCAAACAATTCAAAAGAATAAGTTTGCCAACATCAATGATCCATTAGTTCTTATAAATCAATTCATTGAAATTATTTCCCATAAGTATGATGAATAATGGTCTTTGCTTTTGAAAGAGTAGCTTGTACGAAATCTTCCTGAGTTATTGGCTATGTTGCTTTAGAAGAACGAGTAAAACTCCTTTATAAATAAAAAACAAAAGAAGAGCTCATTTTAAAAATAAATGATAGCTTAAAGTTAGTAAATAAAAATAAAAATAGGATTGGAGGTCCAGAACTAGATTTTTACTTAAGATTTAGTTTGATGATTCTGGAGAATATTCCAGATAGCAAAGAAACCGAATATTTTGGAATTCTATGTAAGATTTTAAAAGTTGCTTAATGAATAATTGTCTTGACGTTTGGAGTTGGAGTTATAGGGTTAGAAGCGATCTCTATTATAAAGGAGTTTTTCTTATGAGGAAAAGGTTGGGTAAATTAGAAGCTCAACTATAAAAAGATTATTAGATTACGAGTCTTAGATGCTCTTGCATGTGATTTAGTGAGACAATACTCAAAATAAAAATTTTATCAATTTTGAGATATTGTTTTGAAAAAAAAAATAGACTTAAGATTTAGAGCATGCTATCTTCTAAAACACATGATAAAAAACCCGTAAGCTAGTGCAGAATTGGTAGAAGACTCATGTAAGCTTTTAGAAAAACTATGTGACGACAAGGATTGGTAGATAAGGTACTATGCAATGAAGACATTTTTGGAATTGATTTTAGAAAAGAACCAAATAGCTTGCACTTATAAGGAAAGAATATTTAAGTAAAAAAAAGAGAACTTAAGCAAGAATGTAAAAGAGCGTTAGATAATTCTAGAATTATTAATGGATCCAGAGCATTTTGCTTTATTTACTTAAACAATAGAAGAGAATTGGTTGGCACTTAAGGGCATTAGCAGTAGTATATATTAAAATATGATAAGGACTTTAAAAGAAGAGGTTTCGGAGAAGCAAGAATATTACGTAAGCTTACTTTGCGCTCCTAATCCTAATTCATAAGCTGAGGATGATCTTGACCTTGAAATTTTGAAATTTTTAGAAAACGATACTAAGACAGGATTATTACTTCTGGGAGTTTCCGTTTCTGGAAAGTCCTTGTTCCTGAAGATTTTAGCCTTAAAATATCTAGACTAGAAACATGAATACTTATCCATATATGTGTATCTCCCAACTATAAAAGCATTCGAAGACAAATTAATAGAATCTGGTTTAGATAATTATTAAATAGAAAGAAATGAGACATTGAAATTTAGAAAGATTCTGTTCTTATTTGACGCGTATGATGAGTTGGGAGAATGCAAGGCTATTATCAGTAGTAATAAATTAAAGCAAAAGTATCCTCAGGCAAAATATATAATAACATGTAGAGTAAATTATGCATTAAAAGAAAAAATTACCAACATTATTTTGCACCATACAGTAGCGAAAGAGTCTAATTATAAGAGTTATAGGAACTGTATATAAAGCCATTCGATATCGTTTAGATAGAAAAATATATAGAAAAAGTCCTAGTTAAGAAGAACCAGTAATAATAAAGTGTAAGTCAAGTTTCAAGTCAAGTGGAAGCATCTTAAATATAAGAGATGATGGCATTAATATAGAGAATACCTGGTCTGAAAGAAATTATCAGTAATCCCTTTCTGCTATATATTTGTTTGAGTGAGGAAGAGATATTAGATTATTTAAAAAGTGGTTAAGTAGTTTAAAAGTCTAGAATATATGAGATTTTCATAGTTTAGTGAAACAAAAGAACCTAAGAAAAATTGTAAAATCAGGGTTTAAAAAGTAAGGTGCTCAACTAGTAAATAAAGTTGTTTGAAAGTATCTAAAAGAATGCGGCATGGAAGATGTTACAGGGTTCTGTGGAGATATCAAGCTTTGATGAAGTGAATCAAAAGTGGATAGAGTAGTTTACGGACGATTAAAACCATATAGGGTGTCTGATATAGACAAAGGAATAGAATAATAAAAAGAGGTTTGAGTTTATTCATGCGTCGGTAAGAGATTATTATGTGGCAAAGAATATTATAGATTTAGTTTCATCCGCTAAGGCATAAGCAATAGAGGTTCACAATATAAATAAATTTTTGATAGTGGACAATCTGGAGATACTATAGTTTGTGAGAGAGATTTATAATTCAAATTCTGCAAATAATAATTCAAGTGTGTAATAAAATCTATTGGAGATAGTGAGAATGTCCAGTACTAATGTTTCTTTATAAATAGCGGCAACTAATAATGTAACGATATTGAATTGGATGGATTACTAATTTACGTCTTTGGATCTATCGGGTATATGTGTGTCCGAAATTAAAAATTCTAGCCAGATGAGCTTGGTGTGGCTGATTAAATAGTGATAAACCACCAAGCAGAGGTTAGGAAACTGAGAAAGGATAATGAGAAGCGAATGGTAAAGCTCAGCCTAGCGGAAGGAATAGAATCGATCTTATGACTTGAGAAAGAGAACTAAGATCATCATGAAAAAAAATTAAAAAACATAATAAAAAATTCAGAAAAAAAAAATTAGTTAAAAAATAGATCAAAAAAATAGACTGGAAAAACTAAAAAGAATCTAGACAAGCGCAGAAAGTAACATTCTATAAAAAAAATAAGTAAAAAAAAAAGAAGATAAAACAAAAAAAAAGTGAAGAAATGATACTTTCGTGATTCGAAAGAAATCTGAGTGAAGAAACTGAAAAAAATTCTATGATCAAATAAGTACAAAAGAAAAAGAAAAATAACATAAGAATAAGGAGGAAAAAAAGGCAACTGAGAAAATAAAGAGAAAAAAGTTTCTGCGATAAAGGATTTAATAAAAAAGATAAACACTTAAATGAACAGAGAAAGATTAAAAAAAACGAAGAAGAAATAGAAGTAAAACCCTAAAATGTATTTAAATAAAAGTTATTTCAGTAGTCACGAAGGAAGAGGGAAATCGATTTAAAATTAAAAAAAAAGTTAGTACTCAAATAAATAAATTAATTACATTAAAGAAAAGAATTACTTACTCATTAGCGCTTAAAAACACAAAGAGAAAAAAATTTAAAATCAAAAAAGCTACATGTCTTAAAAGTTTTAAAATCGGAAAAATTTCTGAAAAAACTAATCAGAAAACAAAGCCAATAAAAAAATAAAGGGCTAAAAAAATATGTTGAAAGTAAGCTGCAAGAGATATGAGACAATATTATAAGAAAAAAACTGATTAAAAAAATTTGAATATGTAATTGAAAAAATTCTAAAGTTAAAAAATTAAAAGGCGTGAAAAAAAGAAACATAATTCAATAAAAAAACCTTAATCTTGATGAAATATTTTAAACTAAAAATTGTTTTCACTTGTCATTGCCTACTCCTCCCATTTCTGCCTTTTCCGATCGGAAATTCCAAATACAACTCCTACAAAAACTTATAAACCTCCTTTTACTTTTAAAAATCGTTTTCACTTGTCAAAAAGTTTAGATTTATATGAAATGGAAAAAGTAAAAAAGAAGAAATAAAAGAGAGACTTAAACAAGAATAATTAAAAATTGATGAGATCAAGATTATTATTAAAAAACATTAAAAACATTTATTAGAGTCTCATTGAAGGAAGCAATTCTTGCAGTAATAGATGTCAAAATTTTTTTATTTTAAATATAAATAAACAGTTTCTTACAATAACTCTTTTATTAAAGTGAAATATTATTAATAAATAGCTTTAATTTATACCATTTATTTTTATAAATAAATATTAAAATTTAAATTCTAAAAACTAAAAACTAATTAAATTGCTAATGAAGCCATTTAAAGAACTCTTTATTTAACTATAATTAATAAAAAATAGATAATATAAAAGAAGAAATACCTAAAAGGAATTGAAGTTCTAAGTAAACCAAACGAAACATTAGCTTTATGACTTTAATAATATAAAATTCTAAATGATAGCAAAATATAGTTAAAATAATCATTTATAATAGTAAGATATTAATATTAAAAATACTATATAAAAAATCTAAAATTATATAATAATTATATGTTTAGCTAGAATCAATTATCTTTGTATCAATTGAAAATTAATAAAAAGGAAGCTTTTCATAATTTTCATATGAATTTTTAATAATTGGTTAACAAAAAGCATTTGATTACTAGATTATAAAATAAAAAGGTTCACATTTGATAATTAATGACTACCATAATTAAAACAATAATCTAGATAATTAAAAAGAGATATAGTGAAACATATCTTTAGAGATAACTGTATAAAATAAAATTAATAAAGTATTATAAATAATTATAAAATTAATGAATGTATAAGTTTTAGATCTAAATAATATAAGTAATTATAATAATAATCTTAACTAACTTTTATTATATTTTAAAGTTAAGTATAAATTATTAATTTATAAATAAAAATTTAATTAAACTTATTATAATTATAATTATGCAAAATTAATTATTTTATCATTGTCAGTTAAAGAATTTAAATAAGCAATTATTATTAATTTGTTAATAATCGGAAAATTATACTTAAATAAAATATTTAACGAAAATTAAATTACTTTATTTATTATATTTAAAAACATATTTTAACTTCAAAATCTCTCAATATTATAAATGCTAGAAGATTAAATTTAATTCTTCAGTCATTTTAATAATTTATATATAGATAAACAATTATATTAAATATTCACAAATTTAATTTAAAAATTATAAAATAAATATTGATTATTAAATAAATTATTTTGATTTTTAAAAATTAATATATTAAAATTCATATTAACAATTTAAAAGTTTAAATAATAAGGAGAAATAAAAAACTATAAGATATTAAATATTTAAATATTAAGACATAATTGTATAATTATTGGCATTAAACCAAGCAATATAAGACAACGTAAAAATTATTTTATGAAATATCTTTTGCTTATAAATTTTATAAAAATAACTAAAGAATATTCAGGTTAAAATATTCATCCTTCAATATTTTCTTACATTTTTATCTATAAATTTTTATGTTTTTTTAATTTTTTTAAATGCTTTTTTGAATTTTCAGTATTTTTCTATCTTAGTGATAAATTATAATTTATTTTTTATAATTATTGCTTAATAAGATTTCTTTAATCATTAAAAATAATTTAATAAAAATTAAAATGATGATTATTTTTCTTTAAATTTAAAAAATTTCACATTTTAAATATGTTTTTCAAATTTTATAAAAATTGGAAAAAGATTTATAAATAATTAAACTAAGATAAACTTTTTTGTTATTCCATATTTAAGATTTTGTTAAACATTTGTAATAGTTTGTTTAAAAAATACTTTTCTTATTATTTATAAATATTAATATGTTTTTTATTACATAAAAATATTGTGAAAATAATGTATTTATTTGTTTAAAAAAATAAAATTTTTATTCTTTGAATTTTTAAAAAAGTTATTTAAAATCTCTTTTAATTGGATTTAAATAAAAGTAATTCATTAATTTTATTTACTGTATTTTTTAATTTAAAAGTTCGATAATTAAAGAAATAATTTATCAAAATACAAGAAATTTTATAAAAATAATTTTGCATTTATATCAAATAAAAATTAGGAAGCATTTATTTTTTAAAATAGTTTTTTTCTAAATTTGTAATTATTAATTTCTCAAGATGAAAAAAGAGATTAAGAATTACCTATTAGAATTTTTGTTACTATCAAAGATAAAAATGCTTTTTCTCATTTTAAGTTTAAATAAAGTGTAAATAAGAATCTTAAATGATATTAAAATAACTAAAATATTTATTATAAACAAATTTAATTTTTTAAATTTAACTAAATTTTCGATATAATTTTAATTTTTTTTTTTCTTAATTTTAAATAAAAAAATAAAATGTAGAAATAAAATATAAAAAAATGTTTTTATTTAATTTTAAATGATTTATTTAATAAAATTACTTTATATAATTAAAGATGATTAAATTTAATTTTAAAGAAAACACCAATAGCAAATTAAATATCTAAATGTTTTTTATTTTAAAAGGACTATTTTTTTTAACTATCTTTCCTTAAATTAATTTAAGCTTTTTAAGGTGTATTAATTTTTTAAAATACACAGATCAAATATATTCTTTAAAAAAAAATTTTGGAATTTTTAATAATTAGGAATTGATTCTTAATTTCGTTTATTCAAATAGAGTATAATCATTATAAATAATGAAATAAAGAACAAAGAGCTTATTCTTTAAAATGTTTTTTTCAAATATGAAAAGAAAATGCTATTTTCTTTTAAAAATTATTAAAAATAATTTTAATACATAGCTTTTTATGCTTACTTTAAAAATAGAACCTTTTAAGATAGAAATATATATAAGTTCACATAATATAATTCTAACTATATTTTTTTAAATTCTTTTTTAAGAAGTTTCATTTTCTTGAAATATAAGAATTAATTTTATTATCTAACTTTATTTATTGCTAATATTTTCTTTTTTCTATTCGTTAAAGGTATCAATATAAATAGCAGATTACCATTTTAAAAATGATTATTTATAATTTTTTAAAGGTTGAAATATAAACTTCCTTATTATTAAAAAGATACAAATTAAAAAGGATGTTATATAAATAAGATATTCCCAAAATTTTATTATTTAAACTTGATTTTACGAAATTTTTTTAAATCTTTTAAAAAATTTATATAAAAAGTTGCGTATGTAATCAAAATTAACTTTTATATAATTTTTTTATTTTAATTAAGATTAAAAATTTAAAGAATAAAACTTTTTAAAATAATAATGAATAGAAATTAAAAGTTTATTATCTAAAAAAGATGAAAATATGAAAGAATAAATCTAATAAGAAATTTAAAGTCATTTTATCAAATTTCAATATACTCCATTAATAAAAAAATATTAAAAAAATTGCAGATTAAAATTAAAAATAAATCGAAAAACATCTCCTTTTAAGTATAAACGTATCTCTTTAAAAATAAGAGATCAGAAGCATTAAAAAATATTATAAAAAAATTAAATCTAAAATAATATATGTCCTCAACTTTTTATTTGATAAATAAACAATTTTCAAAAAAGTTAAATAATAAAAGAAATTATATAAATAAAAATAAATTTTTAAACGTATCCTTTCATCTAAATGATTCATATAAAAAGAGAAATTTGACAAGCTTGCTCATTATAATTATAGAACTGATCACTTTTAAATTATCAGTTCTTCTTCTGCTTTTTTTTTCCTTAAATAAATGCGAATTTCTTGTTATGATTAATTTTACGTTTATTTCAAATTTTTCAGCGCGCATTTTTTTAAAAACTTTAATCCACAATTTTTAAAATAGCTTAAACTAATTTTTTACTAGAGTTGCTATAAGCAAATATATTTTCGAAAAAAAGTTTTTTAATACACTTTCTTCAAAAACATTCGCACATATTTTTTAGTCTCTTTGAAGTGTACTTTAATATTTTCATGAACTAAAGATGTTATCTAACACAGAAAAATAAAATCAAACATTTTAAATGAGACATTCGAATTTCCGCATTCTCTTGCCTATACAAATAATTTTTCTTTTAAACTAATTTTAGATAATTTGCAATCAAAAATCAAAAATTTTCATCTTCTCTTTAAATATTTAATATTATTGTTTTCTTCGCAAGAAGAATTTGCTAGTTTGAATAAATAATATGAGCTAATAAGGCTCAAACAAAATATTTTATAAATCAATGTCCCTAAAATAGTATTCTGCTATCTTTAGGACTAAAACTTAAAAATAAACTTAAAAGCAAACTATTCTTACTTTCTCGAGAATTTGAAAATTTTTTAATTAAATTTTTTACAATAAAAAAGAAATATATATTTTATAATTTTGTATGCTTTTACAGTTTTTTTAACTCTTAATCTACTTTCTTTTCCTTTTCAGTAACAAATAATATACAAATAATTCCTATTGCTTCTTTTCGATATTATTTAAACAAATATACGTGATGTCGATATTTTCTTTATTAATTAAGAAGTTTGATAATTTATAGACTAATTTCAGAAGAAAAATTATGATGTAATAATTTTTTTAATTTCAAATTGATCTTTAGATAAACTGTATAAATAGAAAGCAGAACAAAAATGTTTATTTTAATCTGTAAACATTTTTACAAATATCTAAAAAGTGAAAGAGGTCAGAACGTCTAAAATTTACCTATTTAGAAAAAAATTAAAAATTATTAAAATGTTTAAATAATATTTATAAAATTTAAAAGATATGAACATGTCAAAAATAAGTTATTTAGAAAAAAATAGCATTATTTTATTATAATTAAAAAAAAGTACATACACAAAGGAAAATTTTATTAAATTTATGTAATTTTTTTGCTAATTTTTTTTTCGTTTACTTTTTTTTATCTTCTTCAACTAATTTTAGATACTAATTTTTTTTCGAAATTTATTTTTCTTATCTAAGATAAAGAAAATTATTTTCGATCATCAGTTTATTAAATAATTAGGATAATTTAATTCTTATTATTTGCAATAAAGATTTTTTGCTTTTTTTATTAAATTAGTTTATTTATTAAAACGAAGTCTTAAATTAGATTAAGATTTTAAGTTATAGATTTAAATAAAAATTGATCTTAGTTTTACTTAAAATTAATTCTATAAATTCTGATCAAGATATAATTTATTTTTTAATAATTTATCAAAATTTTGTTAAATACTCTTTTTTATAATTTCATTTAATTTTGATGAATTTGGTTCGAAAATTATTTTTAATTTCTATTTATTTAGAGACTGCTTTTATATTATTTGTTATTACTATTATTAAATTTATTTAAATAGAGTTTAATAATATTTTAGATAGTATTAATTAAATGTTTTATTTATGATTTAATAATATTTATTTATAGCTTCTTTAAATAAATTTATAAAATTAATATGAGAAAATACTTTTCGAGGTTATGTTTTCATTATTACTATTTCTGTAATACTATTCGATAAAAAGAATACATAAATGATTATTATAAAAAACGTACTTCTGATTAATTAAATGTTAATAAAATTTCCTATGAATATTCATTGATTGCCTCTTTTTTAATTATAGTTTAAAGTTTTATATTGAATTTAAAGATTTTATTTGATAATTTTTTTAATTATATGTCTCTATTAAGTTTTAAAACATTACAGTAGTAGAGTAAGACTTTTATGAATAAATTGGAATTTATATTTCAGTCAAATATTTAAATTGTAAAAATTTATTACATAAGAATCTTGATTAAAAGATAAAAAGATTATTAAATATTTACCTTAGAGAATTTAACTGTGAACTAATTTTCTTCTATTAATCTACTTTTATCAAAAATAGATATATTATTTTTTATGAAAGATTAAATTAAAATAATTTTATGCTTAAACTATGATTAAATCAATAGTTTCTATTACATTTAGGATTTTTAATATGTTACTCTCATCTAAGTCCATTATAAGAAATTTAGAACATTTTATTAAGTAATTTATTTGTTTTGAGAATTAAGTAAATTTAAATCTTTAACGATGTTTTATAATATATTAGATATAATAGATTTAATTAAGATACATTATATTTTAATGAAAAATTTCAATTAAATTCAGGGCGCTTAGATTTTTTACCTTTAACTTAGTGGTTTATAGTTAATGTTAATTTTTTTATGACCAATTTAAAAAACTATTTTTTTAAGGTAACTATATCTAAAATGTTCTAAGCGTTTTTAAAGATTAACAAAATCTTATTTTTAAATAGCTATATATATAACAACTAATGTCTTTATTTTTACTTCAACTAAGATTCTAATTTTGTTTTATTTTTTATTTTCGATATAAAGTTCTTTTTGTATTTAGTTCTGAATATTTTCAATTTAAATTAAGTAAGAGCAATATTTTTATTTTAGATAGATTCAGATTTTTTATGCTTTAGTTTTTAACTTCTTTTTCAGATACAGTTTTTTCTATTTACTTAATTATTAAATCTTTTAAAATTTATAAATTTTTTATTTTTTTTATTTTCAAAAACAGAATATGTATTTTTTTTAAACTAGATCTTAATTTATTTAAAAAAAATAAATAAAAAATCTAAGAATATTATTATTTCTCATTCGAATTCTTTTTAAAATTAGGTAAGCAAAATATATTTTATGTAAATTTAAAACTCATTGAAAACCATTCTAGATATTTTTAAGATGATTATGCTAAAAATGCAATTTTAAAAAAAAAACAAGTAAGAAATTTAGAACGATAAAAAAAATCTTTATTTTTCATCTTTTCTAAAAAAAATTTAAATTTTAAATGATTTTCTTAGATAAAAATATTTGCAGACATAAAAATTTTTGAAAAAGATTTATTCCGTCCCGAAAAATTTTTGCATTTATAACTTATATCCTTTTTGAATTTAAGTCCAAAAAATTAAGCTTTGCTTTTTATATAAATCCGAAAAAAATAGCTTTTTATTGAAAAAAAATAGACTGAATCCAAAAAAAAAATTAAATTAAAAAATTGGACCTTTCTTAAATTTTGAGCTGCTTATAAAAACTTTTTTCTACAACTTTTGTCCTAAAATTACTTTATTCCGTTTTTCCTTTTGAAAAACTATCTAAATAAAAAAATCATTTACACATTATTCAGTTCTTATTAAAAAATATCAATAAAAATACCTTTTTACTTTTTACATTAACTTTATTCTCATTCCAAAAATTTTATCCCGATTCATGCAAGTTTGTTCCGTCCTGAAAATCTCTTGCAGTGTAAAACGCTGAGCAAAAAAACAAAAATAAAATTTTTGAAAATTTGGATACTTAAAATACAAATTCAAAAAATAAAAATATTAAAAGAAACAAATGCAATAAAAAAAACTAACATAATACTAAAAAAAATATACTCGGACACTTTAAAAAATTTTCTTTTTACTTTTTAACGCGTTACTTGGAAAAAAAAACTTTCTAATAGAACAAAATCTAAAAAAATTTAAACCTAAAATTAAAAAATTTTCAAAAAAAAAATTCTTGAATAACTTAAAAAAAAATTCGGACTTAATTCATAAAAAAAATTTTAAATAAATTTAAAATTCAAAATTTTTCTAAAAAAAAATTAAGTAACTTACAAAAAAATCAAATATAAATTTTTATATACCTAATACTCTCTAAAAAAAATTTTAATAAAATTCTGTGAAACTCTTTTAATATTAATTTTTCTTAAATATTCACATTCTTAAATATATAATATACTTCAAACTTAAATTATTCAAACAAAATAATTTACATACTGTATACTTACATAAAACCTTAAGAAATAAATTAAATTTTAAAACTAAAATATAACCTTTTTTAATATTAAACACAAACTTTATAAACCTATACTCACCCACATCACAGTCATTTAACAATATTTATTTATTACTTTAACTTCCTAAACTACTCCTTAACAACCTCTTTAGATTAAACCTACTTCTAGATTGTAATCAAATATATAATAACATAATATCCAAATACTTAGAAAGTATCTTGTACTTGTAAACTTATATAAATTATTATTATTATTTAAAAACATATACTTATTGAGTAAACTTATAAATACATACTCTAAAATATACTAAAGTATACTTGCTACCTAACCTTTATTAGAAAATAATAATAAATATAGATATTTCTTAATTCTTAATTAAGTAAAGTTTAATTTGTTCGTAAAGTCCTTCACTCTCTCAACTCATCACTACATAACATAGCATTATTCCTTACATCCTAAATATTACTTAAAAACCTCCTTACCCCCTTATAATGCTAAAATAACTTACATTCTATATTAACAATTATATTACACTTACAACCTAAATCAATATTAAACACATTACAATCTGAAAAAATAAAATATAAAAAAAATACTTACATACTAAAATAGAACATTACGATCTATATGTAACCTTAAACTTTAACTTACCATCTTCATTTTCACCTTAAACTTTAACTTACTTGCTTCATTTTCACCTTAAACTTTAACTTACATTCTTCATTTTCACCTTAAACTTTAACTTACCAACTTCATTTTCACCTTAAACTTTAACTTACATGCTTCATTTTCACCTTAAACTTTAACTTACCAACTTCATTTTCACCTTAAACTTTAACTTACTCCCTTCATTTTCACCTTAAACTTTAACTTACCACCTTCATTTTCACCTTAAACTTTAACTTACTATCTTCATTTTCACCTTAAACTTTAACTTACGATCTTAAGTGTTAATTTTTAAAATGAAACATACCTAAATTAAGTGTTAATTATTAAAATGAAACTTACCATCTTAAGTGTTAATTATTAAAATTTAACTTACATGCTTAAGTAATAATTTTTAAAATGAAACTTACCTAAATTTAGTGATAATTATTAAAATGAAACTTACCCCCTTTAAACGTAATTTATTAACACCGATACTTACAATCTTATCGCGAAACATTTGAAATGAAACTTACATTCTAAATAATTATTAAATACTAACTTATCATCTAAATATTATAACTTAATACTTACCCCCTATTATTGTTTAAGACTTACATCCTTTTAAATAGATTAAATCTTAAACTCACCTTGCTCTTTATTAAAGTTATAAAATCTATTTACTGTCTATATTATTGTAAGAAAATTAAATTTGAACTTACTAAATTCCATTTGCAATCTCTCACCATTCAGCAAATTTTAACTCGCTACTGATTAACCGTCATCCAAAATAACCTTATTCCTAACGATACTCAAACCGTCAGGTAGTAAATAAGTTTATGATCAGATCTATTGCTTTATCTAACCTATAGTAGTCTCTTATTTTACTGATAACGATACCGTTTTATTGTTTGGCGATACAATAGTTATCTAGATGTCCTATAGCTTAGTAGGGATATTTTGAGGTTTTTGAATCTATTAAGGCTACATCACCTAAGGCTTTACTTGTTACTATTCGATTTACTTAACTTGCATAGATGATAACTGCTATTATTGACTTTAGATTTAAGTACTCAAGTTTTAGATCTCATTCTTTAAGTAACTATTTTCCTATGTCACTTAAGCTAGATTAAACTTGCAAGAGTCTAGCTCCTCAAAAACTTTAACCGATACCTGATTGCTCTTCTAGATGGTCTTTTAAACATCAGCTATCAACTTGGAAACTTATTACTCATTCTAAGAGATTCTTAATAAATGATCTATTAGCTGCTCCCTTTTTTATCCATCATCTATTTCTACATTTTATAAAACCTCAACTATTATTAGATTTACTTATCTTGCTAAACCAACTGTCTTTGTAAGCTGATATTCTCCTTAAACAAATAAGTACTCACGTGCTTTATCAACTACTAGATGAAAAGACTGTAGACCTCGGACAATTAAGATTAAGCTTGACGAACTCTTGACGATTGATTCTATAACATCGTTATATTTCCCATGAGGTTCTTTTGTTCAAGACGCTTAAGTAACTAAGTGTCTTATTGTAAATTTATAGGATGGATCTTATGAACTTTTTAGCAATTTTAGTCAAAGCATTTTATCACCTAACTTTTCTAAAACTAATCGGTGACACAGGTATAACATATGTTGTGTTTGCAAGGTAATGAAATTGGGATTTTAATCTACCCATTAAAATCTCCTTGACACTAAAAACATTTAGTATTCTAGGACATTTCAGATTACATTATAAATTTTTTTTAAAAAATTTTCCTTTTAACCAAAATCCACGTATATATACGTTAAATAATAATAATAATAAAATAAAATATGAATATAAAGAAAATATTATAATATAATTATTTTTATAGAATTATATTAAATTAATATATTTTTAAATGGATCTTAGTAATTTGAAAACTATCCTCTGCCTTCGCATGTCGCTCAAATCGGCAGTAGATAATAAAGAACAGCCAAAGACATGAAGGAGCCTTCTCATCTCACCCCAAAAATACGCTGGAAACTATAATGTACTAAAGCACTATAAAATAGTATTACTTCTGAAAGTAAGCAAAATACTATAAGGAGGAATGGAAAGACAACAACAAATCTATAACCAAAAAAACAAGAGACAATATATGAAGAAACTAACGGCTCTAGCAACAGTACAAAAGAATGAATATAAAGAAATTGTCCAAATAGTAGGCACGAATAAGCAATAGGATCTGCAAACTGTGCATGAAATGCTCAGTAAAATTTCTCCAAATTAATAGGAGTCGCCTACTTTAACTCCTACCTTTAACAGGCATACGGCAATCAAAACATAAATAATTAAATTATTGGATAAGATGAAGTAATCCAAGAAATTTTTAAATAATGAAAATAGAATTACGATTAAAACATTGCAAGGGTTTAAGTCCTACAAACAGGAATAGTACTTATAGCATTTAAAAACTCAGAAGCATATGAACAGTTTGGACAAAAAACAAAATGGAAATATAAGACGTTGGCTATACCAATTGAAAAAAGAAATATAGACTAATATTAAAACTACTCAAACTACCCAGTGCACTATAACCTAGATATTGACTTAACAACGGCCCAAATGGAAGTACAGCTAACAAAATTTGGTAAAATTATCTAAACGGTCATTAATACCTACGAAAATACAACCTGATTAAATGGCAAAATAACTGTATACTTGCAACTTGAAAGACAAGAAGACACTTAGAAAATCCCAAACTTAATAAAAATTCTGGACAAGACGGTTAGACTAAATCACTCAGCTATATGAAAATGCGAGAACTGCTAAGCAGTAGGACATAGCACATATCAGTGTAAAAGAAGGGAATCAATCTAAGCAATTATAAAGGATGCAGAAAATCTTCAGAACAATGTGATGTAGATTGAGCTAAGTAGCAATTCTTTGCAGGATGTGAAAGAAGAAGCAAAAATAGGAATTAAAAAAAGAAGAACAAGTTATGTAAGAGAATCCTAAGTAATTTCCTCAATAATCAATAAAATAATATTCCTAATTTTAAACAAAATGGAATTATTTCTTATCTCATGAGCTTCTAGTACAAGCTTTATAATGCAAGACAAACTTCTAAAGCTGACGAAAAATGGTAAGAAGAGTGATATATAACTACAAGAATAAATAACATAAGTTGTAAGATAAAAGAAATATCTCAATTAAAAAACATATAGAAAACCAAAGCTGAACTCCAAAACACTGATGAAACTAAAGAACTAATCAGTAATAATCTCGACAGAAAGCATATACTTGAATTTAAAAAAAGAATAAAACCCTTGAAGACTATGGATTTAAATCTTAACAAATAATTTCACAAAATGGCCTACGAAAAGTTGAACAAGTAATAGCACCAAAAATCAACATCACAGGCGACTAATCTAATATAGAGCAAGATTAAGATTAAATCAGCCATACCCAAATAAACTCAATAGATAACTCTTCTCAAATAGAATGAGAAAGAATAAATTTAGGCACCTCCAATATAAGAGGAATAAGATCAAACAAAGCTTAACTACTAAAGTTTATGGAAGAAAAAATGATAGATATTATGGCGTTATAAGAAATACATGTAGCGTAATTCGAAGATATGCCACAACTATTTGGATTCAGAGCGTGTATAAAGTTAGGCACAAATCATAGTAAAGGAGTAGCACTCTATATCAGAGAAAAATGACTAGATAGAGTAAAAGAAATAGAAATAGAGGGTCTCAACTAAATAGAATTATACCAGGGCAGTCTTATAATAGGTATAAATCTGGATAGCAGATTAGCAATAATAAACATTTATGCTCCGACAACCTAAGAGTAAGCACAACTGGATATTTTCTATGACGGATTACGACAATTTGTACACACAGCAATCGGTCTAGGACTTCAAATAATAGTAGTGGGTGATTTCAATGCTCACATACCATAATTTCTACCAAATGAACTAAATATAGCAGGGTAACATTTACTAAATTTACTGCAAGAATTTGATCTGACATGCAAAGACCCAACACAAGATCCAACATACATCACAATTTAAGGTAGAAGCAAATTCAAAATTGACTATTTCTTAACAGATCCATTTATATCACCCAATATCATTAACACTTAATTTTACCAACGCAGAACAATAGGAGATCATCAAACTGGAAGATTAATATTACAGATAGTTAAAAAAGTCGTGAATATATGTAGAAAAAGAGAATTTGATTTATAAAACTCCAACAAGAATTGGTCTAAGAAAAATTTCAGAAATAGTTTGAGGAAACAGACATAAATCGGTTCTCACATCTAAGCACTGAAGAATTTTATGTCAAATGATAAGAAAAATTCTATTAAAACGCAGTCTTAGTATGTGGTCACACTACCTAAACAGCAAGAAAACATTATTACTCAGATAAAACGAAGTAAGCAAGGAAAAGATTCAAAAGCAAAGCAAAAAAAGTAAAACAATTAATAAGACAAGGCGAGCTAGAAACAATTCGTGAAATTAAACTAAGATAGGAACTTAGGCTCAAATATAGATTACATATGAAATAAAACTGCAAAAACTAATTCAATATTTTTCTCGACAAAATCAATAAGGGGAACCTTAATGACACATGAAAAGGATTAAGCAGATGATTTAAAAGAGGGAAAATAGCACCATGAACATTAGTAAATGAAGAAGACATTCAACATTTCAAAATAAGCCGAGAAAATCTTTATAAGAATGGAAACAACAATCTACCAAACTAATTCAAAAATTAGCAATCAATTGAAATCAAGATTACTGATATAGAATAATGCATCAGAAAACTAGCCCAATGAAAAGCAGCCGGGCCTGACCAAATATAAGCAGGTACAATTATCTCAGGAGGGAAGTAATTGATAATGGAAATTGCCTAACTAGTTAAAAAAATATTAGAGATAGGAACTATTCCTAAAAAAATTAAAGAATCATACATAGTACTTATACACAAAAAAGGAAGCTCAAATGATCCAATGAATTATCGACCCATTTCTCTTATTAACCATATCTTAAAAATTATAGATATATGAATATTTGAATAACTAAATTCATATTTAAAACGACAGGATGATGAATTATAATATGGGTTTAAACCAAGTAAATCTTGCGACCAACAAATCTTCAATATAAGGAAAATATAAGAATGACTCTACTAAAGCAACACAGAAGTAGTAGTAATATTTATTGATATTAAGAAAGCATTCGACTCTGTAATAAGATCAGATATATGACATTCCCTAAATGAAATCGAGGTCCCAGAAAAACTAATAAAATTACTAGCAGAAATATATAGAGAAGAGAACATCAAATTGAAAATAAATGATCTTATATCAGATAAGTTTGAAACGGAGAAAGGAGTTAAATAAGGATGTACATGCTCTCCTAATCTTTTTAATATTATAATAAATATACTTTTAAAAGAATTAAGATAAAAATAGATCGGAATAACAATGAAACTCGAAACAGAATACTGTATAAGGCAAAGATATTGTGGTACGTTGGCTTACGCGGATGATATAGCATGCATAGTTCAACCGGAACAAATACAAGAACTAAGTGATATTCTAACAGCATGATCTAAAAAATACAAAATGTAAATAGCAGATAAAACGAAATGAATACTATGAAATGGAAATAGTATAAAAAACTAAACAATAATAAATATAGATGGAATGCAAATAGAAAGGGTGAAAACTTTTAAATATCTTGGACATTGATTACAGGAAGAAATATCTTTTGAAAAGCACTTAGAATCTAGAATCTCTGAATGTCAAAAAACACAAGCATGAATCTTAAATAAGATCACAATATAAAAAGGTATCACCCCCTATAATGCATAGATGATACTAAAAGCTTTTGTAAACTAAATTTTTGGATATGGAAGTGAGGTCATTCCATTTATAGAAGAAATCATAGGACAAGGTATTCTAGAGAAACTAAAATAATTCAACGAAGATCTCTTAGAGCATTAATAGATGCTCCATTCTGTATTCAAAGCGAGATACTTGAAAATGAATTACAATTTACTAAAATGTAATACTATTTATGATAACGTATGCTGATGTTCAGACGAAAATTACTCCTAAACTCGGAAACAACTATGGATGGTTGAATGTGCTAAATCACAAAATAAAAAAATTTTTTATTTGAAATCTACTCATAAAAAGGGCAAGAAAAACTAAGATTAAACGATCAAATTTTAATGCAAGACGAGTGAAATGGTTAAAAAATAAAAATAATAATAAATGATGCTATAAAATTCCATAATAAAGTAGAGGCTTTACTCGCATGGAAAACATGACAACAACCTTTATTTATAGAAGCCAATGACTTGAATCCTTTATAAAAAGTCCTCCAAATTACCTAAGATATAATAAGCATAGAAAATAAGAAATTTGTTATCTATTCAGATTAAGAGCCAAATATAGCGGTGCAGCACAGACAATGAAAGTAAGGCATTTAATAGAAAATAACATATGTAATATGTGCAGAAATGGGATAGAGGATGAGGCCCATATAATTGAGATATGCGAATAATATTAATAAGAAAGAGAAGAATTGTAATAAAAATTAAATACAATAGAACAAAATTAAACCTAAATAAATATTATGTAGACCAAACTAAATTTATTCAAAATAGTTTGAGGTAATTTTGAATTTGAAAATTGAATTCGGTCTTTTCAAATAGATCAGAGAAGCTCAATAGATGCATGAATTAAAGATTTTATTAAAAGCATACTAGAAAAAAGAAGACGGGGATATATAAACAAAATCCTTCCTTTTAATAAAATAATAGGTAAGGATTATAGAGCTGGCTCAAGTAAGCACACTTGAATATTCAAAAAGCTAGTCAATGAATAAAAATAAAAAGTAGAAAAAAGAAAATGAAATTTATTTGACAAATAGATAGAATAAAACTTAAAAAATACAAAAAAGAGACATACAGATGAAATGTAATTAAATAAACAAGCGAAAAAGATAAAAATTTAATAAATAATAATTGAACTCAATTACTCTAAAGAGATCTTTTAGAAGAAATTGATCCTGAACTCTCAAATTAGTAGGTATTAGATATGCTAGAAGAGGAACTTGATGAAGCACAAGAAATTCAAAGAGACCAGATGAAGCTAGAATCATTTCTAGCCTATTATTAACATATAAATTTGGTTTCTTTAACTTCCGTGGTGATCCAAATAAAGGTGGTACCACGATAATTTAATTAATTAATTTATAAGGAGATAAAATAAAACTATTAATAGATAACTATTATTAATACTAATAGTAGATGAATTTATACTCCATATTCTTAAGATATTCTGCTTAAATAGCTTCTACAATTATAGCAATAAGGAGTAGAAGCTTAAACATTTATTAACTTTTATTTTCTTACAACTTTAAATTTATAAATGTGTTAACACATCAAAAATACGAAAACTTCATGTCTATTATATATTTACGTGTTAAAGGCTAGACTAAAAATGAAATAGGTAGAAAAACAAGCCTAATTTATTTTGAATAAGTGTTTACTTGAATTATAAAATGTAAATTAAGCATAAATAATTAGTTGTATATAATATAGATTGCTACATTAATATTTCTTAGCCAATTTAATTATTCATACATTTTAAATAGATTTATATTTATAAACGATTAAGATTATAAGTTAATAGAAAGAGTAATTGGATATTTTTTTAGTAAAGCTAGTGGTCTTCTACTATTTTAGAAATATATAAGGACAATATAAATAAAGAAAATAATAGTATATTTTATTAGTTTAAAGTTAGAAACGGAAAATATATATTTAATAAAGAAGCATTAGTTATAGAAGAATTATAATTTATTCTTAAATACTCTAGATATATTTATAAGATGTAGTTATATAATAAATAATAATGATGATATATTTAAACTATTATTTATAAGAAGTGATGGAAAGAAATAAAAAGGTGATAATTGAGAATTAAATAGATGTATGAAGTAAAAGAAATAGGATAATTATATCTATCCCATTACTTGCTTCTCTGTTTATTGAAATGTCTTATAAAATATTATAAGATTAATTTTATTATAATTTTATCATTATAAAAGACTGAAAATAAATTAATATAAATATAAAATTAGTATTAAAATGATAAATATTCTAAATATTATGTTATAAAAATAAGCTATAAATAATCTGAAATCTATTCTATCTATATCTAAATAATATATTAATATATTTTAGCAAGCTTAAATGAAAAGAACTAACTATAAAAATTAGAGAACAACTTTATCTTTATCATTTAACCTTATAATTTTATTTTAGAATGTAAATATAATTTAAATTTTAGGGAAATATTATTAAACTTTTGCTTTATTTTACTAAAATAAGCTTAGTATTATATGATATTGATATATCTTATAAAAGAGTATAGATTCACTTTCATTTAATCAATAATCTCTTATAAGATAGTATCAATATCTTATTTAAAAATTATTAATAGAAGGAACTTTGGAAAAGTTTTAACCAAAACTAAAAGTTGAATATTTAGAATGTTAATATAATTATATTTTAATACATAAAAGCTATCAGGTAAATGTAGTTATATAAATATCTAATAAATAGAGTATAAATTTAAAAAATTAATTAAAAACTGCATAAGTAAACTACTCTTTCTAATATAAAATTTTATCTAAATATATGTATCATTAAGCTTATTTTAAGTATTAATAATTATAACTATATGACTCAATTTTTTTAATTAAGCAATTTGAATAATTAATAAACAATTTAATAACTTATATCATAATTAGAAACTAAAAAATTCATTCTTTTTGAAATAGCTTATAGAAAAAAACTTTTTTGTATACTATTTTTTAATATTTAGATAAACTGAATTTCTTATTTATTAAAAAAGAACTATTAAAGTAAATAAAATTGCTTATATTTATCTTAGTAATAACTAAATTGGTACTTTTACTTTATTGATTCTTTCTATCAAATAAATTAAAAATTAAAAATATTCCACATCCGGGACTCGAACCCGGGTCTTTCGGGTGAAAGCCGAATATCCTAACCTGCTAGACTAATGTGGATTTAAAATATTATATTTGATTAATATTTAAACTTGATTAATTGAATTTATAGTAAGATTCTAAATATGACTTACTAATACTTTTTCACAAATATTAACCTTTATATCATAAAGTTTAAAAGAGTTATAATGTAAAATTTTTGTAATACATAAGTGAATGCCTCCTATATCTTAATCAATAAAATTCTGAACAATAAATTTAAATATCCATTTGAGCAATCTCTGTTTTTTCCTTTAAATGAAAATTATAATAATAGGATACCTACAACAAGTATTCAATTGCATTTTCTTAAAAAAAGAATAAATTAGGATTTATTTTAAATAAAAAAGCAATGCTTTTTAGTAATAAGTTGATAGATAAATTTGGTATTTCATTGTTAATTTTTAGTTTTAATTTGATTTCATAATCTAATGTGAGAATTTTGGTATCTAAGTTATAATTCTCTTAGACTAAAATCTAGTACTATTAAGGATTTTTTTATTAGAATATTATAAAATATTTTTTAATTTTATGGCTTGAAAAATATAAAATTAGGTAAAAGTTAGCTAGAAGTTAATAGCAAGTTGATTTAATTTTAAATAAACAATTTTATTTTAAGAACTTAAGAATTTAGTTGGTTAGGTTATATGTAATTTAATATATTCTAAATGTATTAAGACTGAATAATAATTAGTTAGATATTAAATATCATATCATTATTTATAAAAATTAAGGTTACTTAAATAAATTTTTATTGTTAAGTTGCTTTATTTTCTAACCATATTAAACTTACTTCAGCTCTATCATAAAAATAACTTTGAATAAACTGAGTTAAGCGATCATTAATAAATAATAAGCTTATCTCTTTTTTATGCTATTAGAATAATAAATTTTAACCTCTTTAGCTATAAAATATATTTTTAGTATTTTGCTTTAAGTTAAGAAGCATACAACTATTCATAATTAATTCTTTAAGTTATTATAATTTAAGATTTTAGGTTTAAGGGATTACCTTTTAATTTAGTTTTAATCAATTAAACAAAAAAATATAGGAATTTTAGAAAATTAACAAATAGTGTCTTTATCTTTAACTTTTCTTAGTTTAGAACTTTAATTTAAATAAATAACTAGCATTAAAAAATAATATCTATAACCTAAATACTCTTCATGACTGCACTTTAGAAATTTTAAGCTTTTTAGTTTGTTTTTAATTACAAGTTTGATGATGTTGTAAGTAGGATATAAATTAATTTACTGAGAAGTTTATGAAAGTATTTATAATTATCTTTTTAAAGTTAAATAAAATAATAGCTAAATTCTATTTATCTAGCTAGGATTAATAAAAAATAATAAATATAAGAATAATTATCTGAGATAGTTTATAAATAGCAAATTAATAGCTATAATTAATTAAAGAAGAAGCATGATAATTCATATATCACTTTAAACTTAGAATTTACATTTTTTAATCTTCTTATGCTTTAATTATATAAATTATGTCTAGTTAATTCCATTTTTCTTTTAAGAATAACTATATAAAGTTACCAAATGTAAAATCAATTTATTTTAGTTTTATTTCATTTTGAAGGGTAAATACTCAATATCAATCTTTGTTTATTATCTTGGATTACCTAGCAAAATAATCAGAATAAATAGGTAAGAAAATGTATATAAATCTATAATAACTTGCTAGATTTATTAACAACTACTTATCCTTTATATATAAATAAGATATAATATATTAAGAAATAAATCTGATTTAAGTGAAGTAATCAATGAAGTTTATTTTAAATTAGATATATTTATATCAACACTATTATATTTATCAAGCTATATTTCTCTTTTTTATCTTTTATGCTTAAATTATTAAATTTTAAATCTTAGAAAATAAAAAATATTTTATTCACTAAGATAAAAGCATTGCTGCCCCTCTTTATCATTTCAAATCTTCACTATATCAAGTATTATTTTATTAATCTTATAGAATAAATACTTTGTAGCATACAATCAATTTATCTCAAGTTACTCTTTTTTTAAACATTTTTATCTAAATAAATATAGCCTCAATCTTGGAAAAATTAGATCACAAAATTTCCTTATGATTTAAGTAAATTCCAAGATAATTATTTCTATAAAAGCTTTTTTCAATACTTTATAAGCTGAAATTTAATTAAAGCTTTGAGTTTGCTTAGTAAGCTATTTTATCTTGCAGTTCAAATTATATAAACTTTTAATAGTGAAACAAACTCTATTTTTTAAGTTACTTTAACTAAAAGACTCTAGATATCCTAGGCTTATGCTAGATATCTGAGATAATTTAGCTTACTATAAAAAAATTGATGATAGTTTATTCTGGATAAAATTGTGAGGGTTAGGTATTCTGGTTTCTAGATACATCTACTTGAATTGTTTTCTTAAAAAAAGACTAAAAGGTTTATTAACTAAAGTTTTGCTAAATATGCAGATGGTAAATTAAACATCTGTTTATGAATGTGATAAATACGAATGAAAAGCTAGCTAGAAAAGAAATAAATGGTAGCGATTTATTAATAAGGATTATTTAGAGCTTTAATATACAAAATGATTAGGAAAGTATTTGAAAGAAAATGAATATTATACGATAAAGTTGAGTGGAGTTAACTTTATTATATAAATATATAAGCATAATTTTAGTTTTTTCACTCTATAAAATTTTAATCTAATATATCAATGTTTAATCTAGTGAGCTATTTTAGTTAGAATCTAAATACTAAATATAATAGTTCTATAATATATATTAAGCTTTAAGTACTCGTATATAAGCTAGCATTTTAAAATTTCTTTCATTTCTGGGTGAAGTGAAAGAAAAATATGAAAGAAATTTACTCTGATCTTTATTCTATTTCTGATATTAAGCGAAATTTAAGGTTTGAATGAATAATTACTCTTTGAAATTAAATTTAAAAAACAGAACCAAAATATTTAAAACAGAAATAACTAAAAAAATTAAAAATGGACCAAATTCTTAAAAATAAAAGAATTAAAATCTAATTTCATAATAAAGTCATAATCATCTATTTAGATAGAATGTTTATTTAGCCAAATGGAGTTTTTCAATATTTTTAAGCAATCATATAACTTAAAAACTTTAGATTTGTAGAAATATTATAATATAATTTTCTTTAGATTAAAGCAGGTAAATTAGAAGATTATTTAATAAAAATAGTTTAAATTTATATTCTTAGATTTATAGAAGCTAAGAATATTCTATGAGCTAGAATTTATAAACATATAAGCATTAGAATTAGAGTTATAGTTATCATTATATTTATTAATTAAATCTATTAAGTATAATTAAAATAATTTAGATAAATTAAATTATTTTCATAAGTTTAAGCTTCTATTTTGAGTTAACTATATCAATAAACTTAATAGAGTAAAATCAAAAGCAACCAAAGTTTGAATAGAAATGTTAACAGAACCTGGAGTAAATAACTTAGGCTATCTTTATGTCTAAGTTAAAACATATAATAAATCTTGATAATTTCGTTATAGTTATAAAACTATTCTTTATAAATAGAAATTTTTTGAATTTTTGCTGATTTTTAAAATGAAGAACTAAAAATAATTTAAGAATAGAAATTTAAAAATGATAAAGAAAAATCCTAAAAAATCTAAATTAAATATTAAATTATTAAGCAATCAAAGCAAAAATATATAAGGAGATTAGGTGAAAAACAAATTGTAATTACCAAGAAAGTTCTTTTGTTAAGTATAACGTAAGATTTAAACTCAAATTATTTAAAATGATTCTTAATTTACCAACTTTTGCTCCTAATAACTTAAATTTATTTAAAACTACAAAATAAAATAAATTATGTATAGAAATGTTTAAAAGCATAAGCCATTATAAGCATAAATTATTAGGTAGAAAGTGTAGGATGTGATAAGTAATAATTGCAATTTTAAGTTTAAATATCATAATTTTCTGATATTTAAAACTTTAGATTATTAGTAGCTTAGTCATCTAAAACATTTGAGATACTAAATTAATTTAAGAAAATAATAAGCCTACAATTTAAAATTCTTAACTAGAAAATGTTAATATTAAGTTTAGAAAATCATGCATACATAATAGTATAGATTTTGGAGAAATCTCATTACGCTTAATGATGCATTTAGATAATTTTAGTTTAAGCTAAGACTGTATCAATGTTAGTTCAATCAACTGTTTCTTCTTTTATAATAAATCTACTTACACTTAATTTACCTCATGTTCATACTCTATAATTCCTGGTTTAAACAAAAGTAAATATCATTCTCTTATTTACTGAGAGATTCTAATTCTAAGGAAATAACTTTATATCTTATAAGAGTATATATGGTGATTTAGTATAATTAATCGAAAGCAGAAGTCTTAAAGCGAAAAATCATAGCTATTAAGTTCTTTTTAGTAAGAACTCATTTTATTTAGACTTTGCTTTTATTCAATTTCAGGAGTAGAAATATCAGTGCACTATATCTCGTGATCCTAGTTGTAGAAACATCTTAGTAGATAAAATAATCTTCTTCAGTATCCTTTTTTTGCTTTTAAACATAACTAAGCCTTAGATTCATAGTTAACAAGTATTTTTGGGTTGCTAGAATTTGATATTTTCCATTTTATTTAGCTTAATTTATTTCTAACAAAAACGAAAGCAAAAGGATTAATTAAGTCAAATATTAACTTACTTAATCATAAAGTGGTAAATATATAAGGTAACTAGAATTTATAACAAGTAGTCTAAAGTTTATTTTATATCTTTAATAGTTGAGAAACATTAAATTTCTTGTCCATTTGCTCATACTAGCATTTATAGTTTATATTTTTATAATAAGATAAAAATTATTTCTCAATATAAGGTATAATCATAACTAGATCTATAACCTTCTATAGCTTAGACAAGCTATATAGTAATAAGTATTTTACTTAATTAAAGAGACTTTAGTTAATTATAAAATAAATAAATTTAAATTTTTTAATAAATATAATTAAAATAATTATAAAGGAATATTGACATTAAAATAGGCTAAATGTAAGAAGTTTACTCATTTTCTGGGATTTACAACCCATTTCCAAGTAGTCAATTTTTATCAGTGATAGAACTACTCTACTCTCCAATCTACTCTTCTCTACTGTTCTAATTCCCGATTAAGTGTCAATTTCTTCTTATATATAATTCTCTAGGGATAGCAGAACATCTTCCTAAAATATTATGATATTTTCTTTTCTAATCAGTATCTCTCTTCTCAATAAGCTCTACCTTTTATAGAAAAATTAGTACTGTTGATAAAGGTGTTTTTCGCTTATGCAAGAAATAGCATTTCTTCATAATTAACTAAGATAATTTCTTGTGGAGGAACACTATCTTGTTCTAGATCTATTTATCCTCTATTTCCTGCTATTATGCTTGTCATTTTTTGATTTTCAATTGCATTTTACCAATTTTCTTATACTTTTTCATGCCTATCTCCCAGTTCTATTAGCTTTTATTGCTAAATTTTAGATTGTTTGCTTTTTGTTTGTGATATGCTTTAAATAAGTATAGATCTCACTTTTAGATTGATATCTTAATTTATTCTACTGTTATATTTAGTCTCTTCATTAAATTATATGAATAAATTGCTTTTTACTGTTTTTATCTTTTTTGCTTCAACTTCTTCTTTATTAATTCAAATGTCAGTTTTAATATTTTTACGTATTTATTATATATATAATATAAAATGGATGTCGGCCGCGTCAGACAAATTAGTAGGTAATCTGGTGCAGTGTATACTGCATTGCGAGTAATCTCGCACTAGATGCCACCACGGGGAAGGGTGGATAAGCTCCGTTGAGACATATCTAACTTACCCCGAAAACTCTCTAGCAATATGAAAGTTTGACTGACGAGCCTTCTAATTACCGACTTAATAACTAATTCTTATTTGGACCTTATTCAAGAAGACTGAAGCATTTGACTCAAGATTTAAGAATAAATTTTGATAAGAAGATTCCCCATTTGGAGAAGCTGACATAACTCATCGGACCTCTAGAATTTTAACAAGAACAATGAGAACATTTTCCTTAATATTAAATATTAATATTGAAAGAGCTGCGCGCCAATGAGGTGCTACGTGCTCTATAATCAATTTTATTTATTTTATTTTTTATGAGTATAAATAATTAAATGCTTGAGCTTTGAAAAGTTAATTATAGGTATTAAGATAACAGGAGTTAATAACATCTTAGAAAAACTAGGACCAGGGAAAGGGTTCCTAAAAGGTTCCCCATAGATCAAAAGTCCCATCACTGAAGAGAACCTAGAAAATTGGCTAAAATTATTATACGCTTGGGAAACTCAAATTTCACCACAGAGTAGTAAGTAAGCTATGGCTAGCTGATAAAAATGGAACTGAATCTCCAGAAAAAGTAAAAAAATAAAGAAAAAAAAAGAAATAAGAGATTTTTGAAAAACTTGAAATAGTAGAGGAGGAAGAATCGAGATTCATGACTTAAGTCTCCTGAAATATTTCACAAGAACAGAACAACCAAGTATAGAAATAGCAATAGAAGCAGAAAGAACTGAGTAAAAAGATAGAAAAAATAGAATAAATCAACAAAAATTGCAGCGTTAAATGAAACTAAAGGAATAGTGAAATAAACCAATGATAATAGAAGGTTAAAAACTGCAGGTTTAAACCTAAACGAGAAATGAAAAGATATTATTACAGCATCTCTAAAACACGACTATAGAAAAAAGCTAGAAATATTACTTTAATTAAGAGTTCTGATTAATCTTAATGAGGATCGATAGCATTGAATAACTTACAGAATTTGTAAAAATTTTGCTTAATGAGGTTAAAAAGCTTAAGGAGTAAAATCAAATATTTAGAGAATCGTGAAAACGTAGAAGATAGATTAATTAAATAAGAAAGAGAAATGGATGACTATTGAAATATTCAAACTGACTGCTCTTAGTAAATATAATAAATGGAATTAAACTCATAATCATAATTAATTAAATAAACAGAACGTGCATAATAGCCATGACCAATTGCGATATTGGGGCAAAATCAAATTTAAGAATAATTTTAAAACAATTAGCAAGGTTGTCAAATGGAAATTGAAAAAAGACCAAAAATTTATCAGAATACAATGAAGAGTAGAAAGTGCTAATTACTACAAGAAAAAAGGACACTAATACAAATAGTGTAGAAATTTCTATGTATTCAAGAATGAATTTAATTAGAGAGTTAAGAGACTGACGGAAAGAATTCATATTACTGAGAGAGGATCTTTTTATCAAATTAAAGAGACAAGCGCCAAAAGAATAGTAGCAAGGTAGGTAGATGAAAGATGGAGAAAGAAGAGAAATACAAGATTTAAGACAAGAAAAAAAGAAATGAAACAATAAACTTTTCTTTTTATTCACCAGACTATTCTGGTTGGAAAGAGGGAATTGGTGAAAATCTAAGAAGACCTCTAAACAATTTTATCTATTATTATTAAAAGTTCTGAAACTACTAGAAGAAGCTGTAGAACAAAAAGAAAATAATTTATCAGATAAAAATAAAAAGAGAAATATATAATACAACAAATTCGGGAAATATAAAAGAAAATAGATACCAATCACTATCTAGGCAAAAGATACATCAAGGATAAAATAAATATCAAGGAGAAGAGTTGAGAAATTTTCAAACTTTAGAATTTAGCCTCTAGGACAATCCAGAGGATGTCGGAAAAGAGGTTAAATACCTCCAAAAAATCCAAGCCATAAATTTTGTATTTATATTTGTAAGATAATTAAAATTAAAATTTGCTTTCATTAAATTTATGCTTAATGATTTTTATATTGTAATTTTCTTTTTAGAGTTAAAAATTCAAATAGTAAAGACAAAAATTCAGGAATTTAAAAATGATTGAAAAAAAAGTATAAATACTATTAAAAATATATAGATGAAACAAATAAAAATGAAATAAAATATAAGATTAAAAAATTTCAATATAAAAAATATTAAAAATAAATTTTAAGTGAAAAACTTTTAATTTAAACTAAAAAAAGTTTACTTTCAATTATAAAATTTTAACAAAATAATTGAAAGAAAAACAAAATAAAATTAAATCTAAAATAAAAAGAAGATAAAATATTTTAAATCATAAAAATATTAAAATTGCTTTCGATCAGATTTTTATTTAATAAGAACATTTTTGAAAAATTAATTGGCCTATTCATAAAAGAATTCAAAATAATTAAAAGTATTAAATAATAGTAGAAAAATACGTTTACAATAAAGTGAATTTTCATATATTTCTTCTCTGAAATTTTCATTAAATTATAAAAAACAAGGGTATATAGTTTTGTTATTTTTTCAATAAAATACTTAAAACTAAAGTTTTGAGATATTAAAATGCAAAATAAGAATATTAAATCATTTGGAAATTATTCTAAAGTTATTTAATTAGATTTATGTATATATGTAACCATTAATCACAGTAAATAAGATTAAAAACCTTAAGAAAAAAATGAATTATTTGCAAAAACAAAATAGAATGATATGAAAGAAATAGATGACGGGCAGATGTATTTTAAATATTAAACTTTTCTATTCTCTTAAACTATAGTTATTAAACAAAAATTAATTAGCGGCTTATATCTAATATTCTTACTTTTCCATCAATTAATAGGAACATTATACTTTACTAAGTACTTGTTAAGGAAAATCTAATTGTAAGCATTTATTACTCTTTTATTAAGCATTATTATTAAAAGAGACATAAAATATTATAAAGCTAGCATATATCTATCACAGTAAATACTTATATATTCAATATAAGCATTTTAAATAAAATATAGCAAAGCTTATAAATGAGACATAGAGAATTAACAACTAAATTAGTTTCTGTCTAAACAATAAAAGGATATTAACTTCTATTTTTAAATTTATTGTCTGATAAATAAAAGAAACTTTGATAATCTGCTATTAATATAAAAAATAAAAACAATACTTAATATTAACTTAATAACTAATTTAGGAATTTAAATAATATATAAATTTAGTATTCTTAGTAAAAGAATATTACTAGAATATACAAGTACTTAATCATAAAATATTATTACTATTACTTAAAGTCAATAAATTAAAAGTAGAATATGTTTATTTAAACCATTATAAGATTAATAAGCAAAATTAAAAAATAACAAAGTTTAAACTAAAGTTATTATAAAAGCTTACTAAATGAAACCCCTAACATTTAGTATTCAAAGAAGAAAAAGTTTTAAGTATGTAACTTAATTAAAATAAATTGAAGAAAGTAACACAAGAACAATAAATTAGGAATCAAATTAAAAAATAATCTAATTATTTGAAGAATGGATTGAAAAGCTAACAAAATTAATAAAAGATAGAAAGAAAATAGAAATATAACAATTAAAAATTTATTAAACTAATTATATCTCTTCTGACTACTTAAAAGTAGATTTAGCAGCTGTTTATTGGATAATAAATCCCAATAAAACTAAATAAATGAAGACTCTATGGATATTAAGAAAGAGCAAAAGTTAGTTTACATTTATAATTAGAGACTTATATTAAGATGTTGATTCTGTAAAAGGTTAGTATACGTGGCAAAGCAGTGCCGATAAATAAAAAATTTCGATAATAGAAGAAAAAAGACTAGGGAACAAACAGTGTTAAATATCGCTCACGAGAAAATTAAATTTAAAGAAGAAAATTTCACTATGAAATAGAATTACATGAATCAAAAAGGAAAGAAAATTAGATATCAATGAAGAAAACGATAAAAAGAGTTACAAGTAGAATATTCTTAAAAAGAGCTAGAAGAGAACTGAGCTAAAAAGAAATAATAAAAAAATTTATCAACAATTTAGGAATCAACAAGATACATTTCATAAAAAACTGATTAATAAAACTTTTATACTTAATTAATTAATAAAATTTAACCTCTGATTTTATGTTAAAAAGCTGAGAGGAATCTGTCTACATTATTGTTAAAGGCAAAGTTCCTCTTGGAGTTGCCAGTTTCTTGAATATCTTTTCCCTGTAGAATTATCTATTCGAGTAATATATCTTGGTTAGTCTCTTCCATAATTCTCTTGATTTTTTCTTTGCACTTTTTGAACTCTAAACATTGTCTTATTAGGTGATTCGTCTACATACAGTAATAACATCTTTTGAGCACTCTTTTTTATCTTGACTGTTGTTCTTTAGGATTTTTTTTACAGCAAGGACGGAAAGTATTGCGATAGGTTCCATGTTCATCTTGTCTAGCTGAATCTAAGGTTGAAGTTGGAGTTGAGGTTGGAAATTATCTGTCACTCCAGGAAACTCCACTTAGGATCCTTTCATCTTGGTGATCTCTTCTTTAAGTTAATAAATAACAGTTTACATTTATTGGAACTCTAATGGTTCTTGCGAGATTTGTTCAAGTCTCTCCCGCATTTGTATATTCTCAAACCGGAGAGTTCCCACTAGCTTACGTAGTTTTTCGACGACGTAAGGGACATCTCATTCTTCGTAGTCAACTTTGTAATAATCTTCCTCTTATGCTTGAAAGGTCTGATTTTTTAAGGTTATTAGGTTTGGTTAAGTTTCTATTTCCTCAGGACTTTGTTTTAGGTTAATCCTGCTTCATAGTCGTGTTTCTAAGGCTTGTGCGGAGGAGTTACTTAATGAGTCCCACCGACTCTTGGGTTCTTTAACTCCTGGCATCTAGAAAGTATTTTCTTATTGCTACCATTTTTAACTGTATACTATTATTAATAAAAGTTAACTAAAACTTTGATGATCCTATTAAAGGGGAAATCCGATAATTTATTATTATTATAATTGATTAAATATTATATTAAGAATTACTTTACAATTAATAGCAACAAGTTTGCTTTTGTAGAAATAAAAATTAAATAAATAACATTTCCAAATCTTAAATAATACCAAATTAAAAAACATAAGAAAATAAAAAAGGAAAATTCTTTTACAAATAGATCAATTATAATATTTATTCTAGCTAAAATTTTAATACATTTAGAAATAAGATTAAATAAATTGAAAATGATGAATATTATTTATTTATAAATATAAATAAAATAACTGTTTAACTATACTTTATTACCTCAACATACATACAAAATTTAAATTATTCAAATATAACAATTTCTTAATTCCTTAAGAATAATAATCTTCCTTAACTTTACACTTTAATGATTCTTGACCTTTAATTTTTTAATTATTTTAAACTATAATAAATATTGATTAATTATAGATAAATTTAATAGATAACTATTATAAATTTTTAAATTAACGTATGTTGCCTGGTGAACAAAAAATTAGCAATTTAACATTTTTTTTTAAAGTCTTGTAAAATGTATTAATAATGAGATTTTCTACTTTCTAAAAATAATAATAATAATAGATGAAGTAAAAGTTAAGAAATATTTTTTCCGGTATTTCACCTCTTATCGATTAACATCTTTTCCTGCTAAAAGACAAGAGGATTTTGCTGGTACTTCAACCAGGAGGTAGGTCATCAAAATCAAGAGGATTAGGATCTTCATAGAATAAATTTCTCATTCAAACTTATGGTTATTGATTCTGTCTGGACGGCTTTTTTATAGAATCTCCCCTAAGGCGTGAAATATGTCTTATTGCTTTAATATCTTTACTTTCTTTCCCGTTTCTCTTGCTAGTAGAATCTAGTCCAATATTATTTCTACCTTCTTAGAAATTCCGGATAATTGAGATAGAAATACCCAGTTAAGCAATATGTGTAGCATTTCATTTTCTTCTTAGTCTGAGTCTTTTTGAGCTGGGGAGTTGAGTTTCAAATTTTTGGAGCGATGAGAGTTTTCCAGCTCCATTAGGTCTATTTCAATTATGGAAGTTTAAGGAGGAGATTCCTACTTTGGCTTTGTTGCCATTTCATGTATCATATCCAGTTTTTTTTTGTTCGGAAATAGTTTGCTTGGCTGTCGCCAACTTTATCTTCAGAGTTGCAAGCTCATCTCGAAGTAACTGGATCTCCCGTTCAAATCGAAGCTCTATTCTTGACAGAATTTTGCATTTTTTTACCTAATAATTGCTTTTTCATATTTTTTTCCACCTTGAGATTCTGCATCATCTCGGTTAACTCTATCACTACTATTAGCTAGACTTTCTCTTGTGATTGCGGGATCTAGAATTGACTAAACGATTTTTATTATATTAGATTTTGTTTTTTTTGACTTTTCAGCGATCGGGGGAGTATCTTGCTAGGTGTAAGGGTGCTTATTGAAAGGTCTAAAGGTTTTTTGCTACTAGGGTTGGTTATAGCATGCTAGTCTCCTTCAATTTTCTTCTCCTCCTTAGGAAAATTTTTGTGTGTCATTCTTTATCCTTCCATTTTTTCTATTCAAATAATGATAATAATATTAATTTTAATTATATTTGCTAGGCTTAGTTTTTATCTTAAAAATTTAGGAAAATCTTTGTCTTATATTATTTTTCACTTTAATATGAATCTTTCAATATAATATAAATGCTTCTAATTATCAATAAGTTTTTTTAGTTATTATTAATAAATATTATAGATTGACTATTTAAAAAATGGAATTAATTTCCAAATATTTCTACTAGAAAACTTTAAAATGATAAAATTACTTTTCAAATTGTCTTTAAGGTGTGTATTTTCTTATTCGTTTTTTGTAAAAAAGAATATTATTTCTGTAAAGAGAAACTAAACTTTATGGGATTTTGAACTATATTTTAATTTTTGCAATTTGGTAAAAAAGAAAATCAAAATTATTAAAACATTAATTGGTATAATCTTCACTTTGATGCATTTTATTCTTAATTTTAAGATTAAAATTTTTTTAATTATATTAAGTGTGAAGATCTTTTTTTAAGTTAATTTACACAAAAATGAGAAATTAACATTCTTATTAGTCAAAATTTTAGAGATTAAAAAATTTATTGAAATGCTATTTATCTTCAACTGCTAATAAAAAGATATATTTAAAATACCGTTCTAACTAAAATTTTTACTCAATGGTGAACTAATAATAATAATAATAATATACTTAAAGTTAGTAGAGTTTTGCATTCTCTGGAATTGCAACCAGTTTTTGCGGACAGTTTTTTTAACGTGGGTGTGATCCACGACCTTTTTATTAAGTGGAAGGTTACCACTGTAACCGTTCAAGTGGTCTTGCAAAAAGCTTTTATTTGTAGATCCTGTTGGAGTTATTCATAGTTTATTGAGTTGTCTCCATGTTCTTTTCTGCTCTTATTCATTTATTTTCTTTCATTATCAACAGTTTTTTAAAATATGTTGATTTGATTTGCAACATCAACAAAGTTTGTATTATTGTCTTTATTTCGTTCTTTTTTATGATAATTTATTTTCTATATTTTCTAATCTTTTAATGAAACTTGTAGCAATCATTTCTTTTCTGGATTCAATTCTGTTTTTAATTCTATTGGTATTTTTTCTATTTCCATTTTTGTGTCGTATTTAAAATTTTATTATGATTAAGTTCAGAGTTATTCTTCCGTTATTAATTTGCTACAAATAAGTTATCTTCTAAGTATTAGTAATTCGTTGTTCTAATCTTCTATGTTACTCATTAGTTCCCGTATTTTTTCGCCTAAGTTGTAAGTTGTTTCTTCATAATTTGAGATTACTTTTTACATTTGGTCTAATTAAATTTAAAGTTTTTGATTAGTTTCATTTTTAGGTTAACTTATCTCTATTTATCCTACCATAACTTTACCTTCTGAAGAAGAGCTTGACTCCTCCTATTGTTATTATTTTTTAAATTTCTTTTGCCGCTTTTCTCTTTAGGTTTCTAAGTTAATTTTTTGAGAGTCGAAGAGATTAATCCATTTTTTTTCACTCAATGGTGAACTTTAAAAAGTTTCTTCATTCTTATACTTCATAGAAAATTCCTTAATAATGAAGCTATATAAGAAATAAGTCATAAAGCTAAGAATTTGAAATATCTTTCTTCCAATTGCTGAATTATTACTTACTCTAAGTTCGTTATTTAACTCCTTTATATTTGATTGAAAACTTTAAAAAGACATTTAGAAAATTATTTTTATTTTTAAACCTTTAATAAATTTAATATTTATTTAATAGTAACTAATATAATAAAGTTTCTATTAATTTGAAGCTGTAAAAATAAAAATGATCAACTATAAGTTTTCAATTTATATTTTTGTATAATTTTAAAATAATTAAAAAATGCTTTTTATTATAAATATCAAAAAAACTTTTGATTATTTTGACATTTTTTAACCCTGCGTCCATAAATCTTTATTGCTTGAATTTTATTAAAAAAAATTTATCTTTTTTTCCAAAATTAAAGGGTTTGCCTAGTTATTTTTATAATTAATTTTCATTTGTATATATTCCTTTTTTTCTATTTTCTTTTTAGGCCATTACATTAAAGCTTTTTTCCTTATACTTTTTTCAAATTGCATTATTATTTTGATCACTTTTTTAATTATAATTTTTTAAGGATAAAAACATACAGAGTTTTATGTATAGATTTTTCATCGAAAGCTCTAAATGAATTTTTTTAAAATTATTATAATTAATATTTTCTATTTGCTTTCATCCATATATTTAACTTTGACTGTAAAATAATAAGTTATTCCTTTTACAGATTAACTATTTTGTCTATTTGTGCATTTCGATATTCGCTTTCCTTAAACTAGATTTTAGATTGGTTAGTTTAATTTTATTGCTAGTTTAATTATTTATTTAAGTATCTTTTTAAGTTATAAATCTTGAGTCTGTTTCTTGTTGTTATATAAGTAATTTTTTAAAATTTATTCTCATTTTTATATTGTCTATAAATTATTTCGGCTGTTTTCATAACTTATATTCTCTATATTGTTTCCTTGAAAAATTTTATTTTTATTTTTTTTTAGATTTCTTTAGTATAATTGTTTATGTTAAGATCTTTTATTTATTCATTGTCTATTTCATAGTATTTTTCAATTTTTTTAATGCTTTTTTTATATTTTGAGTTCTATTTTTAACTCTGTTTGAAAAGTTATTAGAATTTTGTGTCTTATCTACTTTTTTCTTTTTCTTGATCATTTCTGAATTAATCTTATAACTTTTTGTAGAATTTTAAAAATCTTTATGCTGTTGAATCTTCAAATTTACATCAATTGAAATCTATATACTATATTTCTTTAAATGATGCTTGTGGAATTTTCAAGTATTTTCTTAGGATTTATCTTTGTGCTATTTAGATTTTATTTTTTCATTTTGTTATTCCTAATTGAATACTATATGGGATTAATTCCGAGCATTATTCTAATTTTGGCATTGTAAATAATCTGAATAAGTTCTTAAAGTTAATTGGCTATGTTTTGTTATAGTTTTTAAAGAATTAAGATTAGAATATAAATATCGATTATTAAAATTTCTTGAAGAGGTACTCAACCTGAACCTTTTCTTCATTAAGTTAATTTATTTGATATCCTAGGTATTAAATTTTCTATTTCTATTAAATTTTTTTTCCTAATAGAAAAAGTTCAATCTCTTTGTTCGTTGTGTTTCTATTCTTAAGTATTTATATAAATTCGCATTTCTCCGTGTTAATATTAAGTCTTATTAATTTAAAAATGTTTTCAGTTTCGTTTAGTAAGATTTACATATTTTTTTGATTATTTGATATTAGTATTAAATCATCTGCTCAAGCAAGTTTAGCATGATAAATTTTTTGAATTTTATGCCCTAGTTTTTCATATTTTTCTAAATACCTTAATACTATATCATAGTATATTATTGCTAATATTGGTCCACTTGAGCTGCCTTGTAAGACTCCATTTACTTACCGAATTTTTCTAGTTATTTCTTCATCAAGATAGAAGTTAATTTATACTTTTTAATATGTATCTTTTATTATATTAATTATATTTTACGAAATGTTTAATCTTTTCATCTGGTCAAATAAAAATCTGCGATTTATTGTGTCAAACATTTTTTCTACATCAATTAACGTGATTAATAAGTCTTCATTATAATTTTCTTTTTTCTTTTTATTTTTATAGTTTTCTATGATTTATTTTAATTATCATATATTATTAGCAGTTTGCATCTTTTTTATAAATCCTTTTTAATCTTTGTTTAATATATCTTAATCTGATATTTCTTAGTATAATTGGTTAGTTACTAATTTAACAAATATTTTTTAAATTACGTTTATGAGTGCTATCGGTCTGTAATTTTTTCAATTTTATTTGTTTCCTTTTTTGTGAAGCATTATTATTTTAACTTTGTTCATATTTTTAGGGATTTTTTATTGCTTCTAGCAATTTAGAAAAATTTGCATAGTATTTATCATAGTTCGTGTGATGCGTTTTTTATTAGTTCATTTGATATTGAATCAAATCCTTGAGCCTTATTGTTAGGTAAAATCTTATTACATCTCATACTTACTAGTATAGAATATTTTCTCATTTTTTATTTTTTTTTAATCTTTCTTTAATATTTGTTCCATAGATTTTGTCAATTTCTTTATTAATTTTGTTATTTTAGTTTAGAGAAAGATTTTATTATTTATTAAATACATTTTTCTCCCAATTTTGAATGAAGTCTTCTTATTACATTTTCGTCAGGTTCATTTTTGTTCCTTTTTTTGGGTTTAAAATCTTTTTGGTTTAATTGGCCATTTCTTGATTATTACCATTTAGGAATATTTATTAGTTATTTTTATTTTGCTGTTGTTATTCTTTTTACATTTTGCTGTACTTGTTTTTTTCTTTTAAATTTTTCTTTTTGAGTTTTAATATGAATCGTTATTTCTATTATATTAATTTATTTCTTACATATACATATTTCTAGCTATATTTTTCTCAGCATCTATTAATATTATTTTAAAGATTTTTTAGCCTCTTGTTGTCTTTTAATTCCTATACTATTGAATGCTGATATATGAATTAGATTTATAATAAAGTCGTATTATTCTTCTAGATTTTTTTCATCTATTAATTAATTAAAAATTCATATGTCCCTCTATATTCTTCTTTATAGGAATACTTTCAGATAACTTATTTTAATTTTTTCAATTTATAACTTATTTTAAATTATGTGAACTTGTCATTTTTTTAGATTATTGCTTATCTAATTTAAGTTTATATTATGAGTAGAAAATGATCTGTTGTTAACTCCACTTCTTCTTAAACGTTAAATCTGAAGTTTTCTTATTGACTGTTTTTTTAATTAGTGAATATATAATCAATTATTTATCTTTGCTTTGCTTATTTAATTATATGAGTATTTTATCTTTCTTAGTTTATATCTATCAAATCGAAAGTTCGCACAAATTGCTATAGAAGTTCATCTACGTATTTTATGCTTTTTATTTATTTAAGTGAGCATTAAAATCTCCACATATGATTATTTTGTGATTTTTAAATTAGTCTAATAACTATCCTAGTTCTTAATAACAATTATATATTAGTTCCACTGATTGATTATAATTGGCTTATAGATATTTATAACTATTAATTCATTTAGTTTGAAGGCTTGTATCCTGTTATAATTATGCTAGATTTGAATTTCTTCAACTTGACCTTCAATTAAAAAAAAAGCAAATAGTCCTTCTGTTTTTCCAGTTCCTTACAGGAAATATTATTTGAAATTTTTGTTTAATATTCCATATTCTTTAGTAGTTTATGTTTCTTGGAGCATTAGAATATGCAGGTTATTTTCTTAAATAAGATTATTTATTTCTAATTTTTTTTAAAGTATCCTCCATTTATATTTATGGATCCGATTCTGTATATTTTTTCGTATTCTTCTATATATTAGGAGTTAATTCCATTTCCTTCTCAATTTTCCAGTTGTTGTAAAAATAGGTGAAAATCTTTTAGTTAGTTAAAGTCTTGATATATTTAGCTATATTATTTATCTTTAATTAAATTACATTTATTCAAACTTTATAGTTTTTTCTAATTCTCATAGTTTTATTATAAATATTACTAGTGGTGATGTGATTAATTTGCTTGATTTCAGAGATTATTTTGTGGTTATCTTGCTCCACCTTTTAAACCTCTTGGTTTAATTCAGATTCAGTTTTTCTTTGGATATAATTTTACTTTTAATAGATTTTCTTCTTGTTTAAAACTTTTTTTAATTCATTTATATTATTCTAATTTTCTAGGTATTCTTTTTAGTATTTTTTAGTCTATGTTTAAGTCGAGAAATTTTTTATTTTTTTGTTTGTTAGATTAAATCAGCGCTTTTAACTATTTATTAATAATTAGTTTTTATCATCATTATTAATCTAAATTTTCTTTTTATGTGTTTTTCTAGGCTTTGTTTTATAAACGCGTTAGATTTATTTAAATAGTGTGGCTAGAATTTTATTTAGTTTTAGTTTATATTTTTTATTATTTTATATCTTAAGTTAAAGTACTTTTAATAACCTTTTAGTCTTTCTTTTTTACGTTTATATCAGAATTATTCACATTTTGTTTCTAAATTTTCCAAATTTTCTGTTGCTTCTCTTTTCTTTTAATTATTTTCTTATGAAGATATTTAAAATGTTTTGTATTTGAGAAGAAATACAATGTCCCTAATATTATATTCATCAATTTAAGTAATTATATTTGCTTTTTTCTTAGTTATTAAATTATTTCTTATTGTTGTATATTTTAAGTTAAGTTGTTTTTATTCTTAGTAATTTTGTTTCTCTTCTAATGATTTGCTCAAATTTCTCTGTAGTTAAATAATTTAGCTTTACTTATCTTCTATTATTTAAATTTTTTTATTTATTTATAGATTCCTATTTGCGTATTCTTTAGTTATAAATTTGATGTCTACCTCTTTTTCTTCCAATTATTTTAAATATTGTTATCGGCTAGGTTAATGTGAAAAAATTGTTTATTAGTGCATTTCTTCATTAATTCTTTACTTTTGAAGAAAAGTACGTAAGTCCCTTTAAAATTAAACTTCGAATTGCATAGAACCTCCATTCTTTTGATATTTCCAAAGATTTTATTGAATATTTCGTTTTCGATTAGTTTTTTAATTTGATATTAGTTTACCGGGTCATTTTCGAATTAAGTCAAAAGTTGATTTGTATAAATAATTGATTAATAGTTAGTGGTTTATTCGTCTATAAATGTGATTAGTTAGGAGAGAGTTGTCCCTTCTTTCAGTTGACAATCAACTTTAATGGCTTAGCCAGGTAGGTTGTTGTCAACTGAATTCTAGGAAATTTAATAATCCATTTTTTTTTTATATTAATCTACAGAATAAAAATAAAATTTTTAAAGAAATAGAGAGTTACAAGTATGAGATATACTCAAAAATATGTCTATTGTTCTTATATTAAATAAGATTATAAAAGTATCAACATTCTTAAATATATTTAGGAAAATCAAATCATAGAATAATATTATTAGTTTTTACTATCTAATACATTAATAAGCCATTACTAACCCGTATTTACATCAAGTAATAAGGCTTATCAATCAAAACATTTACCATTCAGTTCAAACATTTATTAATTTTATTATTCATAGCATCTCGTAAATTAAACTATCACAAGTTATTACTAATTCACACTTTTTACACACAAATCTATAGAAGTGTTTTACATCATAATAAAACAAGTAATCACAAAAAGATTTAGCTGTGAGTAAAAAATATTATGTTAAAATCTTCCAACTAAAATAAAATAACCTTATGATAAAGTAAATCAGCAATTAATTTATGTGATAGAAATAAGAGTAAAAGCAAGTAAGTATTAATTTAAAAAATATTAAAATCCTATCCTATTGGATTTTTTTCTTTTAGTTTCTATTAAAAAAGAAATTAAGATTGTTAACTGAAGATAGTTTGAACAATATCTTTTTAAAATGGATTAAAGAATTATTTTTAGTGTTCCTCTTTAATTGCTTTACTTTTGTATTACTATAGTTTACTTTAATCTCTTACTGATATTTTTTAGTTTCGTTATTTGTTCGATATGATAACCCTTAAGTAAGCTTAGAATAGACTTTTTATTTCTCATATAAGGTTCTCTAGCTTTATAAATAAAGCCTGTGGAAATTTAAGTTTTCTTGTAAGGATTTATAAAGTTCAGTGAATATTATTTAATGCTACACTTTCTAATCTTATTATATAGAAAAATAGTTTAATCAGATCTTTAAATATTAATTAGATTAGGTAGGATATCTTACACCATTTATAGAGTTATATAGTATATTGTACAAATATAGGTAATAATCTATCACTATTATTTTAAATTTTGAATTTATCTCCTTATTAATTAAAACTATTATTAAATTCAATGTTCAGTCTAGTTTTAGTTATACTATATTATTAATAAGATATATTCTAACTGTTTTCTCGCTTAAAATGTTTAAGTTGCAACATAAATAAGCAATGTTTTATTTTCGATATTTCATATCGAGTAATATTAATAAAGCTGATGTTATCTAGTAAATTTGTGAAACAATTTTGTGAGCATATAGTTTAAAAATTTAGTTTTAGCATTTAAATCCTTTTTTTCATTATTAGTGAAAAATAACCTATTTTAAATAAAAATAATTACGCTGCTTTATTTTTTTATTTATTTGAAGAGTTTACAGAAACTAAAACCCATAATATGTTTGAAGAAAAAAGTTAATTTTAAATAGCATTAATAGTTAAAAGTACCAATAGTGTCTTTGTCTACTATTAGAAACTACTTAACCATCTTTCCTATTAATTTCCTAAAAAAGCTTGAAAACATTAATGACTTATTACTAAATACTAGAGCTAATAATTTATCCTTAATATTAATCAGAATATATCTACAAATCTAAAGTTTAACAGGATTTTACTAAGAAAAAGGCGGTAAATATTTGGAAAAAGCAGATAGGGATATCAAGAGGTAGAGGAAAACAAAAAATCAATTTGTAAAAATATATGTGAAGAGAAGAAGGAGGGAAGAAGTAAGATGAGAAAAGAGACATAGCATTAGTAAACTTAATAAGATGAAATATCGATTAAAATTAGAAGCTTTTTATTTTAACATTTTTATTAAAGAGAGATATTATATTACTAATTTCTAAAAAATCATTCTAGAAATTATTTCCTTATTACTTAAATTTTAATCTAAACTCTAAAACTTTCTTTTAAATATTTCAAAAGATTAGATTACTTTCATTTTTTCTTTTAAGACTATCAAAATTTCAGCTCTGAAGTTGAAAATAAATAATGAGCAACTATTTTTATCTCTGCAATAAAAGCAGCTTGTTCGTAGTAGCCATTTAATTGAATGCAAGATATTAACAAAGTAATCTCAAATTAATCTATTGATACAGAAGTAATTTGAGATCAAATTTTTAAAGTTAAAACGACAATAAAAGTTTGAATAGTGTATAAAGCAAGGTTGAAGTTATTTTTATAAAAGGATTACTAAATAAACAATGAGTAGACATTTATCTAAAATGTAGATTATATGATAACAATATTGAAAATACTACGTATAATATATAAAGGGAATAAGTGCTATCATAGAAGTTTAAAATTAATTATTTATTTTTAAAAGTAAAAGAAAGAAGTTAAACTAGCCAAAAGTATATGAATTACCCACAAATGAAGAATAAGAAATAATATTATAAATAAATGATATTAATAAAAATTTGTTATTATTATCTATACGAATCTAAAACTTTAACAATGTGCAAGTTAATTGTTCTGAAAATTAAACCTCATATTTTAGAAAAGACTTATTTAAAAAAAGATTTATAAACCTTTGTGAAGAATCTATACCTTAACAACAAATTGATATTTAAAAGTTGTCTTTCATAGTTTATGTTTATATAGGGATTTTTTTACAATTCAAGATCTTTTTCAAACTAAAGTGCTATAGAAGATTACTAAAAATACAGGGATTAAAAATATGTTTAACACATTTCTAAAGCATTAAAAATTTATTATTAGTCGCAGATTGACTAAACAAATACTATATGATCTTCAAATATTTTAAAGATCTTAAAATTTAGTAACTTTATCCATAATTACTAAAATTACTAAGAATTTAAAGTATAGAAAATTTAAAATATTAATTTTGAAGTATTGCTTGTTTATCATTTTTATTAGCTTCCGTCTAATACTTGCTCATTCTTTCATTATAATTGTAATGTTCTAATTTTCGATATTGTTCTGTATCTTTGTTGAAGTAATCTAAATAAAGATATATTTCCTTTAACATTTAATGTTTTATTATGAATATAAATTAGTTAGTGATTTATCTACTAATTTTTGGAATAATTTGTTTTATTTAAATGATTATTAATTTGCTTGATTGTTTCTTAAATATTATTTAAATTTTATTCTTTTATTTATAAATTATTTAATCAAAATAATATTATCATCTTATTTAAAAATAAGGAGTTTATTAAAATAATAATAATGAGACTTAAGTTTAGATAAAGAGAGTTTTGTATAATTTAAAGAATAAGGAAGATAATAATTAGTAGACTATTAAGCTAAAAGTATTTCTATTATTAATATATTAATATATCTTTAATTTTATATATATCTTAATTAAATTAAAGAAAACTTCCTTCTTCACTTTAATTAAAATATATAATCATTAACTGAGAGCAATCAAAGTTTTAATACCTTAGAAATTTTAATTAAAATCTTATTTTTATCTAAACTAACTGAGACACTATTCGGAAAAAGAAAGTTTAACTCATAAATCTAAAAATATTAATAGATATTAGAAAGTTAAAATCTTAAGACTTTAAGGATTTACTGAAACTATTCGAAGCTATTATAATTTGAAAGAGAAAAATAATTAATTGAGCAGAATAAGTATAAAACACTAAAAATATTCGATAAAAGCAAAATCTAAGATGTTTAAATAAACAAATAGAAAGTGTTATAATCATTTTGTTTTTTAATTAGAGATCCAGAGGAATCATCATAAAAAGAAAAGAAATAATTCATTAAATAATTGAAAAATTAGCAAAAATAAATAAATTAAGCTAACTTAAGATCATAAAATGAGCTACAGCCTTCAATTCTATAAATAGAAAGATAAAAATAGAATTTAAAGAAAGATATTTAATGTAAGAAAAAATAAAGGAAATAAGACATAGAAAAAGACAGCTAAATTAAATCAATCTAGAAAGCTAATTTTAATCTTCTCTAGTAATATCCTGTAAGCATGTACTGATTGAAAGTGTCTGAAGGATTTTTAACAATGATTTCACAAAATTATTTAAGATATCTTAAGTTTAAATTAGGAAATTATAAAACTTACCTTTGGATCTTGCCTAAACTAAAGAAATGTAGAAAAGATAAATGCCAGAATATAAATTTTTAATTTAACTATATTTAAATTATTATTCTTAGCAATCTTTAAAATATAAACTTTATAAATAATAGATAAAAGAAGCACTAACTAATCTATAACTGTTAAATGCATTTAATTATAAGGAAATGTCTATAGCTAAAATAATAAATTATTATAAACTAAATAAAGGAATCTAATAATAAAATTAAAGTTAAAAATAATAGCATTAGTAAGCTTATATATGTAATTTAACTAAGGCTTAATAACTATTATTAAGAAGCTTAGTAATTTAAAAGTAACTAATAAATTAAATATTCATTTCTTAAGTTAATCTTAATCAATAGATATCTTATATTACTATTATTACTATTTATTTTAATAGCATATTATATTTTACTTATAAACTATACTACCATTAAAATAATTGAATGAACTACATTAGCTGAAAACTATCTTAAAATATTAGAAAGATACTAAAGATTTTAAAATAAAATATATGAAATACTGTGCTTGATACACAGCTAGAATAATTTAATATAAGATTATAGATATAATCACTAATATAACTAACAATTATAAATTCTTTTACCTCAAGTATTTAAATATAGTCTTAATTTTTGATATAAGGTTGATTAATAGAATATATAAGTTAAGTCTTAATTATTTATGTGGTTGGGTCTTAAGAAAGAATTAAAATAAAAATAAGAAGTACTATAAATTTAGAATAAAAAACACAAAAATAAAACTTAAAATATTTAAACTAGATTGGTGATTATTATTTCTATAAAGCTAAGATTTTCATTTAATTTTAAGAATCTTTTTTATTTAAATATATTGATATATTTAAATAACTTTAATTATCTCTTAACTTTAATATTACTCTAAAAATTTGTTTTAGATGTAATCTAGCTTAATAACTTTTTTAATTCTAGTTAATTTGAAAATTTGAAAATCAAATAAAATGGATAATATGCAAATTACTACATAAAAACACTAGTTTATATCAGAAAGGAAATATTAGAAAATAAAGAAGAGATGAAAGATTAATCTTTCTATTTAAAATAATTAAATTGATAGAGGATTCTTATTCTATAGTCCATCTGATAGTTTTGCAATTAAATATATTAGAAAGACCCAATCTAAGTAAAAAGAGCTGGAGCTAAAATAGAATTAGGAAATCAAGAGATGTTTTCAGCGTATTTGCTTCTGATTAATAAAAGATTAAATTACCTTTGATCTCCAAGAAAAAAAAGGAATCTCCTTAAAATTATAATATTAATAGTAATAAAGAGTAGCAAAAGACATTAATTCTGGAACTATATTTCAATCAAAAAATAAGAATAGGTAAAAAGGATAAGATCTGAAACTTCTAATATGAGCAGAACTAGTTCAGTGACAAAAAGATGACTTAATCTTAGCAAACATTGAAAATGCCTAAAATTTTATCAAGCTTTGAGACATTTTTAGAAAAGTCTGAATTTTTCATAATAGTCAAAATTTAGAAAAAAAACTAAGGCTTCTCACAAATACTAAATTAAACTGAGTCACATTTAGTTCTTAAAAAGTAGAGTTTATGTATATCTTATAACAAAAGAATACTGTAAGTATTATTTATTTAGACGCTAGAAAAATCCCTTTTTATTATAGAGCATGCCAAGCTTTTAGATCTTAAAAGTTCAAATGACTTAGCTCTATAGCAAGCTGAAAAAATAGCAGCTATTCAATCTAAAAAGCAATTATGAGCTTTAAAGCAGATTCTAAGAGATAATTATTACTTGGCAGCTAAATTTTAAGTACCTATAAATAGATATTTAGAAATGAAGCTTTTTCTTTTAACAAGCTCGACTTCAGGTGTTCTTAATTCCTCACAATTAATTTAGGAATTTGTAAGATAATATATAGAGTCCAGCTCTAATTAATTAAGTAGAGAAAACATAGTAAGTACTAGAGATAGTAATGCTTGAAAGGAAAAATTATAATCTTAAGTGAAAATCATAAGCTTCTTAGTCAATTCTGAAGAATTAAAAAAGCAGATTCATGGAACTGAGTGCTAGGAAGAACATCGATAGTTTTAAAAAGTTAGATTGATTACTTTAGAACATTTACCGACTGAAAATAGTCCTTATATAAAAATGAAGAAGACCCTATAGTTTCCTAAATAAAATTTAGAAGTATTTGGATTATTTATTTAGCATAAAAAAGAAACTTCTCCTGAATAATATTGAGTAATCAGTAGCTCTAATTGAGCACCCAAAAAATTAAAGTAGACTGAATTGGAACTTTTAGCATTCAAACTTAAATGAACGTTAAGTTTATGCAATTCTTAGAAATTTTGATTTCAGATTCTTGAGAAAGAAATTAAGAAAAATTGTAGAAAACAATTTTAAATAACTTAAAAGGGCTTGAGAGTTTATCTGATAAAAGATATCTGAAACTATATTAGGAAAGGCATAAATATCTACAAAATTCCACTTAAAGAAAAATTCACAGTTCCTAATATATATTGCTAAAAAATCTAAATCAAATACTCAGCTTACTATAAGAATATTCTAGCTAGGTGGAAGCGTACCAACTAGTACAAAATAAAGATTGTAGAAAAATTTGCTAAATTGAAGCAAAAAAATAATAATAAACTGTTTTAGCGATTTTTAAACGACTGCAACTAAAATAAAGGGCTAAATTGGTAGGAAGTGAAAAAAATTAGCCACTAACTCCTTAAAATATTTGGAGGATTCAAGAAGATTAGAAATAAATAAATACAATAAGCAAGAGTAAAAAAAAATCACATGAAATAATAAGATTTTTTAATTCTTAGTGCCTAGTTACATATGAGAGCTCAGAGATATTTTTGAAAAAGTTCTTCAAAAAAATAAGGAGATATAGTCACTTAATTAAATAGACTTTAAAAAATATCTTGATTTAATTTAAGTCATAACTTAAATTAAATCAAGTGCTGAAAAATATAAAATTAAGTTTATCATTTTGATTGAATAAAGCAAAAGCTTAAAAGATATAATAATCATGCCAAAAATTCTTAAATAAAATCTTTAAAGTTGCTTGAGAACATCTTTTAGCTCCAAAACTTTAAGACTAATTCCTTTTGATAACATCACGAGAATATCAAATTATTATAATCAATTATTGGCTAGTTATCATGATTAATAATCAGATTTATATATTCTTACTAAGTAGCTAAACATTAATTGATAAAAATCTGCTAATTCCTTATCTTAAGATAGATTAATATCAGAACAGTACTAAGGTGTTTCTATGCTTAAGAAATCTTAATATCTTTCGTACTTTTAAGATTTTCTTAGCATATATCTTATGTTTAAAAACCTTAGGTATCTAAATTGAAGCATATTTACCAGTTTTAGTATCAATAGCAGAACATATTAATGAATATACCTCTCTACTTATTATATCTTATATTTACAACTTTCTATCGACATTGAAAGAAAAATCTAAGATAGTTAAATTGATAGTCTTAATGCCTTAGCAATTAAAGAAGTTAGAGAAGTAATATTTTGTTTAAAGATGATATCAATTGATAAAAACAGCTCTATAATTACTTGGTAAGCAAATATTGATAATGAATATCTATAAATAATGATCATAAATCTACAAGCTGTAAATGTTAATAAGATTAGATTTAGTTTAATTATATATAATAGAAGCCATTAAGTTGATAAATGCTAATATACGAAAGATAACTCTCTAAGTCTTTTTAAATAAATAGATTATTATTAAACATTCACAAGATGGATATTAATAATACTAAGATAAATTAAAGATCTCTTCATTGAAAATAGGTTTTAATATACTTAAGTGTCTATTTTATAAATACAATACTTTTTAATTATTTAATTACTTAATTACTTAATATGTTTTTACTATATTTTCATATAGATAATAAGAAAGTTTAGTAGATTTCCCGATCAGTTTTCTTGGTCAATATCTGATTCATATTCTTCTTCTTCTTCATCACCATTGGAACTTTCAAAGCTTTCATAATTCAATGTATCTTATAAAATTTCGTTATTTTACTCAAGAATTTGTTTTCTTCTTCTAAGTAGCTTTTTATGAAATTATTTTATTCTAAAATCAATATGTATTAGTTTTTTTAAGGTTGGAAAATTTTGATTAAGATAAGTTTAATTATATGTCACAAGTTTGAGCAAATCATAGTTTTTGAAATCTTAAAATTCTTAAATCAAATCTTTTAGAGATTCACATTGTTCAATATGTTAGATTGTATCTAATTATCCACAGTTGCAAAATTCTGAATGTTTTATTTCGTAATGTCTTTTCTTCAAATCATGCTGAAAATTGTAACTAAAAGTTCTTAGCTTGTAAATTGAAATTATTTCTCTTTTTTTGTTTTTGTTAATTGTTGTGTATGTGTAATAAGGAAATTTTTCAGTATCGTTTTTTATTTCTCCGAAATAGAAACTTGTTGTAGACATTTTACTCATCCGATTCACTGAGTCTTGATAAAATTTCTTTTGTAACTAAGTTTTCACCTCTTTGATAAGTAATTAAGTTTCATTAGTATTTTCTAAATCTATTTAATAGTGTTTGGTCAACTTCTAAAGATTTTTAAAGTATTGCAAATTATCACTCTTAGATCTATTAAAAAGAAAACTAATATCCGAATCAGGTTGTAATTAAGTTTCTGTTTTTATTTTGGTATAAAATTTTATGTATTTTGTTGTAATATAATATTCAAATGGTAACCAATTTAAATCTATAAAACATGATTCATTAAAGGTCGCATTCGGACTTTATAAGGCCTATCTTGCTACTTTTCTTTAGCTCGCATAAATATTATTTTTAATCTTTTTAATTCCTTGGATGATAGATCAAGGGATTACTTCTGAACCATATTCTACTTTTGGAAGAATAAAAGATCGAAAAATTTGTAAATAGTTTGAAGGTGTAATATTTTTATATTTAGAAAGTTACAAAATAGCGCCATTTACACATTATCTATATTTTAAATATATTTCATTGCAATGAGATTTATAGTATTCATGCTCATTAAATTTGTATCCTAAATATGTTATATTTTTAGATTTTTTAATCTCTATGTTATTCAAAGTAATTTTTAGGTTAGAATCATTTTATCTTTAATTTTTCTTTAAGAAGCAGATGTACTCGCACTTATCTACATTAATAGTTAACTTTACTCATCTAAAAACTTTACAAGTTGCTTAAATCAATGCATTCATATTCGTTTCATCTGAAAATAAGATTAAATCATCCGCCCAAGCCTTAGTAATAAATATTCGACCACATATTTTAAAACCACGCTTTTTTTAATAAGTTTCAATATATCTTATTACAATATCATAAAAGATTATAGCAAGTATTGGTCCATGAGAACTCCCTTATAATACTCCGTTATTATAAAGTAAATTTCTAGATAAGGTCCCATCTAAAATAAATCTAACATCTAATTATTTATAAAAAGATTCAAAACTATTAATCAATGCTAAAGGAAGCTTTATTCTTCTTAAATGATCAAAAAGTAATCGCCTGTCAATTGTGTCAAACATCTTTTCTACATCTATAAGAGTAGTAATAAGTTGTTTCTTCTTTCCTCATCTTTTATACAAATCAATAATTTGTTATAAAGTCCATACATGATGCATAGTTTAATTTTTTTTAAGAAATCCTTTTTATGAAGGATGTATAATTCTACGTTAATTAACATACTCATAAAGTCTCTAAGTTAATAGTTTGTCATAAATTTTTAGTATTATATTAATAAGAGCTATAGGTCTCCAGTTTTTTCAATCACTTTTTGAGCCTTTTTTGTATATAGGGAGAATTCTTATCTACTTTAATTCATTAGGAATTCTTTATTCTCTTAATATATTATTCATAAACTTTCAAAGGATAATATGAAACTCTTTATTTGCATATTTAATTAATTCTGCTTTAATACCATCAGCACCTGATGATTTATTATTAGCTAGTTTTTTTATTATTACTTAAACTTCATTAAAGTTAAAGAGATCTAATCCTTGCAGATAAGACTATTAATGCTTTTTAACAAAATCACAATTTTTAAAAATATTGTCGATTTTTTAATTGCATGCTTTTAATTCTTCCTAATTTATGTTATTATGCTTATTAAAAACATTATTTTCTCAATTTTTTATGAATTGAGTGAAACCTTCCTAATCTAAATACATATTGTTACGCTTTTTTGGATTTAAGATTTTTCTTGCTTATTTAAACATTTTAGGTGGAGTTTTGTTCATTTCTTCTCTATTATTTTTAGCTTATTTTATTTTGAATTTTCAGTAATTTCATTTATATCTATTGAATTTTTTAATTTTTTCTTAAGCTAATTTTATTACAATCTAATTTACTCTTCCTTCTTACTATAAAGCCTATTAGTAATCTTTTTGTGCTTATTTTGCGGCATTAAAACTTTAAATTAAGTTGGATGGTAATCTATTAAAATTGTTATTTTATCAAACTTATCCTAAAACATTATCTGCATTATTTATTAAAACATACTTAATGTAATTATACTGCTCATCTATATTATTTTCATTAATCATATCAAAAACAATTGAACATCCATCGAATTCAGCTTTGTAATAAGATCTTATTTCTAAATTTTAAAGTTTATTAATCTTGAAATTAACTCTGGGAGCAAGTATCGGTATATTCCTGTTTATATTTGAGATATTTAAGTTAAATAATATCGGAAAATGATCTGTATCAAGTGCACTAGTTTAAATAACTTAGAACTCAGTTATCTAGTTAATGTTAATATGATAGTTAGCAATAATATAATCATTGCAATATGTTTTATTATTAACTCTACTTCTAAAAGTATCCAAATTTTAATTGTTTAATACTTGCATATCATAATCTTCAATGAATTTTAGCAGTCTCTAAGCATTGTCCTAAGAGTTTATTTAATTGTTGCTACCATATCCATGCAAAAGAGCGTTAAAATCACCCATTAGTATGAGTGCTTAATCTCCAACTTCTCTAAGTATTAATTCTAAGTTTGAGTAAGATTAATCTTTTATTATTAAAGACTTTTCATCAGTTGGCATATAACATGTAGCAAAATACATATCATTTACTTTTATAAGTAGAAATCTATTATTTTATTAACCAAAATCCAATTCTATTTATTTCGAATCAAGTTCTTATTTAACAATAAAACAAACACCCCCTGCTCTTTAAGATTCTTCACAATTTTTAAAGAAAGTTCTATACCCATAAATTGATATAGGAGTAAAATATTGATGCTGTCAAGTTTCATTAATAGAAAATATATCAATTTCTTATCGTTTAGTAAATTATTCAATACTTAATTATTTTGTTTAGATCGAATTCATGTTACAATGTGCTAGTTTTAATTAGTTCTATTTTACTCCACCTTTAAGACCTGGATCATAGATGCAAAGGAATTTTTTTTTTTTTTTTTTTTTTTTTTTTTTTTTTTTTTTTTTTTTTTTTTTTTTTTTTTTTTAGTTATTGCTTATTTAAATGTGAAGTAATTTTGGTGCTTATAACATTGAGTTTCTGTAGTAAATAATAGTATATAAAGTTAACGTATCATATTATTAAGATAGTTTTTGGTCTATTTTTATAGGAACTGAAATTCCATCACATGTAGCATAATCAAGTTCGCAAGATAACGTAATAAATCTGTTTTCGATAGTGGTTAAGAGATTTTAATTTTATCATTTTTTTTATCTTAAAAATTATACAAATTTTTCGTTTTTAAAGTTATATCTCTTTATAATTTCCTCAATATCAAAATTAAATAATAGATTTCGTTATTTTAGATTTAATTTTTCTTGATTTAAGTGAGCATCTCTCCAGTTTCTCTTACCAAATATTATTAAATCAACTGAATTAGAATCTTTATGAGAGGATTAATTATTTGTTGTTATAAAATTAGAAAAGTCTTATATTAAATTTTAACTTTCTCTCAAGTCATTATTATTAAAATTAAGGGTTTGAGTTGCTACATCTCATTTTAATGCTTTTTAAAATTGCTGAACCTAAGATTTTTTTTAATTTTTTTAAAGTTATGATATCTCAGCATATGCATTTAATTTTAGCTCAAATTAGTGATCATGCTCCTTAATTAATTAAATATATTTAGTATTCAAATCATTATAAACTTGCTATAATTCTAAATTGATTTATTTCGATTATTTACACTCCTAATAAAAATGATTTAGATGTTATTCAGTAATATTAGTCATTGTTTCATGATTATTCATAAACGTTTTTTATGTTTAGATTTATTTGTTCAATTATTAATTTGCTAGAGTTTAGCTATAATTTTCTAAAGTTATCTTATTATTTTGATCAGTTTATATATATTAGTTAGTTTATAATGATTTTATTTACATTTCTTGAAAAGTTTAGGTGTGATTATCAGAATATTATTTTTATTATTTGAAAGAGTTTCTTATTTATTGAGAATAGAATTAAATAGTATTTTAAATATCATTTTCTTTCTATAAGATTAAGCTCTCAATATTAATTTTATGTTATTATACCTACATTTAATATGCAGAAATTAATTAATTTGCCTATTAATTTTATTCTTCCTAATTTTGTTCTAATTCTTAAATTTTATTTTTAAGTTAATAGCATTCATTATCTAATGATTAGATATGAGCTTGTTATAATGAGATTTTGTTCCTAGCTTCATTAAGATCAATTTATTGATATATTTGCTATGAATTTAAATCTTAAATATATAATTACAATTATTCTTATATTAAGTTCAAATCCTTTATTTACTAGTTTTTCATTTCAATTTGAGTAAATATTTAATTAGCTTAAAGTAAAGTTTAAGTTTAAGTATTTGTTTGCAATAATTCTTATTAAATTTGTGTTTCTTTATTAATCTTATTATATAATTGATCATACTAAACTTTTTTCTCATATGTTTAGGTAGATTAATTAAATGTTTATTAATATTCAGTTTGTGTTTCTATTGACTTAGATGTTTTATTATGTTAATAGAAAATTTACTGCTAATATTCTTATTCATATTTTTCAGCTCGTTACAAATTTTTAATTTCTAATCCGAATTAATCATAATTTGAAAAACTTTAATCTTCAAAATTTAATATCTTTTCCTTATTTTTATCTTTTACATTTTAACTCATATCTTTTAACCGCCATTCAATTTGGCGGTAATTTTATAGAGTCAAACTGCTGGCTTTTTTTGACTTTCTGTTGTTTTGAATTACCTATGAAGCACTTAATAGTTCATCAATTCTCTTTTAAGATTTTGCCAACATTTTCGTTGGTATTCGTAAGAAACAATTAAAATTTATATTCTAAATATTCTTCAAAATTTATATAATATTTTTCTTAATTTTAGTTAAGTAGTATTTGGTATTAGGATCTAAAACTCCAAATTAAAGTGTTGGTCTTTCCACTATTTTAATTATTTGACCTTTGCTCGGTAAATCTTTACTCTATGGTAAATTCTAAAGAAGTATTTAATTCTTCGTAAAAGATTTAATTCTTTCCATTTTTTTTTATTATACTTTTTAATTATTTAAGAGTATAATAGAGAAATTAATTATGTAAAGCCAGTCCTAAATATATAAAGTGTCGCTTAGATCTTTTTATTTAAAGTGATTTACTTATTTTATTATGTATTAATGACAGTTAAATGATAACGAATTATTTTATTGTAAGAATGAAATATAACTATAGGACAAGTTAAAATACTTAACTAGGTGAAGAGTTAATATCAAAGATATTAAAGTTAGAAAGATTACTTAGTAATATAATTCAATAATGAGACAAATATTAAATTTAAATCAAATATTAAAGAATCTTCACAGTTAAGTAATAACGACATAAGATACTTTTGATACGAATTTAGTTAAAGTTAGTCACTTCAAATCATCTAAACTTATTTTATTATAGTGTCTTTTCATGTTCAACCATTTTAGTTGGAGAATATCTTTAATCGATTTTATAAAATGAATAAGAAAAATAAAGAAAGTTTACTCTTTAGGTCGTCTCTAATGTAATATTTAATTTTTTCTTTTATCTGAAGAAATTTCAATGCTAGATTTATTTAGCTACTTTGTAGAATACAAATAGCCATTTCTTGAAGTGCTTCTGTTTCTTTAAGAGTATTTTATTTACTTCAGCAAGTCTCTAATCATCTCCCCGCTTCCTTGTACTTTATCATTTTCACAGCACAAAAGATAGTTTGGAAAATCTTATTTTTAGACAAGCTACCTTCTTTTTCTTCTAGAAATTTAAAATACTCTTTACACTATACTCAGCTGCTACGATAAATTTCACTTTCTTAAGTATCCCATAAGCAAGACCTCGTTCAAGTTTACTAATAGCCTAGTTTAAAATAGGCTATAATGTTTTAAATTACTAATTAGTCACTAAAGATCTCAGTAGTATCTGAATCTAGTTGCCTGTCGTATTAAGAAAAATCTATTGGAATTGACTATAACCTTTTATATTATTTTCTTCCTAAAAGAATCTTATTTAATTGAGTCTAAAATAATTATTCAAAGGCTGAATGTTTTATGCTTGCTATTAAAGATTGCCAAGATTAGCTTTTATAGTTATCCTGACTTCATAAAGAGTAATTACGGATTCTCTTATTCTGATGGCATTCTTTTAGTAAATCTCTTTTTCTTGCTGATGATTAGTTAGTTCCTACTAAGGATAAGTTGAAGATACTTGTAGAGGATTACTTTAAATGTTCTTTCTAAGTAAGTTTGTTTTTTCCTTAATTTTACACTTGTTTCGCTATTGTAAGACTTTGACTTATTAAGGTCTTATTTTGAATTACTGTGATTTGCTACTTGTTACCTTAAGGAGAGAATGCATTAGGTTACATTCTTTAGTAGTACGATCAAAAAATGTTATTTTAATCCTAAAATAATCTATTTATTTCCCTGAAAATTTTCTTTCTATTTGTAAAATAAATTTCGAGGAAAATTAGCTCTTCTTCTAAGGATTTAAAAAGCTTTGCTAATAATATTAAAGGTTGCCCTTTCTGCTTTAGAATAGGGAAAAGTTTCCAATAATCTGCACTTGAAATATTTGTAATATGGGCTGGTATATCATCACTCCTCTTTTACAGTTAGAAAAAAATAATTTTCGGAGTCTTGTCAATCATATATCTCTATTATTTTCAGCTTCATTAATCAGTTCTTAAAAGAATTTGAGCCATCATTTGATTCAATATTCAGTTTAGTATCAATGCAGCGTATTATTGATATATAGTTCAGAGTTCTCCTCATAATTTCTGCGTTTTGCTTTTTAGAATTTATTCTTTTCTCTAAATTCATCGTTAATTAGAATCGCATTTTTCTAGCAATTAAAAGGTTTTATTTACATTTATTAAGCGTTCTAAATATTTTTAATATTTTTTAACTTATAAAGGCTACTCAGAGGTTCTTGTCGTGGCAAAAATTCCATAAATGGAGATCCATTTTAAGAAGATCTTTTAAGAAGTGTACTTTATTGAAATGATGTAAAGAATTTAGTCCTAGATAATTTGTACAAACCTTTATTTTTTACGTTTTAAGATGTTAATTTATTTGCTCAGCTTGTGTATTTCATCCTTTCTATTCTATGAGTACTGATTTATCTTTTCCTCAGTTCCAGAGTCTTAAAAAGATCTTCTAAACTTTTACTCAATTTTTTAAACTTTTAAGATGATAATGTTCGTTTTGGATTAATATAAAGTTAATTCTAAATTGACTAGTTTTGCAAATGTGTCCTATTAAAAATACGTAATTTATTTTCCTATTCTTCCTAATGCAGTAGTTACTTAAGAAGCTATATTCCTTAGAAAATAATTATAACATCATATTAGTTTATTTTTATTTTAAGGTCTCATATCAATCATCTGAAAAAATAAACTTTATAAAGACAATCTGATTTTTGAAAAAATGAATCGATAAACTTTTTAAAGTGTAGGATTTATAAAGTTCAGTGAATATTATTTAATGCTACACTTTCTTATCTTATTATAAGTGAATTTAGATTGAATGTTAATAAGTATAAAAATTGATATTTTAAGGGATAATATCCTTCTAAATAAAAATGTCGTACTTTAAAGTAATAAAGTGTCTAGTGTTTATCATTTTTGAGATCTCTCTATTAAGTTTTAAAATGACCGAGTTCTTTAACAAGAATAAATATTTAATCTGTTTATTTAATCACTTTTTATTCCTCGGTAATGAATATTTAGTAATTTCCTCACTCATGTATTTAAGCATCATCTTACATTAATAAAGTAGTGGTAAAAAAGGAAGCAGCTTATCAAATATGGACTGTTCTATCAAGAAAATTATAATTTACTAATTTGAATTAGAAATAACTGACGGCTTTATAAAGACATTAGATGGATTTACTATGTTTTAGTAATTAATTTGTATTTCTTTAGAAACTCCATTTAAATTATTACACATTATATTTAAGATCACTTTAACATTGTCTTTCTTTCTGTATCCGAAATAAATACTTACTTTAAATTCAAGGAATATTCATTCTAGAATTTATTATCCTTATAACGTAATGATAGATCTAAGGAATTGACACGTTTCTTTTATCTTCTTTATAATTACCTCATTTTATGAAGATAGTTTTTACCTAAAACTAGGCAAATTTCTTTCTCAATCTATCATTAAGACATTCTATCACTATGATATACAGTCTAGAGTTATCTTAGTAGGTAATCTCTCTATACTACGAAGAGGTATAAATCTTAATGATATAAGTTGAACTAAGAAGCACAAATAGAAATCTTAATTTTAGAAAGAAATGTAAATAAGCAAAATAATAGCTTCATAATAGTAAGCTTACAATAATTAAACTATTTATGCCTTTTAATATTTTTTAATAGATGTCATTTAGACTTAGAGATTTATAATGTATTGGTAAGATTCTAGATGATAATGAGAGCAGTATAATAAAGATGTGTTAATCTTAAGTTTATGATAGATTGTAATTTGGAATATAGTAGTATATAATAATGTAATAAGAAGGGTGTATGTATAAAGATATTAAGGAATGAAGTAATAATATAATTAGTTAGGTACTGTGTTTAGTTATAGGTAGTATTATATATCTATATATGCTAAATCTATTTAAAATTCTTAACTCAATATGTTCAAATTATTTACTATGTAGCTACTTTTTTAATTAATTAATTTAATGACTATTAGTGAAGGTATTAAGCAAAACGCTACTAAAAATTAAAGCTAATTTTTAAATTGTAACTAAATAAATTGAAATATCAACTTAAGCCTAAAAAAATCTTTATACAGATATACCAAATACTTGGTAAATGCTTAGAAGCGCAAGAGAAGAGAAGATTAAATCATTAGAATTAATAGATTTCTAGACTCTAAAAAACTTTGGACAAGAGTTATCTGGGATTTTTTCTTCTGAAATAAAAAAATGATATGTCATGCTACAGAATAGAAACGGAAATAGCAATAGAATTAATAAACAAGTATCTTCATTTTAAGTTTCTCAAGCCTTTGATTAACTGTTGCTTAGTTTCTCTTATTCCAAATAAAATGGAAAATTATTTTCTTATAAAAGGATTCTTTACAATAAGGATTTTGGATAAAGAAAGATTCTAATTAATTTTAAAATAGTCTAAACATATAATAGTAAGTTTAGGTAAGCTAAAATGGTTTCTAATTAATGTAGAAGTTTGGTAACTAAAAAGGAATAATCTCAGCTTACGCTAGAAGTTTCTAAATTTTTACTTAAAGAAGAAGTTTAGAGAAAACATAGTCTTTCTGTATCGAATATGCTATAAAGTGATCAAAGGTATTCTTGCTAATTACTATTTTAAATTGGAAATATTTAAGCTCTAAAAGAAATTTAAATTGACTCAATCTAATAATAAAAGTCTAATATATGATCAACTGCTAGCTCTTTTAGATTCTTTGATAGAAGTTCCAAATATTTTAGAACACTAAGAAGCATTAAGAGCTTTGATTATTTTATTTTAGATTTATTAGTAAGAATATACAAGAATTTAAAGTGTCTCAACCAGTCAAGGGAACGGCTTGGCATGATCAGCAGGGAAAGAAGACTCTGTTGAGTTTGATTTTTGTCTGGCGTGTAAAGAGACGTAGAAGACATAGAAAGAAGTCGCTTTCTTGAAACAACACTACTCTAAATGTCGCTTTGCTTATCCTGTCGTGAAGTAAGTTGCTAACAATGCAACTAGGTAGAAAAAGCTGCCTTGAAGAAGTCAGTGATTAGCGAATTCACCAAATAATAGGAAATATTTTCACTTCATAACAAAAAGAGAATAAATATTCCATTTAACAAAATTAGATGCATTAGAAGCAAAAAATTACCAGTTAACTTTTTCATTCAGCTCTACATTTTATAATAAGACTTCTGCCTGCTGATTTATAAAATTAGCTAGATTTGATCGACTTTATCTGTCATTAATTATGGTAGAAGAATTTTATAAGCAAAGAGAAATTTTGACATTAACACTACTGAATTATCTTTTTCTTTTAAAAAATCCTAGCTGGAATAAAGATTACAAAGCTTAGATAAAGATTCATATAAAGTAAGAAAGCTTTTAGGTAAAATAGCAGTAACATACAGTTTTAATAGTAGAGAGTTCTTGCAGGAAATAATCAAATAGGTTTAAAATTTAAATTATCGTAGTCATTGCTTTAAAAATGCAGCTAAAATAATTTTAGCTATTCCATGAAATAAACTAAGATTTGCAAAAAGCCTAATGCCTTCAAAACTCAGCCTATAAATATACTTTATAATTTTACTAGTGATTAGCTTACAAAAATTGATTTCCTATTATTAGGAAATGAAAAGCCAGAAAGAATATTAAAAATTCTAGCAGTTTATTAGATAAATGTAGTCAATAAACGCTTATTAAAGGTTTTAAAATTTTCCAAATTTCTTGATTTCTATATTATTAGCACTAGACTTGAAGCAAAATTTAGAATTTCAAACGGTTAGCTCTCCAGTTATTTTCTTAGATCAACCTGAAACCTTCTAGTAAGTAAAGCAATGGCATTTTTGATAAATATTCCCTTGTAGTTTACCTCTTTTTAACTAGTTCTTATATAAAAATTATGTAACAAGAGTCTGTTATATGCTAAATCTTAATGATGAATGTTTGCTATACAATAAAGTTAATCCTAGAGTTGAATCTTTTCATATGTTTACGATATTTGTTTTACAACTAGCATAAAATAAGTTTGTTTTGATAATTTGAAAATAGATTAAAAAGGTAGTAATAATAGTAGGTAGAAGTGGAAATTTGAGTGTTAAGGTTAGTTTGAGTAAGGTTAGTTAGGAAGTAATGATTGAAATAAGGAATAAATATGTATAATAAATAGAGACTAGTAAATGATGAACTGTAATGTTGTTATAAGTATAATTAAGAAGCATTATTAATAAGCCATATAGATTTAGTTTTGAAGATAATTTGAATAATTGGTATAGTTGATATAGCTGGAAGTTATGGAATAATTAGAGAATAAATAAAATTGGATAGATTTAAGTATATAAACTAGAATATTAAAGATATGTTGATATAATAATAATAAATTGATTAGCGCTGTTGATTTAATAACTAGTTATATGGCTTTTATATAATATGATTGTTAGATATAAAAGAGTTAATAATATTATGTAGAGGATCTATATAATTAGTAAAATTTTAATAAGTTTTATCTAAAATTAATACTAAGCAAACTATAAGATTATTTAAAATTAATTAATAGCAATAACTTACATTAAAAATAGTATTGTATAAAGAAAATATTTACTAACCTTTTAAGAAAATATCAATATCACAATATTATTAGAGAAAGATAAGAGTCAAAGTCTTAGTCAAATAGATGCAAATTTACTAGTATTATTGTGAGAATACTAGAATCTTAAATAGAATGTAATAAAATGGACTTACAATGTTTAGGTTGTAATTTCTAGTTGGGTTTATAAATCCACAAAGATAATTGCATATTACCTATTATAACTTTTATATCCATCGACTATTTTATTATTTTCGCCCTTAATAATTATTAATTCTTTTCTATTAAGCATGCTTTGTAATATCTTGGAAACAAATAAAAGTTTATCTAGGTTTGTTTGAAGTAAATTAAGTATGATTCTAAAGAATTTAGCACTTATATTAATAAATCTTAATCTTAGAAATTTGAGGAGAAGTTAAGAAGTAATAAAGCTATAATGAAGGATTAATATTAACAAGAAAGAAGTTACTTAAGTTAAAAATTATCTTCTATTAGCATGTTATTTAAATTAAATATTACCTTAAACAAAAATCAAAAGATCAAGGGGAAATAGTTAAACAGCTAATATCATTAACAACTATTTTATTATTCATTATCTTTAATCAATACAAACCTACTATATTGTAGTGCTTTCTAAAATTCCCCTTAAATCAAATAGCTGTAGACTTTAAGATTAATTCATCATTTATTTGTATCTTATAAGCAGATTAATATTTAATTCTTATCAACAGTTTATAAGCTATACAAGATAGGATATTATTCAATAGATAGATATTCTAATTTATTACCATAAATAAACCAAAAGTAAATCAAACTTAAATATACCTTTATCATAATACACCTCTTTATTTATTCTTTAATCTTAATCAATTTTCATTAATTCCAAAAGAATAATACTCTCCTATCTACTCTTCATCTAATTCAACTCTTTTTTGCTAAAATTTCTTATATCCATTTAACTTCTTTTTTTAAGCATAAAATAGTATGGAATTTAAGATTAATAAACTATAACCATTTCTAGTGGATCATTCTTTCTTTTGCATTATAGTCTATTAATTTTAGTAACTAATTAACATCCTTTTTGCTTACAAATGTTCAAATTATTCGCTTTAGCATCATTAATTTTTTAATCTTAGCTTGACGAAAATTTTTCTGATTTTAGGATTCTTTTTTAGAAACTAAATTAAATAATACTAAAGATTATTTACTTTTTTAGTAGTTTTATGATATAGAATTTATATAAAAACTTAAGAAAGCTTTTTCTAGTTAAAGCTATAAAGATACTATTATAAATATAATTAGTGAACTGCTTAAATAGAGTATAAAAAGGGTATGTTTGTATTAGGAAGATAATAGATAAATTTAAAAGAATGACTGTAGTATTTTAGTAGTTAGTTATTATTATAGTTATTTCTTTTAAGGTATATTTAATAAGTAGCTTTATAATATCTTAAGTTAATTTATCTTAGTAACTAGAAATTATCTTACAAATATACCAATTATATCTTTAATATTAGACTGGAATTATTTAAATACCAAGATAAAGCTACTAATATCAAATAAATCTTAGATTTATATGAATAACTTTAATTAAATCAGTAAGTAAAATAGTTATAGACTTCTATGTTTAGAATCTAATTTAGTACATACATTAATAACCAATCTTAGTCATAGTTAGAAGTAATTAACTAAATATTAACTTTATTTTTATTATCTCTTATTAAATTATTAATAGAAATACTTTAAATCTACCAATTAACTAATATTTAACTAATCAAATAACCAAATTTAACCCATCTATTATAACTCAATCAGTCTATAATTTAAAATTATGTAATACTTTAGCTTAAATAATAAGCCAAGATAGAATTATTCATTTATCATTAATAGCTAATCAAGATTTTATTATTTGTTTTGATATACTCGTATTAATTTATCCAGAAATTGATTCTAAATGTTAGCAAAAGCCAAAAATTCCTTTCAATGACTCTTTTGAGAAATTCCCAAGCAACTTTAAAAATTGTTTTTTAGAATTTTGTATGATTACTATTTCTTTTATAAACTTTTGCTTTATCCAATCAAAATGATAAGCTAATTTTGCAGTTTTCAGCCCTTGATTTAATTTAAGCTAGGTTGAAATAATCAAAATATTTGATAAGATCTATTTGATTAAATACTACGCTTCGTTAATTTCTTGAAAAATTTTTCTAAAGTATTCTTGAGTTCCCTATAAAAACCGAAGTGCCAGGATAATTGATTTTATTATTTCATAGGATTTATTTTTTACGCTTTTGATTGGATTTAATGACTACTAATCTTCTTGAGTTCTTCAAATATTTTATAAAGTTAGCGGCTAATTTTTTTCCACTCCTAGTAATTAGGTCTCTATTTTAGTTGCAGTCATTTAAAAATCTCTCAATTTGTCGTTTCTAAATTTTTTGATAAGTAGTTTTTTTCTGCAGCCTTTATTAAATTTGTCCTAATTGTCATCATTTATAATGCTATAATATTCTTATAGTAAACTGAGCACTTGCTTAGATTTTCTAGCAGGATATGCTAGAAACCATACACTTTCCTCTTAGTGAAATTTTTTGTTATTTATGTCATTTTTGAGTAAAACTTCAGATATCTTTTAATATATAAGCTCTCAAGCCTTACTAAATTATTTAGAGTAATCAATTGCTTTCTTTTTTTGTACTTTTATTTCTAAGGAATGTCAATCAAAATTTCTTAGAATTAACTTGCATAAAATTAGCGCACGTTTGAGTTTGAATGTTAAAAGCTCCAATTTAGTTTAATTTAATCTTCGGGTACTTTTTTAAAGCTACTGACTATTCCATATTTTTACAAGTGAAATTTTATTTTTTATACTAAATACATAATCCTGATTTTTCTAAAGCTTATTAAAGAAACAACAGAGTTTTCTTCTTCTTATTTATAAAGGGAATATTTACATTCGGCAAATGTTCTAAAGTAATTACAACCTATCAATTCTATCCCTCGCACTCAGACTCAAGAATCTGCTTTTCTTAATTCTCTAGAATTTACAAAGAAACTTACAAGTTTCACTTGCGCTTACAATTTTTCCTGTCAAGCTTTAATATCTCTATCTTTACTAGGCTTTCTCTACTTTATTAATTAGATCTGTACTTTATAAATTATCTTAAAAATTCCAAAACTACTTGTGAGGAATTAAGAACACTTGAAGTCTAGCTTGTTAAAAAAAAAATTGCTTTTCTAATATCTCTTTAAATTTATTTAAATTTTGCTGCTAAGCTATAAATTATCTCTTAGAATCCGTTTTCAGCTCTTAATTGCTTTTTAGATTTTATAACTGCTATTTTTTCAGCTTTTATAAAACTAAGCCTCTTTAACTTTTAAGATAAAAAAGCTTGGCAAGTTCAAGAAGCATCTAAATAAATAATACTTACAGTATTCTTTATTTGCTATAAGATATGCATAAACTCTACTTTTAATGAACTTAATGAGATTCAGTTTAATTTAGTATCAACAGGAAGTTTTAGTGGTTTTCAGAATTTTAATTGCTATGGAAAATCCAGACTCTTCTAAAATGTCTCAAAGTTCGACAAAACCTTTGACTCTTTCAATGTTTGCTAAGATTAACTCATCTTAAAGTCATTAACTTAATTCTACTCCTATTAAAATTTTCAGACCTTATCACCTTTTGCCTTTAAGTATTTTTTGATCGAAAGATAGTTCCCATCTATTTGCTTTCCTAATCTTTAATACTATAAATAATATACTTTTAAGGAGATGCCTTTTTTTTTGGAGATCAAAGCTAACTTAATCTTTGATCAATTAGAAAAAAATACACTGAAGAAGTCTCTAGATTTCCTAATTCTATTTTAGCTTTTGCTCTTTAACTTAGATTAAACTTTCCTAGTATTTTTTCAGTGTAAAAGTATCAGATAGGCTATAGAATAAGAATCTTCTATCAATTTAGTTATTTTAAATAGAAAGATCAATCTTTCATCTCTTCTTTATTTTCTAATTGGTTGCTAGTCTTTATTTTTTGATATAGATTAGTATTTCTATGTTGTAGTTTGAATATTATCCATTTTATTTTATTTTCAAATTTTCAAATTAACTCAAATTAAAAAAGTTATTAAGCTAGATTACATCTAAAACAAATTTTTAGAGTAATATTAAAGTTAAGAGATAATTAAAGTTATTTAAATATATCAATATATTTAAATAACAAAGAATCTTAAAATTAAAGGAAGATCTTAGCTCTATAGAAATAATAATTACCATTCTAGTTTTAATATTCTAAGTTTTATTTTTGTGTTTGTTATTCTAAATTTATAAGTATTTCTTATTTTTATTTTAATTCTTTCTTATGAGCTAACCACATAGATAATTAAGGCTTAACTGTAGATTCTATTAATAAATCTTAAATCCAAATTTAAGACACTGCTTAAATTCTTGAGGTAAATAAATTAATAATAGTTAGTTATATTAGTGATTATATCTATAATTATTTTATTTAATTATTAGCTGTGTATCAAACACAGTATTTCATATATTTTATTTTAAAATCTTAAGTATCTTTATAATATTTTAAGATAACTTTCAGCAATGTAATTCATTCAATTATTTTAATGAAGCTGTGGTTTAATAAGTAAAAATAAATAATATACTATTAAAATAAATAGTAATGATAGTGATATAAGATATCTATTTATTAAGATTAACTTAAGAAAGGAATATTTAATTTATTAGTTAATTTTAAAATACTAAGCTTCTTAGTATTAGTTATTTAGCCTTAGTTAAATTATATATAAGCTTACTAATGCTATTATTTTTAACTTTAATTTTATTATTAATTTCCTTTATTTAGAAGTAATTTGAAATGAGTTATTTAGGTTTGTTAGTAAAAATATGTAAATAGTATATTTGATAGTAGTAATAGTAGTTTTGATAGTTACTGTTGATATAGTTAAATGTTATTTAAATAATGTTAAATGACTATGAATTGATAAATAAATAATTAGTATATTTAATTTAAAAATAATAAAATTAATTAATTAAATTATTATTTTATCAAAAAAGATTAATTTAAATTAGTCATCAAAAATATAAAAGCATTATAAGGGATTATACTACTAATATTTTAAAACTATAAACATTATTATTCAAAATCAATATAATCATTAAATCATTAGTCTATTATTCATTAACTACTTTAAGTCAAAATACTAACTAATCAAATTCAATTATTTATCATTTATTAAATAATGCTAATTTACTTTAAATATTCAAAAATTATCACTAAATCATATTCAATTTATTAAAAAGCCTAATTTAAAACTTTCATAATCAAGGAATCCCTTTTAGAATATTTAAATATATATTAATCAAAGTATTTTAAATCTATTTTATTTATTAAACTTAAACAACTAATTTTATATTATATTTTTATTACATTTTAACTAATTTATACTAAATCAAATAATTATGTAGCATAAGAATTAATTATTTAATAATAATAAAACTTTAGAAATTATTTTTTACTTAATAGATTCATTAATATCCTATAAATATTATCTCTTTTAGGTTCAAATATTTTCTTTTAGAATTTATTAAATTTTAGATATCTTTATCTCTCTATTTATTAAATTAAGATAACCTTTTAATTTTAGTATTTAAAGCCAAAATTTCTAAAAATAAGAATATTTATGTAATTTTTAGTTTAAATGTTTTAGTAATTGTATATTTATTTATAATTTTCTAAACGCTAAACTTTTTTTAAAGAAAGGTTTATTTGTAATTGTCTTACACATTTTCTAAATTTTAAATTCTTTAATATATAATAAAAATATTTATTTAATTTTAGAAATAGTTCCTTAATTTATATAAAAATTTAGCTTTTTAAAAATATATAAAATTTATAGAAATTTGTATTTACATATGTTTAAATTGTAATTCATTTTAGGACTGTATTTTAATATTAATTATTTCTTCATAAATTTAATAAAAAATCTTAAAATTTGTGACTTTCTTTCTCTTTACTAACAATTATCTTGAAACATTATTACTAAAAAATCCTCTAAGTTTTAATTCATTTATTACTTCTAATATTTTAGATTATAACATTAATTAAAATATCTTTTTATCTATTTTATTTTAATAGGATCTAAATTAAAAAAATAAGGATTATCTGTTAATTGAATGAAATTTTACTTTTTTTAATTTTATTTGTTTATTAAATTCTAAAGTTTATCTTGCATTTTATCTTTATAAATTATTATCTTTTAAATTTATTTTTAAAAAAATGTCAGGATTCAAACTAGGATTTTTCGCGGCTCCTAAAAAGTAGAAGTTAACGACATCCTAGAAAGGCTAGGACCAGGAAAAGAGTAATAAAAAAATCATCAGGATGAATCTCACGCCTTTGAAGAAAAGCCTAGGAAATAGGCTAAGAATATTATGTGCTTGGAAGTCTAGAATCTCACCACATAATAGTAAATAAGCTATGATTAGCTGATTAAAGTGGTGCTAAACCTCCAAGAAGAGGTCAAAAAGTTGAAGATAGACAATAAGAAGTCAATGGAAAAACTTGAAATTGCAGAGGAAATAGAATCGAGACTCGTGACCTAAGAGAGAGACTTTAACACATTTTGAAATATATCACAAGACTAGAGCAGTTAATTTCAAAACTAAAAATAGAAGCAGAAAGAACTGATTAGCAAATTAGAAAAAATAGAAGAAAATCATTACAAACTGCATCTTTAAATGGAATTGAAAGAAAAATAGAGTGATCCAATGATAATTGAATGTGAAAATAATTCAAGATTTAAGTCTAAACTTTTATTTATTTTTTTTATTTATAATTGATTAAAATTTTTGCAGCATTTTAATTAAGCAAAAAGATTGTTACGCTTGCAAAGCAATTTTTAATCTTGATATAATATGAAAATTATAAATAATTACAAATTAAATTAAAAAATTATTTAATTATGAAAAAATTAGCTTTCATTTTTAAAGCCTTAATTTTAATAATATTTTCAATTATAATTCTAATTTAAATTAAAATTTTTTTTTGATATATAATTTAAAAACTAAGTTAAAAATTAAAATAGTTATTTTTTTGACTTATATTGATTAAAATATATATTAATTAAAATTTATATGTGTTTACCATATTTCATATAGATAATAAAAAATGTTTTACAACTTCCATCTCAATAATCTTGATTTAATTTTCTTTAATTATTTACTTCTGCACTTGCTCACAAGCCAAATATTCCATTAGTTCTTCCACTTGTTCGTTTTTTTACTCTAAAATTTAAATTCTTCTTTGAAGCAATTTTGAATGAAAGTATTTAATTTTGTAGTCAATTTTTTAAAGTTATCTTAGAGTATGGAAGTTAGGATTAATTTAAATTTTTTGTAAGTTATAAGTTTAAGCAAATCATAATTTTTCAAATCTTTAAATTCTTCCATTAAATCTTGCAGAGCTTCACATTAAGAAATATGTTAACAGGCTTCTTATTCTCCGCAAATACAAATTTCAGAGTGCTTTATTTAATGGTACCTATATTTCAAATAATACTAAAAATTGTAACTAAAGGTCATTAATTTGAAAATTGATACTATTTCTCTAATAATTTTCTTGTTTAATATTGTGTAAGTATAAGTTGGAAATTTCTATTATTCAATGTTATTATCTTAATCTTTAAAATAAAGGAGTGAAGTAGGTATCGCACTCAACCTTCCTATTTCATCTGAATAAAATTTTTATTCTATTTTATTTAAAACTTTGTTTAAAATAATTTGCTACTACTAGCTTCTTAAAGTTCTATTTGAAAATGTTAATTCATTTATTTTAAATTCTTTAAATATTTAAGGTTACTGTTCTTTATTAAAAAGAAATGTTACATCAGAGTTATGATCCATTTAAGATTCAATGTGAAGTTTTATATAGAATTTGAAATAATACATTGCAATGTAATTTTAAAAGAATAACCAATTCAAGACAATAAAGTAAGATTCATTAAAAGTAGATAAGACTTTGTAAAGCACATCTTGCTACTTATCTTTAGTTAGTGATTATATCATTTTATTTTTTATCTCTGAAGAATAATTCAAGAATTACTTCTGACCCATACCACGCCTTCGGTAGAATAAATATTCTAAAAATATATTATATATTAATTAACACTTTTTATTGCCATTAAATTTACAGTTCCTGTACTTTTTATATCTCATTAAGATTGCCTGTCTCCAATAATTAATTATTAAATACCATCTCATACTTAGTGAGCTGCAGAGAGATAAAATTTATTGCGATAAAATGTAGAATTTGAAATGCTTAATGATACCTTGAAAACTCATGATTGCAAAACTGAAGTTGATGTGTATTTAGTGCTAGTTTTTTAATTACCAGAAACAGACGTAACATTACAAACGAGAACTGTACCTGTTTGTATTGTAGAGCAAATAATTGAGTCTGGATGAAGCGTGTAAATTAGCGAGGTGTTTTAGGATTACTACCTTGCAGTATAATTAATAATGCATTTTGGAGAAAGAAACTTCCTGAGAACTAAAACTGATTAATATCATCTTTCGTACATCTAGAGCCTGATGCATAGAATAAACTTTTAAGATCAGAGGAGAAATAAAAATATATGCTTTGAAATGGTTTAGTCTTACCTAGCATGTATTCATGGTATTTTAATGGCTTTTTATAGATTAGGAGAAGACATATGTTTAACCTATATATGGCTAAGATAAACACTGTATAAATAATTCTAAGAGAATAATCCGAGAAAGTTACAAACTTGGTAAGCTTTTAGTAGAAATTGTAAGGAATATAGTTATTGGAAGAACTGATGATGAAGAGAAATAGTTCTCTTGAAGCAGCTTTAAAGTATAGAAATTATATAAATTTTCTTCATCCTAGTGACTATGACTTCATACTTTATAATATGAGAGATTTAGAAATAGTAAAGGATTCAAAAATAACCGATTTATGGTGTTTTTCTATGGTTTATTTTTTACTCATCAATAAAATATAACAGTTGATGGATTATCTGATTAAATCCAAAGAATGATTTGGAAAAGATTTGCTAGAAATATTCCAAGTCTTTGAATGAAAAGCATATTTGAAAGAGATTAACTGATTAAATATTTACACAAAAAACCATGAAGTTCAGTGCAAAACATGACAATAAGCTGAAATTTTGTATTGGGTTGCTTCAGAACAGTATTTTAGAGACCGCTAAGAATGCTTAGCTTATATGCTACTTAGAAGAATTTATCTTTAGTAAGGTAAAATTGTAAAAATTTGAATGGAATTACTACTCTATGTTTAGCAATCTGTCCAAGTGTGAAAAGCTCCTTAAGTGATGCAGGAGTTGCCGAATTTATTCTAGGAGCTAGTAAGTTTAATAGATGTGCTGCTTGAACAGGAGATGCTTATATTAGTATAATAAAATGCTCCCGTACCTCTTTAGATTAAAAAATGCACTAAAATACTTAAAATATTCTTAGTACTTAATAAACGGAATAAGAAAAAGTAAATAAAACTAAATAAATGTGAAATATTTGTCAAATCTTAAGATATCCCTTTTCAAATCAAATTCATACTTCTTAAAATAGCAAAGAATGAAAAATTATTATTTTTGGTTTACCAAAAGAGTGAACTGAAACTCGAGCTATCTAAGAGAAAATTAGATGGTTGTAAAGAAGAAAAACCTACGCCACCTTTAGGAGTCAAATTTATTTTACTTATAATTGCAAGAACAGTTTCTTAAAATAGCGCAGTATATGAGATTTTCAAAGGAAAGACTTCCTAAGCTTAAAAGTTATGATATGAATTGGAGAAATAGAAGAAAATCAGGTAAAAAATAAGCAAGTCTTATAGTAATGTAATTAGGATAAACTATAAGAAAAAATCAGGATGTATAGTAAAAATATGTAGAAATAAGTGAAGAAAAATAGCAAGAAATATAAGAGGAAACGTAAGAGGAAATTGACTATATTCCTTCAGAAAAAGCTATTTAAGTATTAAGAATCTTTAAACAAGAAAAAGAAAGAATATAGCAGCAAATAGAGGACGAGGCAGGATATCCTATATATTTTTCATTTTTCTCATAAATTTAGAAAGCTGTTTTGCATGGTGATCCAAGTCATTTGAAATGTGAAATATATCTATAGAGTTTGAGTTTTTGTCCTCTATATAGATAGAAACTTTAAAAACAATTTTAATTAAAATATCGATCTTAAATATTTATATTCTATTAATATTGTAAGCTCTTATTGAAGAAATATTAAAAGCTAAAACTAATTAAGATTATTTACTTTAACATATTTAATTTAATAATTTAATTTAAAATAAAATAAAATAAAATTTTCAAAACTTAAAATAAAAAATATTTAAGATGCTTTCTTAAAAGCAATAATATTTAATTAGCTATTTGAAAACTAAATTTATTTAAAAAGGTTAATTCTAATAATTAAATGATTTTAAATTATTAACTTCATAAAATTTTAAGTTTTTTCTAGCTTGGATAATTATAAATTACATTAATTTATATGTAATTAAAAAAAATGTCAAACATCCGATAGGGCTTCTTTGTCACCTCTTCAAAAGACAAAAAGGAAGAGAGGAAGCGAGATGACATTCTTCTAACCTCACGTCTTTTCTTTAATTAGACCATCCTTTTGACCAGCAAAAAAACTAATAATAGACCTAATAACTTCCAAGCCCGAGTAAACGACTGAAACAAACTTAATGAACTCCAAACACGGAAGAGAAGTCTCGAAGGCAGTAGGAGATGGTATTGCGTGACAAGGAACGATCTTTTGGCTTTAACTCTGAGCAATTTGATGTAGCGTAGTTTGTATTAAGGGTGGTGAACTTCAATGAAGAGGTTTAAAAGTTGAAATACTAGAACAAAAAACTAATTTTCAAGCTACAAAGAAAAGAATTAAATGGACGGGGATCGTATAGATGACTATGAACGCAAATGGATGCGTTCTTCAGTATCCAACACTATTAGGATAAAAACACAACTTAGCTGAGGGATTAAGTAGTGAAATAAGAATAGGAAATTCAACTCCTAAAAGAATCAAGAATGGAATAGCTAAATACTGGATCGATCTCAATATTCGTCGAACCCTAAGCTTAACCTCAAATGAGACTAATTCCGATTAAGAAGAGATGCTTTCGCTTCTAAAACCAATAAAAGCTATATCGGAACTTAAGAAGTTTCAATAGAAACAAAGGAATTTGTGATAAGCAAAGCGAACAGAAGCAATTGGGCTGAACAAGATTTTTTGTACGAGAATGGAAGTATGTATAAGAGGAAGAATATGGAATTATAACCAAGCCCGACAGGAATGTAGAAAGGTAAAACTATCTAAAAAAATCGCAGATGGGAACGCGAAATCATAAAGTTGCCCCAAAAATTTTAACGAACAGCGAAAAGCTTGAAGCGTTGTACTTTTGAGGGGGTAAAACTCCTTAATAATGGAGAAACAATTTTATATAATAATAATTACAAAACAAAATATTTGTTGTGTTATCTAAAACTTTATAGTATCAAATGATTTAATTTTAAGTATACGTTTTCTCCTCATTAATTCCAAAGATATTTATTTTACTCCAAAAGTTAGAAGCTTGTATATAAAAAAAGATATCGATAATACAAATGAAAAATTAAAATAATACTATTAAATAAACTATGAATTTCATTTAAACTTAATCATTCAATTTTAGTTGAGAGAAAAAGCTTGATCTGATACTGTGATAAACAAGATTTTAGTCAAATTTTTCTTGATATAAAATAATTTAAGTGAAAAAATGATCAGCAAAATAACCTTTTCGAACTTTATTTAACATCATCGTAATTTTTTAATAGAATATACCAATTTGAAAGAACATAATTTAAAAATATAGAAAAATAGATTTATTTATTAGTGAAGAAACTTAATTTATTGGAAGATATTCGCTAGAATTAAATTAATTGGAGCCTAAATTTTAAGTAATACAATTACGATATTAATAAGTTATTATGACAAGAATTTAACAAATATAAGATAATATTTAATCTAAAAGAATATGATAAATATTATAAATGACACAATTTAATAATAAAATTATTACGAAGAAAAATGTATTGAAACAAATAAAAACTAAATATAAAATTTCACTATTAAAAATATTTAGAATCTAATAATAAAAATTATAAATAAATAAGCATAAACAATAAAAATTATAAGAAATGAAAATGCTATTAAATAAAGTTTGAAAGAATTATATAAATTAAACTATTTTATTTATAATTATTATTTAAATAGTAATATTTATTTCTATATATAACTTAAAATTATTTAAAACTATGCTTAAAATGTTAAAAAATAAAGAAAATTATTTTTTAAGCTATTTAATATATTAAATAAGTTTAATTATATTTTTTAAATACGATACATAAATTTTATACTTTCTTTTATTACTAATTATATCTTAAAATAATATTATATTTTTATTAAATTTTTAATCATTTTACAAATTAAATATTTTAAATTTGATATCTAAATTCTTTTTAATTTATAAAGATTTTGCTAAACTAAAGTTATATGAAAAAATTAATTAAAACTATTTTATAAATATAAAAATATATTATTTTAATATATAATAAGAAATTAAATATTTCTATAATAGATAAAAAGAATCCCTTCATGATGTAAAACTATTTATTATATTCTTTATTTACTTTATAATTTTTTTATTTAAATTTATTATCTATAAATACATTTTTTTACAATGCAAAGACTTTAAAATGCTAGTCTCATTTTTTAAAATGTTTATATATATTTGAAGTATGATAACCACTTGCTATAATATAATTAGAAATAAATTCTCTTCGATAAAATTATAAATATTACTTATCAACTTGATAGAGTTTTTAATTTATTACAAAAGAGATTTTTATAATTAATTTCGTCGAAAATGTTTAAAAATTAAATTTTAATAGAAAGGGATATTTTAAACTAAAAATAAGAAGGGATATATACTCTATTGATATAATTTATTTTATAAATAAATAATTTTTCCTTATGTACCTATTTTAAGCATTTTCCAATCTGTTAAGCCTAGAATTTTAAAACTTTGACTTTAATTATAAATTAGATACAATTGCATTAATTATTAAATACTAATTATTATTAATTATTTTTCTATGAAATTAAATTTATAAAAATAATAAATATAAGATACGTAAATAAATTATAAATATTGTTACTATAATTATATTATTTTAGCTTATAATTTGTAATTATATATGAGTAAGTTTTATAAAATTTAATTACCAGAAATTTTTATTTTAATTAAAATATTTAAATAATATTAAATTTTTAAATAAGCAAGAATAATATTCAAATTTACTATCATTTATATTTTATTTTCTTAATGGAAATTTATCAAAAAGTTTAATCTTATTTTATTTGTATTTCTATTGTTCTTAGACAATCAGTAACTCTCCTTTAAAAAAAATGCTCTTAATTTCATATTTTTTTATTTATAGGCATATTTTAATCAATAAAATTAAAAATAAATATGTTTTTATTTCAAAATTTTAATTAATTTTGCTACTTTACTTAATATTTAGAGTTAGAATGCTAATATTTAAATAATTAAATTATTCTAAAAAAATGAAGCTGGATTTCATATTAAGTTTAAAAAATAAAAAATTAAATAATTTTTACTTTTTTATTCAAATATTGAAAAGCTTCCACTTAAATAGAAGTTTAAAATTTGAAACTAATAAAAAAATTAGTAATTTTAACATAATATACATGCATAAAGGATAAAAAATAGTTAAAATAAACTATCTTCGAATAGGCTGATAATAAAAAAAACTGAGAGGTAGATAATTTTTTAACATTTTTAATTTTTTATATTTTGAAATTGAAAATTACTAAGAATAATTATTTTTTTGTTGAATTTCTTTATTTCAAAGTCAATCGATGCAAAATTTGTAAAATTTTTATTCTATAATATTTATCTTTATCACAAATATTACTAATATAAAATTCTAAATTATAATTTTTTAAAATTTTAAATTAATTAATTTATACTTTATTTTTTTCTTTTAGTAATATTTTTAAATAATTTAATAAAACTGATAGTATCATTTAAATAATTAGTAAATTTTATATTCGTTTTTTATAGAAAAATATAATTTCTTAAGTTTTCCTTATAATTTTTCATTTAACTTTTAAAAATATTTAACTACTCTTCTAAGTTAAAATAGAGATTACATAATTTATTATATGTTTTATCTAAACATTAATAAAATATTAAAGATTTTATTTAAAATATCATTTAGAGATTTAAATTTTCTTAATATTTTTAAATTATATTTAATTAGTGTTTTTGCATTTACTTTGGTTTTTTATTAAATATTAAGAGATTTTATATAATAAATTGTTTTAAATTTTTATTAAACAAAAAGAAAAATATTAGCTTTCCTTATTTTAATTTAAAATATTATTCTTAATTAATAAGAAATACCAAAAAATAAAAAAAAAAAATAAAAAAAAAAATGGACGAAATATAGAATTCACTAGTTTTTAATAGTGACTCTTCTTTAATTAATTTCAAAGAAGCTGCAAATTCATAGGAAAAGCATAGGCAGGTGCATTAAAATCTCCAAACGAAAGATTTGGAGTAACTACAAATTAAATAAGTAAACCTAATAATGAATTTATTAAGACAACTACTTAAAAATTGTAGTCAAAAACCGGAAAACAAATTCATACGCGTCCCATTAAAATTACTTAGGAACTCTCTTCAACGTGGATATTAATTGTAGCGTATTATGAAAGTGAAATCAACCTATAAATAGATGAACAGATTAACCGCCTAAAATAATACCGCGAAAGATACGAAACGATTACCTAAGAAATCTTTCCAAAAATAAGATATTATCTTAGATAGTTAGAATTCAAAAGATATACCTTCAAATCCTAATTAAAATTCAAATAAAGATATCCTTTTATGGTAGTCAAAAATAACATAAACTTAAGATTCATTTTTGAATAATACTAATTAACAATTCTATTAAATTTCAAATAACGAAATTAATCAGAAATAAAATAATACTACTAATCCTGATAATTCAAATAATCATTATTTACCTGATCTTCAGAGCAAACAAGCTTAAAATTAAACTGCTGATTTAAGAAATGTAATATAAAATTAAATAATTAATTAGTCTAATGAGAATTTATTTACCTTAGAAATAAAAGAACTTAAACATAATATATAAAGACTTATAGATAAGAACCAATAATTAAATGAAATGTTAATTAATATAAAAGCAAAATATGAACGAGATATTGAAACATTGATAAGTAACTAAGAAATATCCAAAATATATTATAAAAATTATATAAATAAAATTTATTAGAAATATAAACAATTATAGAACAATTTTTAGTCAATCAAATCTGATATATAGCAATATCACAAAAAAATGCTATCAAAATAACTAGTTCATAAAATTACTTAAACAAACTTCTCCACTTATTACAGTAACTAAATAGTTTAAACAGATGAAATAATTAGTATATTTCAAGAAATTTAGATATAATAGAAAAACTATGAGAATTAAGTCAATTCAAAATATGAAATATAATCTAATTAAGAGATTCAAATTGAAGCCAATGCTAATTAAAGCTTTACTTAAGCTTAAATGATAGGAGCAAATAATTCACTATGCCAAAACTTTAATAAAATTAAAAATTTTACTTAAATTGAAATAGATAACTTTCTAAATAAAACTTAGCAAGGATATCAATAGACTATATTAGAATAGAACTAATATTTACTTCAACAAATTACCTAATAAAAAATAATAAACGAAATTTAACTCCAAGAGTTATATTCTTAATATTAAAAATTATAAAACTAAAATAAGTAATTTATAGATTAAGAATAGAAAGCTTAAATGGAAATTTTAACTTTTAAAATCGAATTAGATAAGTAAAGATAATAAAAATATGAAATAAATATAGCTTTTCAAAATTAAATTCTATTAAAAAATAAGGAAATTCAAATGTATAAAGAATTATTTTAGAATTAAATCTAACATACAAAAGAATTCAGTAATTAATAGTAATTTTAGAAGAAGTAATTTGTAGATGCATAAACTTAGACATTATATGGAAATATTTAAACAAAGGATAGTATTATCTAAACAGATAATATAAATAAATAATAAACAGCTTTTTTGTGTCAAAAATTTACTCAAACAAATATAATCAAGCAAGACAAGTTAATGTAAACTTAAAATAATTAATAGGAAGCATAAACTAATACTATTATAACATAACATAATAACTAATACTGTCAAATAAAATTGCCAGATGAAGATTTTGTTTTACTATAGCATTAATATCACTAACTCAACTTAAAATTCATTTAAAGTACCCAAAATATATAGACACTTGAGATAAAAATAGAAGAGTTTTAAAAACTTAATTAAAATTTGAAAAAAGATATATTTAATTATTCTACTAAAAGATGAAAAAAAGATTAATAAAACTAAACAGATTCGATCGATGCTATTTATCAGAATTAAGCCTTATCTTCCAATATTAATCTTAATATTCTTAAAAGGAAACATGAAGAAGAAGATAAAACAATTCCGCCAGCAAAACGTATGAGTAAACATAATAATAAAAAAGAGTGCGATTAAATAATATGTTATTTCAATCTGACTAGTCTATAACTTTAAAAGTTTATTAAATCCGAAACTTGAAGACGTCCATAGTACGAAATGCACAATATATAAGGTAGATATGTCACAGTTACTTAAGATTTAGAATAAGGTACATGTGATAGTGTGAAAAGTAAAATTGATATAGATAGAAAGCTACTTAAAAAATATACGACGTAAGTAATATATATTTTGATACAATATTTTCATTAACATCCTGAGTATGGAAAAAGATTAGTACATATTTAGATTAACCAATAAGGATAGAAAAGCATTTGCATTTACGAAAGTGGTCTATCTGCAGGCTCGGAAAAAATTAGAAAGGACTAATAAATTTAAAAAATAAAGATGGGACATATAAATATTAATGGAATAGCGAGCAAGTGCTTGAATATTGAAGAATTTATCAGAGATAACAGTATAGATATTTTATCAATAAACGAAACCTGATAAAAAGATGACTTTCCTCCAATATTGATAAATGGATTTAAAACATATTTTAAGAACTCAGGAAAAGGAGGAGGTGTATGCTTAATTGTAGGAGAAGAATTTAATAGTACAGAAATACATATATAAGTTGAAAAAGAAATAAATAGATTCATAACAATTAAACTGGATAATATTTTAATCACGTCTTGTTACATGCCTGATAATGGAAAAAGTTAAGATGTTAAAGATTTAGCTTATGAACAACTAAATACATTGCTGAATTTATATAATGATAATCCACATATACTAATGGGAGATTTCAATGCTCTTTTATAAGGCTTCGGTGATAATCCTGAAAATGCTTATGATAATAACATTAGACTATAAGAATTCTTACTATAAAACGATCTTGAGATAGTGAATGATAGCAACATTAATACATGTATTCACAAAGGAACAGGAAAAACGTATTGTAATGATTATATCATTATAAACAACCATTTGAACGTTAATTAGTTTGCAAATTTCACTGCTCATAATAATAGTTTATTTTCTGATCATATTCCAATCACTGTCGACTTTATCAATAATTCTATAGTATATTGGGAAAAGATAACTCAGAGAAAATATAAAATAAATAGGTTATAAGATGCAATAGATAGATAAAAATATTAAGAATCTTTCCTACAAACTTATCTAGAATTCTTTTAAATAGATTAAGATAATCTTGAAGATTAATATGAATGCATCAAAAGTAATATTTAAGACAATGCTGATCAAACATTAGGTTCGTTTATTCCAGATTCAAATTATAACAAACTTCCTCGAGCTCTCACAAAGAAATATATAGAGGCAAAAAGAACTAACTCAGAATATAAGGAAGCTCACGTAAGATTTGGAAGAATAAACTAGCAAGTAACTAATCTTCATGAGGAAGCAAAACGACTTTGGAAAGACTTCAAGTATAATCTATGAAAATTTAAAAAAAACAAAGCAAAAAAGAAATTTCTACTTCTTAATGGAGATTCTAGGGAAATTTTTTCACAGGCTAAGAAAATTTTAAATCCTTTGAAGAGAAATACTATGAACTTTGATTAAGAAATCAAAAATAAATTCATTGAATCATGGGAAAATTGTGTTTTTAACAAGCATTATAATCTAACTCAAGAATAGATAAATCTTAGTAATTAAAAAATAGATAAAATATACGATAATATTTAAGAAATTAAAGATTATCCACTCTCGTATTTGTAAGGATTTGATCTTTTTACCATAAAAGAAATCTAAGAAATTATAAAAGAAATTCCGAATGGAAAAGCAGCTGGTCCAGATGGAATAAAAGGCGAACTTCTGAAATATGGTGGATAATATTTATTAATAATTCTTCATTCTTTTCTGAATAATATGCTAAGACTTGGAAGAATCCCTTAGGAATTAAATATATCGGTGATAATTCCAATATTTAAAAAAGGAAATAAAGATGATTGGAAAAACTGACGACCTATTTCTCTTATTAATACTATTCTAAAACTATATGATAAAGCTTTAACAAAAAGATTATACAATCTGATTTATTAGAGAAATTTGATTCACCCTTCATAAATGGGATTTATGAAAAACAGATAAACAACTTAATAAATTTGAATAATATAACAAATAATTGATAACTATCGGAAATGTGCTAAAGGTAAGACTAAATTGATAGCAGCACTGATAGACGTTGAAAAAATGTTTGACTCAATAGAAAGAAGACTCTTGTTTGATTAACTTAAGAGAGTTAAACTACCACTTGGAATAATAATAGCCTTAGAATCGTTTTATAAAAACCTAAATTCTTCATTTATCATAGATGGTAAGAGCACCAGAACTTTATAATTCAACAATGGAGTTATGTAAGGAAGTTCTCATGGACCAGTTTTAGCATTATTGTATTATGACATAGTAATTAGATATCTGGAAAGTAAAAGTAACTAATTGGGATTTAAATGCCAGGATTCAAGTATTAGCTTCGCTTGTAGAGGATGGGCAGATGATCTTATTCTTCTTTCCAAATCTGCAAAGTAGATGTAGAATTTAATAAATGAAGCAAATAAAGTTTTTGCATGAATACATTTAAAGATTAATGTTACCAAATCCGAATGCATCTAATTTCTAAAGAAGAATCAGAAATAATAAATTTTAAATTTATGATTAGGAAATTAGCCAATTGCTTAAAAAGAACAAGTAACATATTTAGGAGTTATTCTACATTAGAAGAAGAACTTAAATCCCCATTGCAAAGAAACTGCATTCAAGTATATAGCTGCAATGAAGAAAGCTGTTTTTTAACTGATGAGATATAAGAATGTAACTCCTTGACATTTTAAAACTTTATGTAGACTTTTTACATTACCTAAAGCAGAATATGGAGGAGACTTAGTACCATGAAGTATTCAAAAAGGAGTAACTGGAGTTCTGAACAGAATAGAATCAAGCATGAGATTAATTTCAAGAAAAGCTTTTTAAGTAGCAACTTCAACATTTAATGAATCATGTTATATAGACCTGAATTGATTACCCTTTAAGCACATTATGGCTATAAAATTCTTCAGATTCTACCATAAAATTAAATAAGAAAGTACTGATTTTCCAAGATCAACAATAGGCTCTCTTTTCATTAATATATGGAAAAAAGGATTTCAATACTACGATTAAGTGTAGCAATTATCAGACCTTTATAATATCGATCTGCAGAATTAATAGAATAATACCAATCTTAAAACTTTTACTAAACATGTAAGAGAAAAAATACAACAATATTTCTACAAAGTAGCTACTAAAAAATTTATGAGGATGAAAACAGCTAGAGTATATACTGAATAATTTGGTAATCTTTAACAATTTCCACAAATTACTTATACTAAATTAAACAAATAGTATAGACGAGAAATTATCAGTATATATAAACTTAGAACCTAAACTTATAATTTCCGTAAGGATCTTTAAGATCGTCATTACCCCATTGATAATCCCTATTGTATGTGTGGAGAGTATGAAACTTTCGAGCATATCTTTAAATGTGTGTACTATTCTAATATAATGAATTGATTATCGGAAAATATCGGAAATTATGACTTAAGGCGCCTTATACTATACGATCAAGAATATCTAAACTCATTTTCAAGGTCTAAATTGGAGTATTTAGACTTATAGATCAAAATATTTCATAAGAAGCTAATGACAAGGAGACTTGAGATTCTAGAAATGGAGAAAGCAAAAAAGGAAGAAGCTAAAGATGAATAGAAAGAAGAACTAATTAAAGAAAAATGATGAGATGTAAACAAGATTAAAAAACTATTTAAAAACATTTACTAACGTCTATAATTGAAAGAAGCAATTCTTGCAATTAAAGACGTCAAAAAACTCTTTTAGTTTAAATTTAATTTAATTAATAAGAAATACAATCACTGCTTTATTAAATATTTTATCTAGAGGATAAGAAAATTTCTTATTAGTATCTAATTAAACCTATCTTTAACTAGTTAAAGTACTTAGAATATTTGCAAGTACATTTAAAGTAAAAAGGAATTTTCTTTTAAGTTTTTAGGAATAAGTATTATTAAATGAGTTAGTAAAGGAGGCTATATATTAAACTCTTGATTTAAAGATAAATAGAGGATTTTAGATATGTAAATAATTGACTCTATTGAAGATTTAAGCTAGCTTTTCTTGATTTAATTATAGCAAAGAATAATGTTCTCTTTTGACTATTTATTTTAGTACATATAATTACCTAAATGTTTTATAGAACTAGTATCATTTATAATTTAAATTTAATATATTCTTATACTCACTAAAATTTTTAAACTTAGATAAATTAAGACTAAATATTTTACAAAATATACCTTTTTATCAGTTTTCCAAACGAAAGTTAATAAAAAAAAAAAAGATAATAAAAAGGAATATATAAATATAATTTAAATTTATGAAAATTATAAATAATCTAAAATTCAAACTTATTTTAATGCCTAAGTTTCAAATAATTCTATAACTATCTATATCATCTTTTTATGTTTAAATCTTTTGTAATAAGATTAATAAATGAGGATGTGGTATAAAGCAAAACATAGAGAATTGTTGATTAGGAACAGAAAGATATAGAATAATAGTAGACTAATAAAATGTATTAAGATTAAATAATAATCAGCTAGATTAATTTTAAATAGCTTATATAAGCTAATCTAATACTTATATTATCTCATGCTTATTACAAAGAAATATAATATGCTAAGTAAACTCTTTCTATTAATTCAGGAAATAGTAATCGAAGACATTAAAAATATGCTTTCTTTCTTAAAGGTTTATAATTTTCTTAATAGAAAACAACTTATTTTAAGAAAAAGAGTATTAATAGTGATAACTACGATTTTAGATTTGTATAGAATAATAGAAAAGAAGTAATTGTAATATAAAGTAGAATAATTTAGGTATTATTAATTTTAAATGATAATTACAAAAATAACATAAATAATAAATATTAGTTTGCTATAAAAAGAGAAAGTTATCTAAATGTATTTATTATAACTAATCTAATAACTTTATAAATTAAATAGAATTTAAATTAATAATTAATAAAGCTAAAAGGACAAAATATTAAGTATTTTAATAGACATAATTAAACATATTAAAGCTTATTTTAATAATAAAATTAAATATTACTATTTAATAACTGTAAGATAAAATTAGTGATACACCATTTATAGTTAGTTTTAAATATTTACTTTCTACTACTTATATTTATTACATTTATATATTTTACTTAGAATCAACATTAAAATAAATTATATTAGTTTATTATTATAAGAGAGACCTTTATAAATAAAAAGTTTTAATGAAATAATAGTAAGAAAGTGGGCAAATAAAAGATTTTATCTTATAAATACTAAAAATACTTTGTTTTAAGTAATTTGATGTTTTTTATATATTTATTTAAACTAATTAATAAGAAACTTATTTTATTTCATTTTTTTTATTAGTAAAAAGCTTAAATAAATAATTTTTTTAAATTAAATGTAAGAGAAAAACAATAATTAATAACAGTAGATTAAAAAAAATGGTAATATTTTATTTATCATTTAAAAGGGTCTACAACGAAATAAGGTTTTCTTATTAAAAGTTTTTGATTTAAAGCACAAATAAGTTGTAATTAAATGCATATTAAAGTTATTATAATAAGGATATAATTCTTCGTTTTAAACTTTTGATATGATAAATTATCCTTTCATTTAAAAGTAAAAAGATATAAAATAATTAAAATTGTAAAAGTTTGTACACTATTAGTTTTATATCTTATCTTGTTTTAAGACAAAAATAGAAAAATTATTGTTTAAAAATAAGATACTTATAAGTATGCTTAATAAATAATAAATTGTTTAATTGTATTTAAATTAAGTAAGTAAAATTTATTGAGTTATTTTAATTAAATAGTTATTGAAGTAAGTTATAAAAATTAAATGGAGAAAAAAGAAAAGTAATTTACTAAAAGTATTTTTTTAAGAAAACTCTTAAGAGCGAGAAACCACATCCTAGGGAAAATATCTCTTCTTCATTTTAAGTATGAAATTCTGCCTAACTTATGCTACTAAAAGTTAATAAACAAGATCAGTTATGACCAAAGTAAAGGTATTTCTTTAATATTTTTTAGACTAAGTCCTCACTGGTCGCACTTCACCTGTTTACTCGGTAACCATATCAAGTGACTTGAATTAAATTGTATCAGGTTCTGGATATCCTGAATATTCGATAAAGATCTGAAACTTATAGACTGGTGCTCTCCAAAGAACTTTGTCTGGACATACTTCATTTGTTAACTCGGTAGTAATCTCCCCAGACTCTAGCTATATAGTATCAGGATCTTATGACACTACTATAAAGATCTGAAATTTCCACAATGGTACTCTCCAAAGAACTTTAATGGGACATACTGATTTCATTTAATCGGTAGTAATCTCTATAGAATCCAGCTATATCGTATCAGGATCTTATGACAACACCATAAAGATCTGAAATTTCCACAACGATACTCTTCAAAGAACTATAATGGGACATACTTCTATAGTTAGATCGGTAGTAATTTCCTATAACTCTAGATATATTATATCAGGATCTGAAGATACAACTATAAAGATTTGAGATTTCTAGACTGGTCAGCTTGTGCGAACTCTTACTGGGCATTCAGGTGGAGTTTGATCGGTAATAATATCTAAGTATAATAGGTATATCATATCAGGTTCTTATGACAGTACTATTAAGATATGGAACTTCTCTTCTGGTTAGTGTATTCGTACTCTTTCAGGTCATAAAAGTGGTGTATGAAGTATTCTGTTAAGTGTTGATTCAAGTGTTATCTTTTCTGGATCTTACGATAAAACAATCAAGATCTGGAACTTTGATAAGGGTGAGTGTATATAGACTTTGCAAGGGCATACAGGATGAATAAATTCTATAGCATTGAGTGCTGACAATAAATGGTTGGTATCGGGAGCTGAGGACAAGACGATAAGAAAGTGGAGGATTTCGGTTGAGTAACTTGCTATTTGACTTAATTAAATTTTACAATTAAAGATATAAGATATTGCTTATGCATTTAAATCAATGTTTAATGATAATTATGTTCTTTGTTATATGAAGTGTTTGTTTTTTATTTATTTAAAATTTGTTATATTCTTAAATATTCTTGGTTTAAAATAAAGGCTAAGTAATATAGGTTATTGAAATTAGTGAGGTATGTTAATTTAAAGTGGGTAATATTTAAAAATATTAAAAATATAATTTTGTTAAATGAAGATGCATAATAAGTTTAAGTTTAATTTAATTTTATAGATTTATTTTTAGATTTTGTAAAAATTTCAAGTTGAGTATAAATTTATATTTTTTTGTGAAGTAGTTAAAATATTATTTATAAGGTTAAATTTAGTTTATAATCTTGATTATTAATTAAAAAATTTAATTAAGCATTTTATTTTATTTTAAATTAAATTTTGTTTTTTATTATTTATAATGATTGATATTTAATATTGATAATTATTATATATATTTTTTAAAACCGCCATAGTTATTTGAAGGTGAACAACAAGGTCATCTTCATCAGAAGTTGGGGAAGTTAAGTACCCATAATCGACTTTATGTCTTCCACTGCTTTGGCTTGGCCTCGAGACATAAGATTCTTAGACCTTCGGCACTGGCTTAGTTTAGATTTAATTCTGGAACGAAAAAGAAATAATATTACGAGCTTCATCAGAGGTGGGGAATTTAAGTACCCATAATTGACACATGTCATCCTCTGGTTTGGTGATGCAACGAGACAAAATCCTGCCATGTCATTGGACCTCCAACAAGTAGAAAGGATTACTAGTATTCTTAAATTATATCAGTATTGAACATTTTTATCAGTACTGAATAATTATACCAGTATTGAACAAGGTCTACCAGTTTCTGATAATTTTATCAGTAACAAACATTCTTGTCAGTATGAAACATTTTTTTTAAAGAGCTGCGCACCAATGAGAGTGCTACGCGCTATATAATCAAATTTATTTATATATATTATTTATTAATTATTAATTATTATTTACGTAATATTATTTATTATTTAATAATATTTATCATTATATTATAAAATTTTAATATTTATGTTTAACATTTTTCGATTCCGATTGAGAACAATTTTTCTGATGGTAAGTTTTTTTATTTATTTTTCAGTTTTAGAGCATGAATTTCTTGAAAAATGAAAAATTTGTTTTTGCTCAGCGTTTTACAATACCAAAGATTTTTGGAACAGAATAAATTTAATTATTTCGGGATAAATAATTCTAAATAGGAATAAATTTTTTTATTTCGGAATAAATAATTTTAAAATTGGAATAAAAATTTTGAAAGTAGTTTTTAAAAAAGTTTTTAAAATAATTTTGAAAATAGTTATCTAAAATCGTTTTGGAAATAAAATTTGGAAATTAATTTAAAAAGCATTTTAATTTTTTTTAAGGAATTTTTTTGAAAACTTTTTTTGATAAATATTTTGAGACGAGATTTACTTTTTTTAATATGTAAAAAAGGAAATTTTTTTTAAATAGACTTAAAACAAAAAAAATTTTGAATTTTGAGATGCTAATTTAATTTTTTAAGTTATATGTTAATAAATTTATTTAAATATGTTTATTCTCGTGTTTAAGTTCAATAATAAATTTTAATTTTAATGTTTAATATGCTTCGTTTCTGATTGGAAAGTAAAATTTTCTTATATTAAGTTTTTTATTTATCATTATTTTTCAATTTTAAATCTTAAATTTCATGAAAATAAAAAATTTTTTTTGCTTAGCGTTTTTAACTACCAAAAATTTTCGGCACGGAATAAATTTTTTGATTTCGGGATAAAAAATCCTAAATAGGAATAAAATTTCAAGAAAAAATTCCAAATATAAAAGATTTTTGAGAAAAATAGGAATTAAAAAAATTTTATATTAAAGTGAAATTTGGAAATTTTTTTTATCGAAATGGTATTTTGTAAAAATAAAAAACATTTTCTTTGTTAGGAAGATTTTTTGATTTTAAAAATTTTTAACAAAAAAATTTTGTTTTTGGTATAAAAATATATTTTTGATAAGATAAATTATTTTTGAAATAATAAAATAATTTATTGTTTATGTTTTGAAGAAAAAACATTTTTTATCTTTGAACTTCTTCTCGAGTAAATGAAAAAATTCGCTTTAAAAGTTTTTAATGTTATAGGAATTTACTTAAAAGAAAAGGATCTCAAGGAAAAAGGAGATATAATAAAATAAACCATGAAATCGTGAAAAAATTATCCTTTTTTCACTCTGAGTTATTCACTACAAAAGATTTTCGGGATGGATAAATCCTTTTCTTAAAGAGATAGAATTTTAAAAGATTTGAAAAGTTTTTTAAATAACTTTTAAGAAGTAAATATAAAAAAATAAATGACAATTTTAGGAAGAAATAAATTAGTAAAAAAAACCATCGAGTGCTTACCGTTTATAATAGGTATTGAATTGTTAAAAAACTAATCTAAAAGGAATTTAAAAATCCATTTATAAAAATATGAACAATCAAATAGAAAAAATTAGGTAATGCAGCTGTAATAATAAATTTTAGGCCAATATGCAAAGAATTCAAAAAATTAATTAAACAAGAATCTAAATAATATGTCTAACCTAACTACATCAAATATACAAATAAAAACTTATTAATCAAGTTTAAAAATATCGTTTTATTATAATAATAAGAAAAGCATTAAAAATTTAAAAAGATTAGCAAGAGTGCCTTGAAAAGAGCGTACTACGAGCAATTATCTGTTTTTAGTTTGCGAAAGAAGTTAATTTAGAAGAGAAAAACGAGTTTTTAAGAAAAATTGCTATATTAAGGATTTTTTATCTTCAAAATTTTTCTCATTCTGTAATATTAAAAGGAATAGCTTTAAAGATAAGCTTTCTGATTTCAAGCAACTTAAGTATATCTACTGTGCATGTAGAAAATTGATTTTATTTATTAATCTTAAAATTTGAATTTCTAATGAAGCTATTTTATTAAAGCTGAAAGCTTTTTTAAAAAATTGATTGATTATTTATCATATAAAAACATTTGCTAGTAAACTATATAAATAATTTGAATATATGCAAAATTATAAAAATCTTCACTTTCTTGTAAATTATCTTATACTTCCATCTAAAATAAGAATAAAATTATATTCTAATATTAAATAATAAGAATTACAAAAATGAAAGTGTAAATAATTAAGAAATCAATATAGTTTTCATTATATCAAAAAAGGTTAAAAGAAAAGCTTTAATCTTTTGTATTAATTAAAATAATATACAAAGTGTAAGTTAATAACTATTATAATTATATCTATACAAAATGGGAAATATTTCGTACAATATAAAAAGAAACATATATAGCATAATAAAAAGCAAAGTTTCTACTAAGCTGATAATGCTAATAGTACACAATTTCCCAAATAATTTTAATAATGAGCTATTTTTGTTATATTCTAAATTATTAGACAACTAAATTATAATTTATAATTTAAGCATTCCTTTAATAAATGTTTGCTTTAATATATAATATAGTATTTTTTAATTTAAGATACTAAATATTCATAAACATAATAATATTTAAAATGCTTTATTTAATATAATTTTTAAAAGATTAAACACTTATTTAAATTTAAAATATCTTATCAAGAAATTAAATTAAAATGTTTTCATATTCATTTTCTAATTAAATAGTCATTATTTATTGTTTATTTATCTATTTTATTGATGTTTTAAAGATTGTAATTATATTTATTCATAATGTCTGAAAAAAGCTGAAAAATTGCTAGATTATTTAAAGATAAAAAATTAACTCTTAAAAACAATACTTTTATAAGATAAACAGAAATAAGAGGAATTATAATAAAAAAAATTCTAACAAACAAATTTATAATACAAAAAATAAATTTTATAAAAGATCAATTAAAGTTTTGCAAGAATTTGAGAGCAAAAATATTACAGTTAATATCAAAATATTGTAATCCAAAAGCCATAGATGCAAAAGTTGTTGCTCAAATTAAACTAAAAATAGATTTATTATTTGGTAAATTCATCTAGAAATAAGAAATATATCATTGCTTTAACAGATTTATTGAGAAATTTAATTTATCTTCAAACTTAATATCTTTTTTATTTATTGTTAAATAATGGTAAAATTAAATGTTTATTATGTAATTTAAATTTTTTTATATTATATGTATAGTTATATTAAAAGTATGTACGAATTTTTTAAAAATAAGATAATTAAAAAGATTATGGGAGCTGAAGTTGATTCTCTGATAAAACCTTTTAGCTTTTTGGATAGGTTCAAGTCCCTATCCACAGAGAAGGTCCATGGCTAGAGTCATTCTCAGCAGGAAAACAAAATCTTTCCGATTATTCACTCTTGCTAGCAACTTGAAGGCTTTCGGCTCCTTTTTACGGAACCCCCTGGCTGAAGCTATTGAATTAAGCAACAAAATATCCTCTCTATATGCATTGAGAGAGCACCTTGGGTCGCAAAGTTGAAAAGGAGTTTCCAGTCCCTCGAAAGAGAAATTTTAAAGTTTATAGATAATTAATTGTAAAAGGCTTATTACTCCGAAGGATAATATTTAAAGATTTAAAATACTTAATTGAAAAGATTTGCTTGCTATATTTGTAGAAATCTTTATAAGTCAGTATTAATAAATATTCGAAAATAGTCCCCATTTCAGTTAAATATCTAAATCAAAATAGGCGAAAAGAAAATAAGTAGAATTGTCATAATATAGTACAAAACTGAGGAAGATTGGCGAAGTATTTAGTAAAGGAAATTATTTTCAATTACTTTAAGTTATTGTCCAAGGTGGTATCACTATATCTCTATATTGCTATTATTATATAGAAATATTACCAAAATATAGACATTAAAAAGCATAAAATTTTAATTAATTTTTAAGATAAACTAAGATTAAAATATTTAAATGTAAAAAATAAATAAATTAAATATAAATAAGAGCTTAATAAACTGCTTAGCTATAAGCATTAAACAATATCTATTTTAACAAATTTATTATTTTATTAATTTCACTTTGCTTTCATTTAAACAAATTATCTTTAATTTTAATTTATAATATAATTAATTAAAATCTATAAGCTTGCTTTAGTTTAATAAATGGATTAGTAAAATTATAAAAGTCCTAAAAAATAATTTGGTTCTTAGAAAAGAATTCCTAAGATACTTCAATGTAATTGCTTAATGTGTTCAAAGTGTATTAAAATTGGCCTTATATCGCTCAATAAATATTTTTTAAAACACAATAGTAAATATTTAAAGGCTAAATATCTGAGTTAAAAGACTTGATTTCAACTGAAAAATTTGAGAAGAGCATAATGAGTTTCAATAAAAAGCAAAACTAAATGAAAATTTATAGAATTGTTTGCAAATATTTAAATAATAAAAGATATAGTAAATTAGCTTCATTAAAGTTTAGTGATTATCTAAAAACTCTTTTCTAATATAATCAATTAAGTATGTACTTAAAACCACAAATAATATTAAAGGGCAATTATAAAATAATATAAGAAAAATCTAAAGAATAATTTAAAATTTAGAAAAAACATTACATTTACCATCATAAACTAGATAGTAATAAGAAAAAATAGTAGCATTATGAGATATAATTAAATATCAATACGAGCAGATAAAGTTAATGATTTAGAATTATAACTAAGTTAAAAATGAAGAAGTAAATGTTAATTAAATTTCAGATCAGTTAATTAAAATTATTTTATCGTTATGAATTTTATTGCGGAAAAGAGCAAAATTAAAATCCATAACATTATAATATTACAGATATATTAAATAAATATTTTAAATAATAAATTAAATATGATTTTACACTATTAACAGTAGAGAATGTTGCTAAGTTCTTAGAAAAATGTTAAAATAAAGCTTTAGAAAATACTAATTTGCAAGAAAAACCTTTAAATTTTTCTAAAATATGTAATAATTAAGATATTTTAATTTAGTTCAAACAGTTATCAAGTTAAGGTTTGATAAAAAATTGAATGATATCATAGAATTATCTAAGGCTGATATCAAAATAGAATAAGCTTCTGCAAATGTGATAGCAATCTTAAAATACTTGGACTATATCTTTATACAAAAAAATTTTAAGGGAATAAGAATCTAAGGTGCTAATTTGAGAGAATCAAATTTTCAAGATTGTAATCTAAGAAACTCAAATTTATAAGTGGTCAATCTAAGAAATATAAAGAATGCGAAGCTAATCAACTGCAATTTAAATGGAGTAAATTAAACTAAGAAGTAATACGAATTGCCTTAATTTCTTGATACTTTGTTGAAACATATGGATTGAATTTATTCGATAGAGGTCACGAGTGACTAGAAATAATCATATCAGAAAGTAACGATTCGACTATAAAGATTTGGGATTTTCTGAGTGATTTCTATAAGAGTATCTTGACAGAACGAGCGAATGAAGCTGTAAAGAGGGATAAGAAATAAATAGTTTCGGGAAGTTATGCTAGTACAATATAAGTATGGGAATATTTGAATGTGACCTTAAAAATTACTTTGATGGGACACATGAATTATGCTAGATCGGTAGTGGTAAATAATCATCAGAAATGAATCGTCTCGGAAAGTTCTGATTAAACTATAAAAATATGAAAATTTTCAATTAGTTAATCTATTCGAACTCTCTAAGGATATCAAGATTCGATAAGAACAATAGAATCAACTCATGAAAAAATTAAAAATATCTGGAGGTCATGACAAAACAATCAAAATATTAAATTTTCCAATAAAAAAAACATACAAACTTTAAGGTCATATAAATTTAGTGATAATGTTAGTAATAACAACTGATAATAAGTTTATAATATCTGGATCATATGACATATTATAAAAATATGGAATTTCTAAACAGATGAGAGGTTAATATTATTACTCTAACATTAGGGAGAAATTTATGAATTAATGCTGACTGGAGATATAAAAGGAGTAATACCAGGTGGATAAGAGAAATAGATAAGGAAGTGAAATATTCAAAATTATTACAAGATCTTAAAGATGATTAAATATAAAAGAAGGTAAGTATATAATTTAAATATAAATAGGAGTGAATTACAATAAAAATCTTCTATTCAAATAGTAATTTGTAGTTTGAGAAAATAGTGGCGAGTGAAAGCATCAAAAAAATGTTGAATATGAAGTAAGTTTTAGAATATGAATTAAAAAACGAAATTCATTGAAATTTGAATTGATACCTTAAAAGATATGAAGCAATCTAAAGTTATTTTAGCTTAACTACAGTCAAAGTTTTCATAATGAATAAAAATATAAAGTTTAAATTCTTTTTACTTTGATTTTTAAACTATTAATATTTGAGATGGATATATAATTTTGGTACTATAAAATTATTTAAAAAATTAAAAATAATATACTAACTTTTATTATAAATTTTACTTTTCAAAAATTAAAAAATAAATCTGCTTTATCTTTTGTAAATTTATAATAAAACAATAAAAATAAAGCTTAATTAAAAAAATTTTGAATTTATGAAAATATAATATTCTAAAAAGCTCTGAATTTTGGACTTCCTCAGATCAGTTAGTGCAAACAACAATATCCTCAAGAGAAGTTATTTTACTATTAAAAATTTGAATAAAGAGTTATTAAAATTAAAAAAAACCTGATTAAATCTGTGATTCTTTTACAATTAAAGATTAAAGGAAGTAAACTAAATTATTTAGAAGATTTTTAAAAGATTAATTCTATTGTTAAAAACAGTATATGATAGAAAATTTGAGAAGCTTGACGAAATTCTAAAGAATTAAGGATTTAAAAATTCATTGAATAAAAACAGAAAAAATATGAAAAATTACAGAATTTTATTAAACATAATAATTTTTTTTCCAAAAATCTTAATATCTAGATAAAAAGTAAGCAATTCTTTATATTAAAATGATTTTATTTTAATAAATTTAAAAAATATAAGAGATATTTAATAAATATAAAAGAACAATAATTTATTTTTATCTTTACAATAATTTTGCTTTTAGTCATATATAGTTAAAAATTGTTCTTAATTTTATATTTCCAAATTCTGATTAAAGAAATATTTTTTATTTTTTAATCGTAAATTATAAAAGTACAATATTTTATTTCTTTAAATGAAAAAATCTTTTAGATGCTTTGTTTAAGAAAAATTAAAGTAATATGTTCTTATATAATGATTTTCTTTTTAATTACGCATTTTTTAATTATAAATCTTTAAGTTAATAATAAAAATAATATTTTATTTTACATTATTAATTAGATTTTTTTAATTTATTTTTACATTATGCTTTAATTTTTTTAATTTGAAAATAATTTGCAATTAATTTATAATTTTCAGACTTATGAATATAAACTATCTTAATATTATTTTTTAATATGTTATAAACTAAGAAAAATATAGAGACTAAAAAATTAAATTCTTATAATATGTGATAAAATGTAAAGAAATATCAATTTCTTTGGGATACTATTTTTATTTTGAATAAAACTTATCCTTTATAGAGATTAACATATTAAAACATAAACAAGTTACTTTTCTTGTATCTTTCTTACAGTATCCAACATTTCTTAAAATAAACTTAAAGCATTTTAAATTCCATTAAATATTAGAATTACGATGAAAAATAGTAAAAATTATTATATTTTAGATTTATAATTTTCGTAATTTAAATTTTTTTCTTATTTGGGAAATAAATAATTTTATTGTTTAAACTAAAGAAAATAATTTTATTTTCCTTTGTAAACTAATTTTTATGTATTAATAATATAAAATTTTAATTTTAAGTTGCTTTTAAGATTTAAACTTTAAAATACTGAAGTCATAAAATTATTTTATTTTATTTGCTGTAAGCTTCAAAGTTTTTTGTTCAATTTCTTTAAATTATAGCATCTATTTAAATTAAATATATTTTTAATTGTTTTTTTAATTCGCATTAAGTTTTTTTAAATAATTAACAAATCTGTATTAATCTAAAAATTTAAGCATCAATAACCTAATAATTCTAAATCACTATTACTTCTAAATATTTTTTCATTCATTCGATAATTTTTTCTAATTATCCGTAGTTTATTAAAAAACATTACTATCAACATCTAGTTATAAAAATTCAAATTAAATCTTTAGTTATAACCTAATATATTAAATAATTTGCAATTTTAGTAAGATAGTAAGTAAAAAATGATTAAAAAATAAACTATTAAATTAATTTTTTCATTTTATGATTAAAGATATGATATACGAGTTATTATTATTATATTATAAAAATACTAAATTAAATTTAGGATATCTATACATAATAATTGTTAAAGAATGTAAAATTAGTTATTTTCGAAATTTTTTAAAAGTTTAATTATTTCTTAATAGGTTGCACATAAATAAGAAAAATGGTAAAATTTGATTAAAAATTAAAAAATTTATAGAATAAAAAAATCTTTAAAATTAAAGAATTTCATTAAACATAATATTCTTAACGCCAAAAAAATTAATATCTAGATAAAAAAGTAAGTATTTCTTTATATTAAAATGATTTTACTTAAATAATTAAATTATAAAAAAAAAATTCATTTTATAATGATTTTAATTTATCTAACTTACAGTAATAAAAATAATTAAAGCATAAATTTAGTAGAATTAGTCAAAATAAAAATAAAATTTAAACATTTAAAATTCTTAAGAAACTTCAATTTATTAATAATTTTTTTAATTAATTCAGATGGAAAAATAAATTTATATAATTTAAAAAAAGATATAATTTTTAGATTATGAAATTTGAAAAGCATAACTATTAATCGTTATATTTTTAACGTGTCTCTTAATAATTTAACAAGGATACATTACAAGGCATTTAACACAAATACAAATTTCTATGTAAAATTTATATTATAAAATTTAAATTCCACTTGCAATTTTTTGGATGCGTTCTCTTCAAGATATTAATTCTAATTAGGAATAACTTTAAGTTTATGAATTAATAAGAAAATAATTAATATTTTTGCTAATTACGATTTTGATTATATGATAAAAAAACTAATGGAAAACTTGAGAAATGTTTACCAAAAACCTTGAAGTGAATCTGTATCATTTGCAGATAATTTCGAGACTTAAGGAAAATTGATTTCTAAACTTAAGCTTTAAACACAAAAAATTTGACTTTTGTTTACACTAAAATTTTATTGTAAAGTAAGCAAAAGATCAAATCTAAAATATCGAGAAATAAACTATCTAAAGAAAAATTCGCAAAAGAGACTTCCTTAAAGAAAATATTCTTCTCTTTAAGATTAAAACTTAATCCTCTCAGGAATTGTCATTTTACAATTAAGGTTGAATTATTTTATTTTTGTTCTTTTTATTAGTTTAATAAATTTATATTTAAATAGAAATTAAAATTAATTCTCTTTTTAATATTCTTTGAAGAGTGCTTATATCTCTTTCTATTACTTATAAGAATTTATTTAATCTTTTAGATTATTTAAATTCCAATTTTTTATTTTATTTTATATTGTACAATTTGTTAATCATAATTAATTAATTTTACAAGTCATTTGCTTTATTATTATTTTGACATTTTTATAAAGATTATAATCTAATTATTAATCTTGCTCCTTCATAAAAGTTTTTGTTTCTGTATAATGTTTTAATTTTAAATAATGTCAGTAAATATATGAAACTTATTAGTTTAGATTTTTTATTTATGCTATATGCTTTAAATTTCAATCCTCAAAAGATCTATTTTTTAATTATAACAATGTGCAGAATAAACTTAATAAATAATTAACTTTTATTATTTAATTCTTATAAGCAACAAAACTATCTATATTTATACTAATAAATATTTAACTAATGAAACTATACATTCTCTCCATTTAGTAAAGTATCTGTTTAAATAATAATTTTAAATAATTATAATTTATAGTAAGTATACTATTTTGAACTATAAAAAGTAATAAAACTTATAAATTTAGAGTAAGTAATTTAAACATAGCAAAGATATTCTAGATAATAGAATATTAATAGATAATATATTCAACTTTTACTAATCAAATCATTATTTAATATAGGAAAAATAGCTATTATGAGCAAAGGAATAAACATTTGGTAAACTTAAATATGATCAATAAATTAATAAAGTGGTACCATACTTAAGATTAAAGTAAATCAAAATTAAAGATATTTTAACATCAAAATAAACGCTTAATTTTAAAATTGAAATAATTACTGATAAATTATAGTAAATAAACAGTATTGCTAAGTTTTAGATATGAAACTTAATAATAGTATCGAAGCTAGAAAAAATTTTAAAATGCTCATAAATTAATAATATCTTATGTCATTTAGAAAATTCTCTTATCATAGTAAAGTATCATATATTGATTCTCACTTATATATAAATAATAGGAATATAAAAACTCATAAAGAAAGAGATTGCTTATAAATTACTTGAAAAACAAGTAAAATTTAGATTGCTTTGAAAGGGCTATCTAGATAATTGAAAAACGAAAAACTTAAACCAATTAAGTGTTTTAATTGAAATCTTTGAAATATCCGGAAAAAACAATTGAAAATTAAAGGCAATAGTTAAGATTTAACTTGATATCAAGTTAAAAAAAATTGTTTCTAGAATTTAAAAATAAAGAGAAAAATGAATGTACCACTAAATTTTCTTATTTAGAGATCATAAGGATAAAAAGCCTTAAAAATTTAAGAAGGATTATTATAACTAAGATAATTCGCTAAGTAGCTGAAAGATTTATCAAGTGAATAAATTATTTTAATTAAAGGACTGATTGTTGATATAACTATGCTTGAATATATTAAAGTTAAATTATAATTATTTATTATTTGATAAATCTTAATTCACTTAAGGTATCTATTTTAACTATATGCTTTTTAAGTAAAATATTATATTATATGGTTTATTATTAGGATAATTAAGTGAATATATGAGAATACTATTATTTCTCTTTGTTATAATTATTTTACCTAAGATATTATAAACTCTAATGTTAATAGCTTACTTTATAAAGTGTTAAATTAATTTTATAGACTTTAGTATATATTGTTTTGATAATTTTCTATTAGAACTAATTATATAGTCCCAAAAAGTTATTCTTGATGCCTTAATTTAAGCCTGGCTTATTATTATATAGGTTTAACTTATGTAAGATTAATGGTAATAGAAAATAAATGAAAAGTATGATAGATTGAGTATAATTATATGGTTTACAAATAATAACTACAGTATTATTATTATATCATACAGTTACTTATTATAATCTATTTAACATTAATTTTAATTATTATATCCTTTTATAAACTAAATACTATTTATATTTTTAATTCCTATATCATTTAACATTTGTAACAGCATTCTAAAATTATCTAGTTAAAAGTATTAGGGATTTCAATAGCTCTAAGTTTCATTATAACGTAGATTATTAAAAAGAATGTTCAATTACAAAGAAAATTTAAAAAAATGCTTAAGTATAAAATAAAAAGTCTGTAGGAGTATCATTATGTGTTTCTCTCAATCTTAATATACTAAATAATCTCCTAAAATCCTTAAAAATATTAAATTCATACCTAGGAGGAAATAAATTTATGCTCTAAGAGAGATTCTTAATATGATTGTCTTGAGGTCTGTAGCTATGTTTATTTTATGCTTTAATGAAACTTACTCAAAGTTAATATAGTAACGTAAGGCAAGACTTATAATGGAATATTTCTTGTGCTGTGGATACTAATGAGATTTCAATTATCTTTCCGAATTAAATTTATTTAGCAATAAATTAAAAATTTATCCTTATATCTAATCTATTATATCCTTAATAAGTTATTTTCCTTTCTTATCTAGCAAAGTTTAAGGCTTTAAAATATTGTAATTAATAATAGTTTAAAAGTAATAAATTATAGAAGCTATTCTATTAGTTTTAGCTTTAGTAAATGAGATTTATTTTATTTTTAGTTATTTAGTTTAAAAATAACTAAAAATAGATGAAAATATCTAGATTATGTAAAAGGGGATATGTAATAATTAAGTAGCAGTTAGTAAAATAGCAAAACTAGTTACTTTAATAGAGAATTATAGGGAACTTTCTCTTCACTAAATTATAATAAAGATTAATTTAGATTTGAATTATAAGTATGAAGCATATATTACATAATACATTTTATATCATTAATCATATTCATTATATATAAGTATAAACAGCAACATTAGAGAATACTACTTTAATTTTAGCTAAAATAAAATAGCATTATTAGTGTTAAAAAATTAAATTAATCAAACTTATTACAATTATAAGTAATATCATTTTACACTAATGCAGCTAACATTAAATAAAAACTAAATAAACCAACAAATTAAAAAGGAAAGTCGATAAAAATAGCAAAAGAACTAAACCGCAAATTAAGATTATATGTTAAGATATAAGAAATTGGCTTTTTTATTAAAAGGCAATTATAAATCCTGACGGAATGATAAGTTTATATTGCCATTCATGAAACCTTAACTTCAATTATGAATAACCAATTAGGATGCTTAGCTTGTATTAGATATTAATAATGTACTAAAGTATAAAATCAAAAACATGACAAAAAGTAAAATAAAAATAATGGATTGTAAAGGATTTTGGAAATAGATATTTATTAAAACTCTTATAACATAGAATAGTAAATTAAAATATATTTGAATTAATCCTTTTTTGAGAAATATAAAATTTTAGAAATACTGAGAAGTTTGGAAAGCAGAATAATTTGCAAATGTTCTCGTTAGATGTAAAACTAATTCGAGATAAATAACGAAAACCTAAATTTAATAAAAATTAATCTAATCTAATAATATTTATTAATTTGAAAGATATAAGAAATAAGCATTACTTTTCGAAGATGAATTATGAGATTTTTTACATATGACTAAAGCAAACTTTACTCCGAATCGTTTATTTGAGAGTAGTAGCAAAGAATTTAAAAAATATAACTTGTTATGAATTGATTCTATTATTTATATAGGAAAAAAAGTAATTACTATAAGAACTAAAATTAAAAAAATAATAATCTAATAAGTTACTTTTTTAGATTCAAAAAGTATAAACAAAAATCTTTTACCTAAAATTGCTAAAATTAACTCATTTTTATATAAACCTGTGACATTAAGAAGATACTGACTGAATATTTAAAAGAAATAATTCTACGGAAAGTTACAATGAAGATGCGTTTTAAATATTTGATACAGAATTAATAAACAATAAACATTATCCAACAAAATTAACTTATAAATTCAGAAAAAAGACTAGAAAATGAAAAATAAAAAAATAAAGTTAAACTTAAAATATTAGAAATTATAGATATTCAACTATAAATAAATTAAAAGTTACCAATTCAATTTTGCAAAGCAAAATATCTAATACATACTTCTTCCATTAGGATCAACTGGAATAGGAAAATTTAAACTATTAAAAATATTTAACAATATGATACTACTAATTAAGTAAAATCCTGGAAATTATAAGAAATTGGCATAATTCCTAAACATACTAACACCTTATTCATTACATAATTTACCAGCTTTTAGTAATTGATTAACTGTTTCAAAATAAAAAATAAAGAAAGAGTGAAAATAATTAAAATGAGGTAGATTATTAATAGTAGACTAAATAAATATGTTAGCATCATATATTTGAAAATTTATAAATAAGATTAAAAGAAATTGCTAATAAATAGGTACCAATTGGAAATTGCGATATAATATATGTTGGTGCCTTAGGATGAATACTACCAATAAATGAAATTTATTATATTGATTTAAAACAGTTAAAGATTGTTCAGATTTAATAGTTGGATTGTTATGTTCCAATTTAATAAATATAATAATTTACTTACGATAAGAAATATGGTAATAAATTAAGAATTTTATTAGTTCATATGATCGCTGAAAAACTAGAAATTAACAGAGATTCATTCGTTAATAAACGCATTGATAGATAACCTTAGATCTATTGTCAGCAATACATTAAGTAAAATAAATTTGAATGGAGTTTGATTAAATAACTTTTGAAGCGAAAGATGATTGTATATGCTTCCAAAATATCAGATAAGATAAATGAAATCATAAAGTCAGTTAGATTATGCTTAACGTACTTTTAGACATTCATATCTTTCTTGTACTTTTAAATATTTAATCTTATAAATGAATCGATATATAAATTAATATTCTAGTCTACCACTCTAGCAATTAAAAAACAGGTTTCTCATTTTAGTCTATAAAGCTAAATTTCTAGCTTTATTATTCTTGTAGTTTAATGTATTTATTTAAAGATATTCCTTCGAGAAAGATCTACTTTTTGAGCTACTTAAATCTATTTTTTAAATAAAATTAGGTTTTTTTCTTACTTTTATATAATAAAAAATAAAGACATTGAAGATTGTAGCATATTGGCTTAATTTACTTATGATTTAATCTGTAAGAAAAATAAATAAAAATAGAAATTAAATTTTTGATTTGATCTTTGAACTATGCTTATAGCAGATGTTGAGGCTTTTCTTAAAAATTGATGAGAGAATAAAAAGCTTAAAATGTAAATTTACTAACAGATATAAGAGTCTTTCGTGGAACTGTAAGCGGGTCTGAATTTTATACCAAAACGAGAAGAAAAACCAAAGGTTTCTTGGTATAATGAAGAGACAGGATAAACATGTTAGCAAGATTAAACTCAAAAAGAAGTAGCAATCGATGAAAAAATTTGTGCTCCATAGAGAATAAAACTGTAAGAGTAAACCAAAGAAAACCATTAAGTTTTGCAGTAAAAAAGCTTTTAAAGCAAAATATTATAATCCATATTAATTCAGAAAAGATTGACAATAAATAGAGTGAAGCCAAATAAGTTAGCAACAGCTAATAGAATGAATAGCGATATTATAAATATAGATAGAAAGATATAGAAGAAATGAACATCCTTTTGAGTAAAAGCAGAGAAAGTAAGCGGGCATTTTTTACATAACTTCTAGAAGGTAATTGAAACTAACTCTGACTATTTAGAAGAGTATAAAAAATTACGGAATAACACAGAGCTTAAAAAATTGTGCATATACAAGATATGAAGGAATAGGCAGAGATAGGAAAAATTTACTATTTTAAGGTGCAGATTTATAAAAAAACCTTTTAATTAGTAAATGAGAGCTAAAATAAAGAAGAAAAAAATAAATTTCTGAAATGTTTACATATTTGTCGAGGTGATAAACACTTAAATGTTACGATTCAGGGAAAAAACAATTGCCAAATACCAGAAAAATAAAATTATCCTTATTTTAAGAAGGAAACATCAGAAGAGTAAGAGAAAACGAGCTTAATGCAATTCTATTATTTATTAATTTTTAGTAAGCAAAAAGCATACTAAAACTACATTCTTTTAGTGATAGTAATTTTTTTCCTATTATCTGGTCTAATATATGCCTTATATTAATTAATTAAGTTTACAACTAAAATAAGAAGCTTAATAGCAAATCATCAATCTTTCTTTTCTATTATTATTTTGACTTATTTAAGTTTAGCTAATTATTACTTTTAACAAAATGTTTTAATACCTTCTCTATATTATATTAAACAAGCACTATCAAGTTTATAATTATCAAATAAATGCTATTCGATACTTATTAGTAAATAAGTATTAGAAACCCTCAAAATGGAATTGATATTTTAGCTTTATTCCTAGTTATATTATTTCTTAAGAATCTTACTAATCTTCACTTTTAATCTAACATATTATAATTATAAAGTCGTACAATATTATTCAAGTCTGTTTGCTAATAGCCTATGGATAAAAGAAATAATCATTTAAGGCTCTTTAGAATTTTCCACCTATTGGGTAAATCTTTTGCGAAAATTCCAATATTCATAGAATTTCCATTCCAGGAATTTGTTTGAAGGATCAAATTTTGTATTAGTTTTTTTCAAAAAGTCTTTAGCCTTCTTAGCATTATATTGTTTAATAACCAAAAATATAATAAATTAAGCATATTAACTATTTCCACTATAAAATTAAAAGTTCTACAATAGTATATAGATGTGCTATTACTAAGATACATGGTTAATAATTATTTAAATGTTATAAGTATATCTCTTATAGTCTTTACATTAAAGCACTAAATATATAATACTAATAAGCTGCTTTGTTAAAATAAAGGGTTGCTAATAGTCTTAGTAACTGTAATATAATAATGCTAGGCTATTAAAATTAGGATATAGAGATTAGTTAATTAAGCTAGGTTGTTAATCTTATATCCTTGCTACTTTAATATCTAATTATTAGTCTATTTAGGTTAAAATAAATTGATATTAAAATAAGAAGCTTTTACTTCTTTTAAGTATGTTAAGGTTTAGCCTTATTTGTAGTTATAGTGAGTGAGGTGTAATTAAGTTACTACGTTTGAATAGAATCAGTTGAGTAGACTCAAGATAGTGAGATCTAATATAAAGCATCGTCTAGATTAGTAATATGGGAAGCTTAAAAAGTTACTTGAAGTCGTTGATTGGAATTCCTCAGATCTTAGTATGGTGATAAAGGAACTTTAATTGAAAAGTCTGCAAGATAAAAAGTTAATTCTATTCTAATAAGAAACAGTGATCTAAAAGACAGAGTCAGATATCAATTTCTATAGTCCAAATTTTAGTAAAAAGTAGAGAATGTTGAATGAAGCAAATAATAGACACTAAGAATGAGCTTAAAATTAAGATAAAGCGAGGTATTTGGACAATCTTATATTTGTCATTAATTGCTTGACTGGTTTTGTCTATGAATTCATCTAAGAAATATTTAAAAGCCTCAAATACTTCCAAACGAGAGATTTTTATTAGTGATATTAATTTCTCTAAGGATTGCTAAAAATTTTGAACTCTTTGATGAAGGCTGCGGAGAACATTAAATTGCTGTCTGATTTCTACTTAACTTCATTGCTAGAATTGCGACATTTTTGTAGTTAGAAATGCTTGATAAACAGAAAAATAAAATATATAGAAGAATAATAAAGTTTTGGAAGTTTTTTCGCTATATTTTGATATATATAAATAAATAAATAAATTTGATTATAGAGCGCGTAGCACTCTCGTTGGTGCCCAGCTATTTAAAAAAAATGTTTCATACTGACAAGAATGTTTGTTACTGATAAAATTATCAGATACTGATAAACCTTGTTCAATACTGGTATAATTATTCAGTATTGATAAAAATGTTCAATACTGATATAATTTTAGAATACTCGTAATCTTTAATACTTGTTGGAGGTCCAATGACATGGCAGGATTGTGTCTCATTGCATCACCAAAGCAGAGGACGACATGTGTCAATTATGGGTACTTAAATTCCCCATCTCTGATGAAGCTCGCAACATTATTTCTTTTTCGTTCCAGTATTAAAAATAAACGAAACCAAGTCAAGCCAACGTCGAAGATCTAAGAATCTTATGTCTCGAGGTCAAACCAAAGCAGAGGAAGACATAAAGTCGATTATGGGTACTTAACTTCCCCAACCTCTGATGAAGATGACCTTGTTGTTCACCTTCGAACAACTATGGCGGTTTTAAAAATTATATAATATAATATTAAGCCTGATACCCGAATAAAATCAAAGAAACAGAAAAAGACGAAATACCAAAAGCAAAACATTCCCAGTATGAAACTTAATCTTTAAAATAAAGTCACATCTTCAAAGATAGAAACGAAATAGACGGTTAGCTTTTAATCCAGATTTCGTTGGATATAAACGGGTAGATTTGAAAGAAACTAAATATAGTTTAAAGATATAAGGAAAATCAATTAGGGTAATATGATCTAAATTAAGAAAAGGGAAGTTAAGCATATAGAGTTTTAAAGGATTAGACTGATAATGTTTTCAAGAGATTAATTGTGAATGTTGTTGTAGTTTTTGGATTTAAATTTATGCCTATTGAATATTATAGTGAATGAAGCAGCAAATTCAATCTAAGATATTGCAAAGTTGGAGAAAAAGACAGCAATTTTTTATATTCCTAAGAAAATAAAAAATAAACGCAACTGAAAATTTTTGATTTAAGATAATCAAGAAATTGAAAAACTTAAAGAGTGTGTACAATTATGCTACTTTGAGAATTTAAATCTCGAGCTATTGCATGAATATTTCAATCTAAATTTTATAAAAGCCATTGAATATTCTAGTTCTAGAAGGATTTACATTTTTTTGTTTTTTTCAAAAGGACAATTCTTAGATTTATAAGTTCAAAGCAGACATTTTGGCAATCACTTTGAACATATACATTTCTCATTTAATCGCAGCTTTTTTATTTAAGACTTTGATTAATTAAATTTTAGTGACTTCTTTTTTTTCTATTTAGAAGCACTGGAATTCTATAATATTTATTCTTCTATAAAACTTTTGTTATTCTATTTTTCTTAAGAAGCACTTGTTAAACCATGCTCAATATCCAATTTGTAACTACTTGCAAACTTAAATATTTTTTAAATATCAAGCATGCATTTTTTGTTGCAATTGATTGTTTTAATTTTTTCAGAAAAAAATTAAAATTTAGCAGTTATTTCATTCTAGTTCGTAAGTGATAGTCTTGAATCTTTTAATTAATAAACTTCAATTTAAGAATTAAAACTCTTATCTTGTAGGTTTTTTTTATCATTTTCATTAGTTTATTTAAATCCTTTCTTATTACTACTAAAGACTGTATTCTTTTTAAATATTATAACTAAAATCAACTAGACTAGGATTTATTGTGACATTAATTTTAGTTTTAAATAACTTATACTAGCTAATCTAATACTTATATTATCTCATGCTTATTACAAAGAAACATATTATGTTAAGTTTACTCTTTCTATTAATTCAGAAAATAATAATAGAAGATAGTAAAAATATATTTTCTTTCTTAAAAAAACTTATAATTTTCTTAATAACAAACAAGCTATTTTAATAAAGAGAGTATTAATAGTGTTAGCAATATAATATAGATTTGTATAGAATAATAGAATTAAGTTTTTATCTTTAAATAATCTAGAATAATTTAGGTATTATTAATTAGAAATGATAATTACAAAAATAACATAAATAATAAATATAATATTAGTTTGCTATAAAAAGAGAAATTATCTAAATGTATTTATTATAACTAATCTAATATCTTTATTAATTAAAGAGAAATTAAATTAATAACTAATAAAGCTAAAAGGATAAAATTTAAAGTGTTTAATAGACATAATTAAACATATTAAAGCTTATTTTAATAATAAAATTAAATATTACTATTTAATAATTGTAAGATAAAATTAGTGATACACCATTTATAGTTAGTTTAAATATTTACTTTCTACTACTTATATTTATTACATTTATATATTTTGCTTAGAATCAACATTATAAGTAATAAATGATTCTAGTTTATTATTATAAGAGAGACTTTTATAAATAATATGTTTTAATGAAATAGTAGTAAGAAAGTGGACAATTAAAAGAGTTATACTTATAAATTCTAAAAATACTTGTTTTAAATAATTTGATGTTTTTTATATATTTATTTAAACTAATTAATAAGAAACTTATTCTATTTAATTTTTGTAATTAGTAAAAAGCTTAAATAAATAATTTTTTGATTAAATGTAAGTGAAAAACAATAATTAATAACAGTATATTTAAAAAAATTGTAATATTTTATTTATCATTTAAAAGGGTCTACAACGAAATAAGGTTTTCTTATTAAGAGTCTTTTATTTAAAGCACAAACAAATAGTAACTAATAAATGCATATTAAAGTTATTATAATAGGGATATAAATTCTTCGTTATAAAACTTTTGAAATAATAAATTATCCTTTCATTTAAAAGTAAAAAGAAATAAAATAATTAAAATTGTAAAAGCATGTACTATTAGTTTAATATCTTGTCTCGTCTTAAGACAAAAATAGAAAAATCAATGTTTAAGAAATAAGATTTTTATAAATATGCTTAATAATAATTTAATTGTTTAATTGTAATGAAATTAAGTCAGTAAAATTTATTGAGTTATTTTAATTAAATAGTTATTGAAGTAATTTATAAAAATTAAAATGGTGAAAAAATAAATGGAGAAAAAAGAAAAACAATTTTCTAAAAGTATTTTTTTAAGAAAACTCTTAAGAGCGAGAAACCACATTCTAGGGAAAATATCTCTACTTCATTTTAAGTATGAAATTCTGCCTAACTTATGTTACTAAAAGTTAATAAATAAGATCAGTTATGACCAAAGTAAAGGTATTTCTTTAATATTTTTTAGACTAAGTCCTTACTGACACTTCACCTATTTACTCGGTAGCCATATCAAGTGATCTGAATTGAATTGTATCGGGCTCAGGAACTCCTGAGTATTCGATAAAGATCTGAAATTTCCAGACGGGTACTCTTTTAAGAACTTTAACGGGACATACTTCTCCTATTACTTCGGTAGTAATCTCCTATGAACCTAGCTATATAGTATCAGGATCTTATGACACTACCATAAAGATCTGAAACTTTTAGACTGGTTCACTCATAAGAACTATAACAGGACATACTGGCTCAGTTAACTCGTTAGTAATCTCCTATGACTCTAAGTATATTATATCAGGATCTGATGACAAAACTATAAAGATCTGAAATTTCCACAATGGCGATCTCCAAAGAACTTTGTCGAGACATACTGATTGAGTTTGATCGTTAGTAATCTCCTATGACTCTAACTATATTATATCAGGATCTCGTGATACAACTATAAAGATCTGGGATTTCAAGACAGGTCAGCTTGTGCGAACTCTTACTGGGCATTCAAGTTATGTTTTATCGGTGAAAGTGTCAAAGGATAATAGGTTTATAATATCTGGTTCTGGTGACAATACTATTAAGATATGGGACTTCTCTTCTGGTTAGTGTATTCGTACTCTTCAAGGTCACGTAGATTTTGTACGTAGTATTCAGTTAAGCGTTGATTCAAGTGTTATATTTTCTGGTTCATGGGATAAAACAATCAAGATTTGGAACTTTGATAAGGGTGAGTGTATATAGACTTTGTAAGGGCATACAGGATGAATATGGTCTATAGCATTGAGTGTTGATAATAGATGGTTGGTATCGGGAGGACTTGACAAGACGATAAGAAAGTGGAGGATTTCAAGTTGAGTAACTTGCTATTTGACTTAATTTAATTTTACGATTAAAGATATAAGATATTGGTAATGCATTTAAATGAATGTTTAATGTTAATAATGTTTTTAGTTTTAGGAAGTTTTTTTTAATTTATTTAAAATTTGTAATATTCTTAAATATTATTGGTTTAAAAAAAAGGTTGAGTGATATGTTATTGAAATTAGTGAGTTATGTTGATTTAAAGTGGTAATGTTTAAAAATATTTAAAATATAATTTTGTTAAATGAAGACGTATAATGAGTTTAAGTTTAATTTTATTCTATAAAATTTTATAGATTTTGTAAAAATTTAAAGTGATATATAAATTTTAATTTTTTTTTTAAGTAGTTAAAATATTATTTATAAGGTAAAGTTAGTTCGTAATCTTGATTATAATTGAAAAAATTTAATTAAGTATTTTATTTATTTTATTTTAAATTAAATTTTGTTTTTTTATTATTTATTTTTTATGATTGATTATTATTATTTATTAATTATTATTAATTATTTATTGATATTATAAAATTTTAATATTTAATTTTAATATTTTTCGTTTCCGATTTGGAAAAATTTTCTGAAATTTAGTTTTTTATTTATCATTATTTTTCATTTTTAGAGCTTAAATTTCATGAAAATAAAAAAATTTTTTTTTGCTCAGCGTTTTTAACTACCAAAAATTTCTGGGACGGAATAAATTTTTTGATTTCGGGATAAAAAATCCTAAATAAGAATAAAATTTCAAGAAAAAATTCCAAATATAAAAAGTTTTTGAGAAAAAATAGGAATTAAAAAAATTTTATATTAAAATAGATTTGGAAATTTTTTCTGTTGAAATGGTATTTTGTAAAAATAAAAAACATTTTTTTTGTTAGGAAAATTTTTTGATTTTAAAAATTTTTAGCAAAATGTTTTTTTTTGATATAAAAATATATTTTTGATAAGATAAATTATTTTTGAAATCATAAAATAATTTATTGTTTATGTTTTGAAGAAAAAACATTTTTTATCTTTGAACTTCTTCTCGAGTAAATGAAAAATTCGCTTTAAAAATTTTTAATGTTATAAGAATTTAGTTAAATTAAAATGATCTCAAGAAAAAAGGAGATATAATAAAATAAACCATGAAATCGTGAAAAAATTGTCCTTTTTTCGCTACAAAAGATTTTCGGGATGGATAAATCCTTTTCTTAAAGGGATAGAATTTTAAAAGATTTGAAAAGTTTTTTAAATAACTTTTAAGAAGTAAATATAAAAAAATAAATGACAACTTTAGGAAGAAATAAATTAGTTAAAAAATTTTTCTATAAGAGGGCTTAAAACTACCTTTTTAATAGATATTGCGAATCTTTAAAATAACTAATCAAAAAGAGCTAAAAAATTTATTTATAAAAATATGATCAATCAAATAGAAAAAATGAGGTTCAATACAACTGTAATAATAAATTTTAGGCCAATTTACAAAGAATCTAAAAAAATATTTAAACAAGGATCTAAATAATATATCTAACCTAATTATATAAAATATAGAAACAAAATTTTATTAATCAAGTTTAAAAATATTCTGCTTTATTATAATAATTAGAAAAACATTAAAAATCGAAAAGATGAGTAAAAGAGTTTTGAAAAAAGCTTACTACAATTAACTATCTGTTTTTAGTTTGCGAAAAGAAGTTAATTTAGAAGAGAAAAACGAGTTTTTAAGAAAAATTGCTATATTAAGTATTTTTTATCTTCAAAATTTTTCTCATTCTGTAATATTAAAAGGAATAGCTTTAAAGATAAGCTTTCTGATTTCTAGCAACTTGAATATATCTACTATGTATATAGAAAATTGATTTTATTTATTAATCTTAAAATTCTTATTTCTAATGAAGCTATTTTATTAAAGGTGAAAGCTTTTTTAAAAAATTGATTGATTATTTATCATATAAAAACATTTTTTAGTAAACTATATAAATAATTTGAATATATGCAAAATTATAAAAATCTTCACTTTCTTGTAAATTATCTTATACTTCCATCTAAAATAAGAATAAAATTATATTATAATATTAAATAATAAGAATTACCAAAATGAAAGTGTAAATAATTAAGAAATCAATATAGTTTTCATTATATCAAAAAAGGTTAAAAGAAAAGTTTTAATCTTTTGTATTAATTAAAATAATATACAAAGTGTAAGTTAATAACTATTATAATTATATCTATAAAAAATGGGAAATATTTCGTACAATATAAAAAGAAACATATATAGCATAATAAAAAGCAAAGTTTCTACTAAGCTGATAATGCTAATAGTACACAATTTCCCAAATAATTTTAATAATGAGCTATTTTTCTTATATTCTAAATTATTAGACAACTAAATTATAATTTATAATTTAAGCATTCCTTTAATAAATGTTTGCTTTAATATATAATATAGTATTTTTTAATTTAAGATACTAAATATTCATAAACATAATAATATTTAAAATGCTTTATTTAATATAATTTTTAAAAGATTAAACACTTATTTAAATTTAAAATATCTTATCAAGAAATTAAATTAAAATGTTTTCATATTCATTTTCTAATTAAATAGTCATTATTTATTGTTTATTTATCTATTTTATTGATGTTTTAAAGATTGTAATTATATTTATTCATAATGTCTGAAAAAAGCTGAAAAATTGCTAGATTATTTAAAGATAAAAAATTAACTCTTAAAAACAATACTTTTATAAGATAAACAGTTATAAGATGATATTATAGCTTAAAAAGAAAATTTTTTCTTGCAAATTGATTTATAAAGCAAAACTTATTTTTATGTGAGATTAATTGAAGATGAGCAAGAATTTGAGGAAACATAAAATAAATAGGTTATAAGAGGCAATAAATAGGCAAAAATATTTAGAATCTTTCCTGCAAACTTATCTAGAATTCTTTTAGATAGATTAAGATAATCTTGAAGTTTAAAATGAATTTATCAAAAATAACATCTAATTCAATTCTGATTAAACATTGGGATTCTTTATTCCAGACTCAAGTTATAACAATTTTCCTCAAGATCTTACTAAGAAATATGTAGGCCTAAAAGGGATAACTCAGTATATAAAGAAGCATACATTATATCTGGAAGAATAAGCAAATAAGTAACTAATCTTCATGAAAAAGTGAAACGGCATTCGGAATGACTTCAAGTCTAATTTGTGAAAGTTTGAAAAAACAAAGCCAAAAAAAAACTTTTACTTCTAAATGGAGATGCTAAAGAAATATTTTCACATACTAAGAAAATTAAAAAGCCTAAAAAATAAAATAAATTAACTTTAATTAAGAAATCAAAAATAAATTCATTGATTCATGAAATAATTGTATTTTTAAAAAGCATTCTAATCTAACTAAATAATAAATAAATCTTAGTAATTAAAAAATAGATAAATATAAGATAGTATTTAAGAAATTAAAGATTATCAACTCTCATATTTATTAGGATTTTATCTTTTTACCATACAAGAAATACAAGAAATTATAAAAGAAATTACGAATGGAAAAGCAGCTGTTTCAGCTTGAATAAAAGGTGAATTTCTGAAATATGATGGATAATATTTGTTAATAATTCTTCACTCTTTTCTGAATAATATGTCAAGATTTGGAAGAATCCCTTAGGAATTAAATACATTGTCGGTAATTCCAATATTAAAAAAAGGAAATAAAGATGACTGGAAAAACTGACTACCTGTCTCTCTTATTAATATTATTATAAAACTATATGATAAAGCTTTAACAAAAAGACTATACAATCTGATTTATTAGAGAAATTTGATTCACCCTACATAAATGGGATTTATGAAAATTAGATAAAAAACTTAATAAATTTGAATAATATAACAAATAATTGATAAATATCGGAAAAGTGCTAAAAGTAAGACTAAATTGATAGCAACACTGATAGATATTTAAAAATGTTTGACTCAATAGAAAAAAGACTTTTGTTAGATCAATTAAAGAGAGTTAAACTACCACTTGGACTAATAAAAGCCTTAGAGTTGTTTTACAAAAACCTAAATTCTTCATTTAAAATAGATGGAAAGAACACCAGAACATTATAATATAACAATGGAGTTATGTAAGGAAGTGAGCATGGACCAGTTTTAGCATTGTTGTATTATGATATAGTAATTAGATATTTGGAAAGTTTAAGTACCTAATTGGAGTGCAAATGCCAGGGTTGGAGTATTAGCTTAGCATGCAGACAATGAACGGATGATCTGATTATTCTTTCCAAAACTTCAAAGTAGAGGCAGGAGTTAATAAACGAAACAAGTAAGCATTTTTACATAAACTCACTTAAAGATCAATATTATCAAATCTGAATGTATCTAAATTTTAAAGAAACATTATAAATAATAAAATTTAAATTTATGATTAAATAATTAACCAATTATTTAAAAGGAAAAAGTATCATATTTAGATGCAATGCTACATTAGAAGAAGAATTTTAATTCCCATTGTAAAGAAGTCGCGTTCAAGTATTTAGCTGCAATGAAAAAAGCTGTTTTTTAACTTATAAGATATAAGAATGTGATTTCTTGACATTTTAAAACTTTATGCAGACTTTTTACATTACCTAAAGCAGAATATAGAGAGAACTAGTACCATGGTGTATTCAGAAAGGAATAACTGGAGTTTTGAATAAAATTGAATCAAATATGAGAATGATTTCAAGAAAAGCACTTTAAGCAACAACTCCGACATCAACAAGTTATATTTCATAGATTTAAACTGGTTATCTTTCAAACACATTATGGCAATAAATTTTTTTTAATTCTATTATAAAATGAAATAAGAATGTATTGATTTTCCAACATCGACAATAGACTCTCTTTTCATTATCAACTGAAAAAAAAAGGATTTCAATACTATGATCAAGTTTAGCAATTATCAGACCTCTATAGTATCTACCTGTAGAATTCCAAGATTAGTATAAATTAAAAAAATTTTACTAAATATATAAGAGACAAAATACAATAATATTTTTATAATACAGCTACTCAAAATTTTAAGAGAATGAAATAAATTAAAATATATAATGAACAATTTCGTATCTTAACCAATTTCTAGTAATTACTTACACTAAATTGAACAAATAATTTAGACAAGAAATTATCAGTATATATAAACTTAGAACCCAATCTTTTAATTTTCGAAAAGATCTTTAAGCTTGTCATTATCCTATTGATAATCCCTACTGTATGAGTGGAGAGTATGGTACATTTTAGCCCATTTTTAAATGCATATACTATTCTAATATAAGAGATTGACTATCGTAAAAGATTGGGAATTATGACTTAAGCGCTTTATAATATATGATTAAGGACTTATAAACTTCTGTCCAAAGTCTTATTTGGGATATTTATATTTATAAATTAAAATATTTCACAAGAAACTTATATCAAGAAGATTAGAATTATTAGAAATGAAAAAGTAAAAAGGAAACATAAAAGAGAGACTATAACAAGAGTAATTAAAAATTGATGAGTTCAAGATTATAATTAAAAAGCATTAAAAACATTTAATAATGTCTATAATTGAAGGAAGCAATTCATGCAGTTATAGATATCAAAAAATTATTTTAATTTAAAATTTAAATAAATAGTTTCATTCAATAACTCTTTCATTAAATTGAAATATTATTACTAAATAGCTTTAATTTATACCATTCATTTTTATAAATAAATATTAAAATTTAAGTTCTAAAAACTAATTAAATTGCTAATTAAGCCATTTAAAGAAATCTTTATTTAGCTATCATTAATAAAACATAGATAATATAAAGGAAGAAATATCTAAAAGGAATTTAAGTTCTAAGTAAACTAAAGGAAACTTTAGCTTTATTACTTTAATAATATAAAATTCTAAATGATAGCAAAATATAATTTAAAATAATCCTTTATAATAGTAAGATATTAATATTAAAAATACTATATCAAAAATCTAAAATAATTCAATATCTATATGCTTAGCTAGAATTAATTATCTTTGTATCAATTTAAAACTAATAAGAGGATGCTTTTCATAATTTTGATATTAATTTTAAATAATTGGTCAACAATAAGCATTTGATTACTATATTATAAAAATATAAAAGTTCTCATTTGATAATTAATGTCTACAGTAATTAAAACAATAATTTAGAAATTAAAAAGTAAATATAGTTAAACATATCTTTAGAGATAACTGTATAAAATAAAATTAATAAAGAATTATCAATAATTATAAATTTAATGAATGTATAATTTTTAGTTCTAAGTAATATAAGTAATTATAATAATAATCTTAACTAGCTTTTATTATAAGTTAAGTATAAATTATTAATTTATATAAATTTAATTAAACTTATTATAATTATGTAAAATTAATTATTTTATAATTGTCAGTTAAATAAATTTAAATATAAGGCATTATTATTAATTTGCTAATAATAAGAAAATTATACTTACATAAAATATTTAACTATAATTAAATTACTTTATTTCTTTTATTTAAAAACATATTTTAACTAAAACTATCCTTTAATATTATAAGTGCTAAATGATTAAATTTTATTTATCCTATCATTTTTATTATTTATATATATATCAACAATTATATTAGAAAGGCCCATATTTTAGCTTAAAATTAATAAAATAAATGATAATTATTAAAATAATTTATTTTATTTTTTAAAAATTAATAATTAAAAATCTTATTTACTATTTAAAAGTTTAAATAATAAGTCATAATAATAAACTATAACAGTTTAAATATTTTAAATATTGAGACATAATTGTATAATTATTGGCATTTAACCAGGCAAATTACGCTAAATTTAAAAGTTTGTATATTTCATTCATGATTCTCTTCCACTCTCATCTTGATAAATAATTTTTCAGCTCATTAAATCTGTTTATGGGCTTTTAATATAATCTATTTTCTATTCACTCTAGTTCTTAAAATCTTTAATGATCTTCTAAATATTATTGATGAAATATTTTTATGTACTTATCTAATTTAATTATCTTATCTTTTGTAAACTATTTATTAATATAGTTTTAGTCATATAAAACAAGTCTTTTACACTATTTTCCATTAATTATTTTAAATTAATTAAAATTTTTTAAAATATCTGTAAAAAGATTATATTTGAAAATGTGCTCAAATGTATCAAATTCCTATCTATTTAACCAAAGTTTATTGAATTGATTTTTGATATATCGATGATTCAGTTCATATTAAAAATTATAAATATAAGTAATTAGTTTTTAGATTGAAATAGTTTCTTAAATTAGATGTCTATTGTATTTAGCGTATCTATTAAAGTGAAAACGTTTTATATATCTTTACTTAAATCAACAAATTTTTTTGCTGTTGACATGACTTCATTTCTTTAAAGGCATTCTTAGAATAAATTTTTATTTAAATATTGTTATGCTTATTAAACTCTTTGAAATCATCAATTATAATATCTATTTGCAAATATTCATAAGTAAGAAAGGTTTTGATTATCTTGATAACTCTTAATTTAAAAAAAATATTTATCTTACTTTGCTCTGATTTTGAGATTAAAGATTAAATGGTGTAATTTTTATCTTTTTACTAAGTAGAATTATTTTTGTTAAATTGGAGCCAGCATTGCTGATATTATAATGAAAGGTAAAAATCAACTAGTATTCCCAACACTAGTGCAATATTTAATGACTTATAGATTGTTAATCTAAATCTTTCTCTTACACATGTTGTTCTTAAATTTAACTAAAAGAGTCTTGAGACATCTTTTTATTGTTGGAATTACTTCCTTCAATTAAAGATGTTATAATGTTTTTCAAAAGTTTAAAAACTCAAACACTTTCTAATTCATCTTCTTCAGTTATATTTTCTTCGTCATCAGTTTATTCATTCTAATCTTCCACTTGCTCATCTTTTTCTTCTTGTTCTTATTTTCCTTCCTCATTTTCATTATTCTCTTCATCTTTATCTTGCTCTTTCGCTTCTTTACCCTTAGTCTAGAACTTTCTTATTATAAGTTTTTTTCTAATTCGAGAAATTTTAATCTCCTTTTAAGTAACATCCTATGGAAAATTTTAATTTGCAGATCAATGTATTCTGATTTGTTTTTTGGAAATTAATTGATATAATTTGGTCATAGGTTATTAAGTTTCTAATGTCGCATTTTCCAATTTTTGCTATTAACCATTCTCACATATCTATATAGCAATCGCATTCCAGAATATGTTCAAATTAATCAAATCTTTCACACATACAATGGGAATTATCAACTAAATAATGTCTGTCTTAAAGATCCTTGCGAAAGTTGAAACTTTAGGTTCTGAGTTTGTATATACTAATTATTTCTTTTCGATACTATTTATTTAGTTTTGGATAGGTAATTTACGGGAATTATTATTATTATTCTAATTATTCTTTAAATAACTTTGCAGTGGGTATCTTTTTTTGTCTTTTAATAGTTACTTCATAAAATTAATGTTGAATCTTACTTTTAATATATTTTGTAAAGGTATTAAAACTACTATTATATTTCTAATTATTAATATCTATTTCGTAACATTCAGATAGTCTTGTTACTTAATCTCTATATTAATATCCTCCTTACCAATTGTTCTTAAAAATGGAATTATTTATTAATTAATTCTTCAAAACTACACATGAGTTTCTTTATATACTTAATTAGCTCTTTTAGGTTCAATATACTTCTTTATGAGGTCTTTTGTAAATTTATTATATTTTAGGGTCTGGAATAAATGATTCTAATATTACATCTACATTATATTATATATTGCGTTTAATTCATTAGTATTAATCCTCTAAATTATTCCTATCAGATTAAAAAATTTCATTATAAGTTTCAAAAAAAGATTCTTAATATTTTTGTCTGTCAATAGGGTCTTTTAGCCTGCTAATTTTATATTTTCTTTAGGTAATTATGTCCTAATAGAGAATTGTGTTGAAGAGAAAATTTACCGTAATTAGTATGTGATCAGTAAATAGTTAGTTATAATGAGCCTAGAAGTTTTCAAATTGATTAATATTCAGGTGATTGTTTATTACAATATAGCCATTGCAATACATAAAATATGTTCCTTTATGCCTGCGAGTATTGGTGTTCATATTATTTACTATTTCAAGATACTTCTGAATAAGAAATTCCTAGAATCTGTTTGTATTATCATAGTCATTATTAGGATTATCTCCATAATCTTATAGAGGAGCATTGAAATCTCCCATTTGAATATGTGGGTTATTAGGGAATTGATTAAGTAGCAAATTAATATAGTAATATGCTTGGTCTTTTATGTTCTCATTTTAGCTATTATCTGGCATGTAACAGGACGTAATAAATATATTATCTAATTTGGCTATGATAAATCGATTCTACATAAATTATATTAGTTTCTTCAGTACTATTGAGTTCTTATTTAAGCTAGATATACATCTCCTCCTTTTCCTGAATTTTTGTAATAAGTCCTATAACCTTATATTAATATTGCATGGAAATCTTGTTTTTACCAAGTTTCATTAATTTAAAAAATGTCAATACTATTTTCTCTGATGAATTCTTCTACTTTATATAGTTTACTTGCTAGTCATTTATGTTGACATATCCAATCTTAATTTGATTGACGCTACTTCTTTTTTAGTGATTATCTTGATCTAAAATAATTTGTTTTCCTTGTTGATTTAGTTAAGAGCCTCCTTGCCACCCAGGTTCATAAATTAAAATTTCTTTTTTTGTCCCCTCATTTCAAGATGAACCTATTTTTTAATGTTTTTATTTTAGTCATAAAATTAAATTATAATATAGAGATATTTTCTGTTATATATCTTTAATACTCTCTTATCAATGCTTATTTTAACTACTTGACTGTCAATCTTCCCTTTATCAAGTTCTTAGTCAAGTACGACGTATCTGTTTTTAATTATAGTTTAGAAATTAGTTCTTCTTCAAAAGTTAGACAATATAAAGTCTCTTAGCTATTTTGAATTAACATTGTAATTTTTTATAAAAACCTAATTTTGTTCCATTTTATTGATATGTTATTTAGTAGATGGAAAATATGGATCTGGATATTTTCTCTTTAATTAATTTATAGAAACTTATTCCAAAGAAATTCTTAAGTATCCTATTTTAGATTTTATGAATGAGAGTTGTTGAAAATCTAAAAAGATTATTCACAGAATTTTATGGATAGAAATGTTAAATTGGAAGAAATTTACTACTTTAAAATTTGGTTCTATTTCAGATTTTCCATTAAAGTACATTTTTCTGATGCAACTTTATCAAAAGCTTTGATTTAATTGATTAGTTGCTCATTTAGTTTATTATATTATTTCTACAATTTTATGTATTTAGAATCAATAAAGTCGCACTAGGAAATTTAATTCAAATATAGTAGGTCTGTTCCAGTAGCAGTATCTAAATTAAAAATAATTGTTTGAATTTTTTAATCACTGGATTAAATTTCAACCTGTGTGAAATAATTCTATAGTTAAGGTATTTTTGTTTATCTGAAAGCATCTTTAAATTCTTGGATATACTTATTTTTTTACAAATGTAATGAACTTAATATGCTTTAATAATCCAATTCTTTAAGTTATAGATTCTATTAAAGATTATTACATAAGTCCTATTTCTAAGAATATTTCTTTTCTCATTCAAAGTTAAAAATTTAAAGTTAGCTTTATAATATTTATACTTAATCAGTTACTTTTTAATTTTAAGATTTCAGTTATTAATTATAATTAAAAACATAGTTTAATTCAAGTTCAATATTAGTTTTTTATTATCAAATTTCTTAAAGTAGTTTCCAAATGTGTTGTTATCCAGAAAATTACTATTAGTAGAATGAAATTTATTATTTTAAATATTCCTATTCTGAATATAATAATGATTCTTCAGTTTATGTTTGCTCCATTTCTAATTTATCTATTGCGTTTACGCTTCTTAATTTATAAAAACTCTATTGTTAGTTTAAGTTCTTTATTCAATACATTTTATTATAAAATCTGTTTAAACAGTTATCTCTTTAGAATTGACATAAGTTGTTTATACTGATTAGTCGTGAATTCTTATTTACTCTTTGGATTAAAATGAAAATTAATTACTCTCAAATTTTTATTTAAAATTTTTCTAAAGTAGTTATTAATTATGTTTTACTAAAGAAAGATATTATTTATAAGTAACATTATCTAATGAAATTGTTCGTTTTAATCTTCTACTTTAAAATTATTAATAGGTTATTTTTTATCTGTTATAATATTTAATTATTTTTCAATAGCTTTTCCTAATAATATTATAAGTCAAATTTTAGTAACTATTTTTATTTTTTTGTATTTTTAATTAATTTTATTAATATATGCTTTATAATATGCTTTTGATGATTCTTAGTTATTTATCAAGGTTTATTTTTCTAGTTCATATTTTGTTTCTTTACTATCTAATTTTTCATTTAATAAAAATTTCTTATCTATTAGTCTTTATATATCATATTTAAGTACTTTTATACCTAAAAAAAATTAAATTTCATTAAACGTATTATTAATTGCTTTATTTTGAATTGCATTTATCGGGCCACCATTTTATTAAAGTTGTTTATTTTAATCCTAAAGATCAGATAAATAGTGATACTTTGAATTATCAGAAATAATATTATTGTCTTACTTTTAACTGTTTTTATTACATTTAATTTAATCGAATTTCTGATTACTATTATTCAAAAATAAATCTTAAGTTTATGTACTTTTTGACTATTGTAAAAGGATATTTTTAATTAAATTTTAATTCAGATTTGAAAGCATATCTTAAGAGATCGGAGTGTCTTAGATAATATCTTAATTTTGCAAAGATTTTTTAGATTATCTTTTTGTATTTCGGCGGTAGTATTTTAGGCGGTTAAACTAGTTTTCTACCTAAAGTTTATTTTTCTTTCAATAGATGCTACAATAGAAATTCACGTTGAAGAGAATTTCGAAGTGATTTCAGTGAAACACGTAAGAATTTATTTTCTAGTTTATGACTACAGATATTTAGTAAATTTTCTTAATAAATCCATTATCATATTTACTTATTTGATTTGTATCAACTCCTTTTCTTTTATTTTGAGGTTTTTATGCACCTGCCTGTGTTTAATCTATCAGTTTGCAGCTTCTTAATAATCAATTAAAGAAAAGTCGCTAGTTAAAACTAGTGAATTTTAAGTATTTTCCATTTTTTTATTTAACCTGGTGCTTATAATGAATAATCATTAAACCACAATTATACAGTTTCTTTTGTATACATGTATTAACGTTACTATCATTCATTATTTCAAGGACATTTAGCAGGAAAAATTCTTATAATCTATATGTATTATCAAATTATTTTCAGGATTGTCTACAAAACCTTATAAAAGGGTGTTGAAATCTCCCGTCAGTATATGTTGATTCTAATCAAACTTATTTAGTAATGTGTCAAGAAGTTCATAAGCTTAATCTTTAATATCTTAATTTAAAAAGTATTGTTAAAAATTTTTATATCTATCAAAACTCTAACCCTTTTTTTAAATTATCCATCCCGAAAATCTTCTGTAGTGTAAGACTTAGAGCTAAAATATAAAAAATAATTGTTCACAATTTCATTCTTTACTTTCTTTTCTCTCCTTTTTAATTGAGATCCTGTTCAATTAAGTAAATTCTTATAAAATCAAAAAATTTATTCCGTCCCAGAAATCTTTGGTAGTGCAAAACGCTGAGCAAAGAAACAAATTTTTTATTTTCATGAAATTTAAGCTCTTAAGACTAAAGATAAATAAAACTTATTATCAGAAAAATTATTTTTCCAATCGGAAACGAAACATATTAAATATAAAAATTAAAATTTAATAATTATATTAAATAATAATTATTATAATAGTTAATAAAAATTAATAATTATTAATAATCAGTAATAAATATCAATCATCAAAAATAAATTATAAAAAACAAAATTTAATTTAAAATAAAATACTTAATTAAATTTTTAATTAATAATCAAGATTATAAAGTAACTTTAACCTTATAAATAATATTTTAACTACTTCACAAAAAAATCTTAAATTTATACTTAACTTGAAATTTTTACAAAATCTAAAAATAAATCTATAAAATTTTATAGAATAAAATTAAACTTAAACTTATTATACATCTTCATTTAACAAAATTATATTTTAAATATTTTTAAACATTACCACTTTAAATCAACATACCTCACTAATTTCTATAACCTATATTACTCAAACTTTTTTTTAAATCAAGAATATTTAAGAATATACAACCTTTTAATAAATATATAAAGCAAACACTTCATATAACAAAAAACATAGTTATCATTAAACATTCATTTAAATGAATAACAATATCTTATATATTTAATCGTAAAATTTAATTAAGTCAAATAGCAAGTTACTCAACTAGAAATGCTCCATTTTCTAATTGTCCTGTCCTCAGCTCCCGATATCAACCATCTCTTGTCAACACTCAATGCTATAGAATTTATTCCATTTTTATGTCCTTACAAAGTCTATATACACTCACCCTTATCGAAATTCCAGATCTTGATTGTTCTGTCATAAGAACCAGAAAATATTACACTTGAATCAACACTTAACTGAATACTTGATACACCTCTTGCATGACCTTGAAGAGTACGAATACACTAACCAGAAGAGAAGTCCCATATCTTAATAGTCTTGTCATCCGAACCCGATATGATATACTTATTATCCTCAGACACTTTTACTGATAAAACTAAGTCTGAATGCCCAGTAAGATTTCGCGCAAGTTAACCAGTCTAGAAATCCCAAATTTTTATAGTTTTATCACCAGATCCCGATATAATATATCTAGAGTCATAGGAGAATACTACAGATATAACTATAGAAGTATGTCCCGAAAAAGTTCTTTGGAGAGCACCATTGTGGAAATTTCAGATCTTTATGGTTTTGTCTTCAGATCCTGATACAATATAGCTAGAGTCTGGGTAGATTACTACCGAGTAAACTGTAGAAGTATGTCCCGTTAAAGTTCTTATGAGAGCACCAGTCTATAAGTTTCAGATCTTTATGGTTTTATCGTAAGATGCTGATACTATATAGCTAGAGTCAGGGGAGATTACTACCGATAAAACCGCAGAAATATGTCCTGTTATAGTTCTTTGGAGAGCACCTGTCTGGAAATTCCAGATCTTTATTGGACATTCAGGATATTCTGAACCTGATACAATTCAATTCAGGTCACTTGATATGGCTACCGACCAAACAGGTTAAGTGTCAGTAAGGACTTAGTCTAAAAAATATTAAAGAAATACCTTTACTTTGGTCATAACTGATCTTATTTATTAACTTTTAGTAGCATAAGTTAGGCAGAATTTCATACTTAAAATGAAGTAGAGATATTTTCCCTAGTATGTGGTTTCTCGCTCTTAAGAGTTTTCTTAAAAAAATACTTTTAGAAAATTGCTTTTCTTTTTTCTCCATTTTAATTTTTATAACTTACTTCTTTAAATATTTAAATAAAATAACTCAATTAATTTTACTTACTTAATTTAAATACAATTAAACAATTAAATTATTTATTAAGCATAATTATAAATACCTCATAAAACATTGATTTTTCTATTTTTGTCTTAAAAACAAGATGAGATAATAAACTAATAGTGCACATGCTTTTACAATTTTAATTATTTTATTTCTTTTTACTTTTAAATAAAGGGATAAATTATTATATCAAAAGTTTTATAACGAAGAATTATATCCTTATTATAATAACTTTAATATACATCCATTAATTAGTTAATACTTAATTGAACTTTAAATAAAAGACTCTTAATAAGAAAACTTATTTCTTTGTAGACCCTTTTAAATGATAAATAAAATATTACAATTTTTTTAAATATACTGTTATTAATTATTGCTTTTCTCTTACATTTAATCAAAAAAACATTTCTTTAAGCTTTTACTAATTAAAAGAATTAAATAAAATAAGTTTCTTATTAATTAGTTTGAATAAATATTAAAAAACATCAAATTATTTAAAACAAGTATTTTTAGAATTTATAAGATAAAATCTTTTAATCGTCCACTTTCTTACTATTATTTCATAAAAACTTTTTATTTATAAAAGTCTCTCTTATAATAATAAACTAATATAATTTATTACTTATAATGCTGATTCTAAGCAAAATATCTAAATGTAATAAATAAATTTAGATAGCTTTATCTTTTTATATCAAACTAATATGATATTTATTATTTATATTATTTATGTTTTTTTTGGAATTGTCATTTCAATCTAATAATATCTAAATTATTTTACTTTATATTACACTTACTTCTTTTCTATTATTCTATAAAAATAGAAATTATATTGCTACCACTATTAATACTCTCTTTATTAAAATTAGTTGTTTGATATAAATAAAATTATAAGCTTTTTTAAGAAAGAAAGCATATTTTTACTATCTTCTATTACTATTTTCTGAACTAATAGAAAGAGTAAACTTAACATAATATGTTTCTTTGTAATATGAGATAATATAAGTATTATATTATCTAATATTAACTATTTAAAACTAATCTAATAGATTATTATTTACTCTTAATATATTTTATTAGTCTACTATGTTTCTATATCTTTCAATTCCTAATCAGCAATACTTCATGTTTTGTTTTATAGCACATCATAATTTGCAAATTCTGCAATATTGGAGTATAAGATGAAACTCCCATCATAAGTACATATGAATAATATATGGAAGAAAGAGAAAGATGTAAATTTTAATTGTACAAAATTTACCTCAATAACAGGTTAGAACTAATATATCTACCAAACTTTGAACTAATACACATATATGAGGTAATTACAAATTTGATTACTGAATACGTAATCAATAAGAAAAACTGAAGTAATAAATAGACTTTATAGTAAAAGATTACATTAAAGAAATATTAGAAAAAGGAAGAAAAGATTGAAAGAATTTTATCATATTAAAAAGTAATTGGCAAATATTTTTTTGGGATCTAATGAACATACATTATTATATAATGAATTAACTAAACAAAAAAATAGAAACTAAGCAAGGGAGAGCAAGAGGAATTTTAGAGAAAAGTTGAATTTAATCTAAGATAAGTGTAAAAAAGATTAACAGACAGTAAAAATGAATTAATAACTCAGATTTAGCGTAAAAAAATTTAGAATTATTTAATTATATATATTATGCTTAATTAAAAGCCAATCATAAGCTAAAATTATATCTTATTTTAACCACTTATCTTTAATTAAATTGTATTAGATTGCATAATCTCATTTCTACCATTATAAAATCAATTAACTAAACTAAAGTTTCTAATTATTTTAATCAATATATTTCAAACTAAAATTAAGTTTCTAACAACTAAAAACAGGCTACCTTATATAATAGCTATGGATTAAACTTTTCAAAATTACTTATTTATACTAAATTTACTATCTCTTTTAATATTAAGCCTTTAGCTTTAACTACTTTACATCTCTTAACTAAGACTAACAATTTATACTATTAATAAGCTATTTTACTATATAATTAAGGATCTCATTTTTAATCATTCTAGGTGTTGCTGTTAAACAATAAAATTAAAGCTAGTTAAACATTATTCAAGATAAGGCTAACAAGACTAAAATGATAAAAGCTAGTGAAAATCTATAATCTAATAAAATAATAACTTCATTAAATCAACCAAAATAAATTACACCTAGAAAATTTATAACTAAGTTAATTATATTTAAGTTAAAGCTGGAACTTTAGATTGCAATTTTGATGAAAATTACCTTCAAAAGCTGAAAAATTGTATGAAATAGCTATTGCATAAAACAATTTTAGGAAAGATAAATAAAATAAAACAAAAGATAAAATGAGAGAAACAACAATAATAAAAAGTCAAATTTAAGAAAAAAACTAAGATGTTATAAAATTAAAAGAAGGCCTAAATCTATTGATAAAGTTATTTTGTGTAATTTTTCTGCTAGATATCAGTGCTAAAAGAAAAATAAATATAATGCATGCTGAATATAAACATAACTATGAAAAGAAAACTAGAATAAAAGTTGAATAACCATAAATTCAAGCAATACTTGTTTCTAATGAGTAGAACTTACATTCGATATATCACTGTAGAAATTCGAACAAAATTAAAAGAACAAGAATTAGATCTCTAATTGCGATTTATAAAGATGTTATGATAATTTTGAGTGCGTGTTTTGGCTTATTTAAGCCTTTAGAGTTTTTTCAAGCCTAAATTTTATTTTATTTGTTGCCTTTATTTATTATAGCAAAATTAATTGCATATTTTTTTATTTCTTAAGTGTTTTTCAATTAAATTTGTACATTTTCATAGCTCTTCTATTTCTTAACTTTACAATTTTTGCATTAAAAAATTCCATTAGCTGAGAAATATAATATCTAAGAATAAATCTTAGGATATTAATTTGAAGATCAATGAAGACTAATTTATATAAGCAGGCCATTATCTTTTGACAATTTTATTACCATTTACGGAGGACTATACTAAGAATTACACCCTTTAAACGATATGATTCTAATAGATTTAAAATAAAAATAATTTATTTAAATCACCAATACAAAAGAAAAACTATTACCTAGTGTTTGGGGTCATGCCATGATTTATTATAAGAGATAGCTAATGTTCTTTGGCGGAATTTATGTCCGAGGAAGTTATAGTCTTCCCAAAAAATCCATAAACTAATTTTGAATTTACAATATTCCTCGAAAATGTAGTCCTAGCTTAACTTTATGTGAATGGCCTTGTAGCCATGGAACTTATGAAGATGAAAACGGAGAATGTTAACTTTGTTCTCGTGGTACTTATACGAAATAAAGTAATAAATGCAACAAATGTCCTAAAGGAATAGAGTAACCTATTCTATGAGCTTCTTCTGGAAGATAATGTTTACCTTATGCAAAGAGATTCTATAATGATAAAGAAGGAGCTGAATTTTGTATTGCATGCCCGAATTACTTAGAGTGTCCTATTTGATCTACTTTTCTTATAAGGAGCTAGAAATAAAAAGTGTAATAATCAAAGCGACCTTAAATCTACTAAGATAAAGCTGATGAAGTTTAGCATTACAATTAGTAATGTTACAATAGGATTTATACTAATAATTGGCTTTATAATTTGTTTATTTTTAACCAAAAAGAGTTAAGGAGCAAAATAAAAGTATTTGACATGTATGATAAAAGTCATAACTATGTTCTTGGGTAGTTTATATTATGCAGATTGTTGCCTATTTATGTATTTTTTCTGCAAATGTCTGATTGCTATATCATAATTTAGGAGTGAGAATACAGGACCATATGAACTTCCTTGCATAACTCTATTGTTGTAATGAAGTCTGCAAGAATCTTTGTAATCTATGAGAAAGAGGAATTAATTTTATTGTAGAAAGACTCTAGTGCCAGTAGCAATCCCAGCTGTAGTTTTGATCTCCTAGGATGTTGAAAAAGTGTCCTTCTCTCAATGCTGTCAAACATCTTCTCGACATAAATAAAAGTGTCAAATATCTTTGTTGAGCCTTTTCCTCCTCTCTAATAGAGGTCAATAATCGGCTACAATGATCCTATTTAGATACTGCTGTTTCATTTTGAGGAATCCCAATTAAGCTGGAAGTATGAGGTTACGGACTAAAGAATTTTTTAAATCCTTTCTGTTAAAGCCTTGTAGAAGATTTTCAGTATAGTATTAATAGACGAAATTGGTCCTCAGTTTTTTCAAACACTTTTACTACCTTCTTTGAAGATAGGGATGATGGTGGAAGTTTTCATCTTTTATGGAATTCTTTAGAGTTTTAACATATTATTGATAAAACAGTGCATTATTAATTGTATCTCTTCTCCAGCACACTTGATGAATTCACTCTTTATTTCATCTGGTCATGCTGCCTTGTCGTTTGGAATATACTCAATGATTTTTTGAATTTCTTAAATTTGAAAAAGTTAAAAATTTTATAAGTGAGAAAATGGGCAATTGATAAGTTAAGGATCTCTATAAATGAGCTCTATTTATCGCTTACTGAACTCAATTTGTTTCTTTTAATTTTTTTATGTTTTTTAATACAAAAGCTTCTCAATTTCAATAAATAAATCTTAAATTTCTTGTTAAAATTCATTTAGTTCCTTACTTTAGGGATGATAATCTTTTTTGCTTAACAGAAAATCATTTCGATGTTTTTATTGAGTTTGAGAAATTTGCCTTTAGCCTGAAGCCTTTTCCGCTTCCAAAAAGATTGCGTAAATTTGTTCCAAAGTTTTCTAGATATAGAATAAGCTTCTATTACCACTTATTGATTCTTTCTTACATAAATAGCAATCTCTTGCACTCCTAATTTACTCTTTTCGCATCTATATATTGCATAATGATATCCTAAGGGAATTTATTGTAATTATTATTTAATATGACTTTTCCTATAGTGTTCATTGTATTATTCTAAAGTAAGTTGTGATGAAACTACATTATGAGTCTAAGATGTCTTAATCTACAGTCAAAAATAAAGACAAATTTACTTAAAACTGATTTTAGTAATTTTTTCTGTTCATCGGGTCAAGTAGCTTATCTATCTTATTGAGTAATGGCTGCTATTTTGGAATATTTGCGGCTGTATTATAAGCTAGAATCACAGATATAGGAATATTATCCGTGATTAGTTGATCGTAGTGGGCCTAGAAATTATTAAATGAATAAATATAAAGTGTTTAGTTGCCAATATATAGTCATTACAGTAATATTAATGATTAGCTCTTTGAAGGAATGTATTAACTATAGGGCCGACTCAAGATTTTTATTTCTTGGGAAGTGGTTGGCATTTTTATAAAATTGATGGAAATTAACGTAAAAAAAAGAGATAGTACAGGTCATTCTGCGCCCTAGCGGAGAGGTAAAAAAAACATACAGTCTTTAAGAGTATTGCAAAGAAAAGCAAACCGAACAAAATCCCTTCGAAAGATAGATAGACATGAAACACCTTTTAGCAAAAAATCTCCCTTCAGTTTAATTTGCTTTGATTAAAAATTTAAATAAACTATTTTATAATCAAAATTTGTTAAAAGTAGAAAAAGATATAATATATAGTAAAAAATAGGAAAATTAGATTAAAAAGAATAATAAAGATTGCATAATAAATATATTAATAAGGAAATAAATTAGCAATTAAATTATATAAATAATAAATAAATTCAGATGCAAGTATTTTAAATTCAATTAAAAATTATAAAGTCAGACTATAATTATATAAAATAACTCAAACTGAAAAGAAGAAAACTAAAGATAATTTAAGATTGAGAGTAATTAAAATATTTATATATATAACTAAAGTACTTAAGTAAAAATAAATTAAACTGAAATATAGTAAATTTATTTAAAAATTAATAAAAATATATAATAAATTAAAATAAACATTATATGATCATTAAAGAACTAACTTTCTGTAAAATTTTAATATAAAAATTAGTGTTATTTTTTAAGAAATAACGTTTTATATAAAAAAATTAGAAAATGGCAAGGATAAAAATTTAAATTCTCTAATTTAATTTTGATATCTAATTCAAGTGCCACAAAAATTCTCTTTGCTTTCCTGTATACAAATTTTATTTTCTTAAATTTTATCGAAGCTTTTTGAAACTATTAATTCGAAACAAGTAAGAAAATTTTAGCTAGAACTATCAGTAGGTCAATAAGAAATAATTATGAAATATCTTGCAAATAGGAAGAAACAGACTCAAGATTTATAACTTAAAAAGATACTTAAATAAATAATTAAACTAGCAATTAAATTAAACTAACCAATCTAAAATCTAGTTTAAGGAAAGCGAATATCGAAATGCACAAATGGACAAAATAGTTAATCTGTAAAAGGAATAACTTATTATTTTACAGTCAAAGTTAAATATATGGATGAAAGCAAATAGAAAATATTAATTATAATAATTAAAAAAAAATTAATTTAGAGCTTTCGATGAAAAACTATACATAAAACTCTGTATGTTTTATCCTTAAAAAATTATAATTAAAAAAGTGATCGAAATAATAATGCAATTTGAAAAAAGTATAAGGAAAAAAGCTTTAATGTAATGGCCTAAAAAGAAAATAGAAAAAAAAGGAATATATACAAATGAAAATTAATTATAAAAATAACTAGGCAAACCCTTTAATTTTGGAAAAAAAGATAAAATTTTTTTAATAAAATTCAAGCAATAAAGATTTATGGACGCAGGGTTAAAAAATGTCAAAATAATCAAAAGTTTTTTTGATATTTATAATAAAAAGCATTTTTTAATTATTTTAAAATTATACAAAAATATAAATTGAAAACTTATAGTTGATCATTTTTATTTTTACAGCTTCAAATTAATAGAAACTTTATTATATTAGTTACTATTAAATAAATATTAAATTTATCAAAGGTTTAAAAATAAAAATAATTTTCAAGGCATTAAAATAAAATAATTTTCTAAATGTCTTTTTAAAGTTTTCAATCAAATATAAAGGAGTTAAATAACGAACTTAGAATAAGTAATAATTCAGCAATTGGAAGAAAGACATTTCAAATTTTTAGCTTTATGACTTATTTCTTATATAGCTTCATTATTAAGGAATTTTCTATGAAGTATAAGAATGAAGAAACTTTTTAAAGTTCACCATTGAGTAAAAATTTTAGTTAGAACGGTATTTTAAATATATCTTTTTATTAGCAGTTGAAGATAAATAGCATTTCAATAAATTTTGTAATCTCTAAAATTTTGACTAATAAGAATGTTAATTTCTCATTTTTGTGTAAATTAACTTAAAAAAAGATTTTCACACTTAATATAATTAAAAAAATTTTAATCTTAAAATTAAGAATAAAATGCATCAAAGTGAAGATTATACCAATTAATTTTTTAATAATTTTGATTTTCTTTTTTACCAAATTGCAAAAATTAAAATATAGTTCAAAATCCCATAAAGTTTAGTTTCTCTTTACAGAAATAATATTCTTTTTTTACAAAATACGAATAAGAAAACACACACTTTAAAGACAATTTGAAAAGTAATTTTATCATTTTAAAGTTTTCTAGTAGAGATATTTGGAAATTAATTCCATTTTTTAAATAGTCAATCTATAATATTTATTAATAATAACTAAAAAAACTTATTGATAAAAATAAATTTAATTAGAAGCATTTATATTATATTGAAAGATTCATATTACAGTGAAAAATAATATAAGACGAAGATCTTCCTAAATTTTTAAGATAAAAGCTAAGGCTAGCAAATATTATTAGAATTAATATTATTATCATTATTTAAATAGAAAAAATGGAAGGATAAAGAATGACACACAAAAATGTTCCTAAGGAGGAGAAGAAAATTGAAGGAGCCTAGCATGCTATAACCAACCCTAGTAGCAAAAAACTTTCAGATCTTTCAATAAGCACCCTTACACCTAGCAAGATACTCCCCCAATCGCCGAAAAGTCAAAAAAAAAAATCTAATATAATAAAAATCGTTTAGTCAATTCTAGATCCCGCAATCACAAGAGAAAGTCTAGCTAATAGTAGTGATAGAGTTAACCGAGATGATGCAGAATCTCAAGGTGGAAAAAAATATGAAAAAGCAATTATCAGATAAAAAAAATGCAAAATTCCGCAAGAATAGAGCTTCGATTTGAACGGGAGATCCAATTACTTAGAGATGAGCTTGCAACTCTGAAGATAGAGTTGGCGACAGCCAAGCAAACTATTTCCGAAAAAAAAAAAACTGGGTATGATACATGAAATGGCAACAAAGCCAAAGTAGGAATCTCCTCCTTAAACTTCCATAATTGAAATAGACCTAATGGAGCTGGAAAACTCTCATCGCTCCAAAAATTTGAAACTCAACTCCCCAGCTCAAAAAGACTCAGATTAAGAAGAAAATGAAATGCTACACATATTGCTCAACTGGGTACTTCTATCTCAATTATCCGGAATTTCTAAGAAGGTAGAAATAATATTGGACTAGATTCTACTAGCAAGAGAAACGGGAAAGAAAGTAAAGATATTAAAGCAATAAGACATATTTCACGCCTTAGGGGAGATTCTATAAAAAAGCCGTCCAGACAGAATCAATAACCTTACGTTTGAATGAGAAATTTATTCTATGAAGATCCTAATCCTCCTGATTTTGATGACCTACCTCCTGGTTGGAGTACCAGCAAAATCCTCTTGTCTTTTAGCAGGAAAAGATGTTAATCGATAAGAGGTGAAATACCGGAAAAATATTTCTTGAATTTTACTTCATCTATTATTATTATTATTTTTAGAAAGTAGAAAATCTCATTATTAATACATTTTACAAGACTTTAAAAAAAATGTTAAATTGCTAATTTTTTGTTCACCAGGCAACATACGTTAATTTAAAAATTTATAATAGTTATCTATTAAATTTATCTATAATTAATCAATATTTATTATAGTTTAAAATAATTAAAAAATTAAAGGTCAAGAATCATTAAAGTGTAAAGTAATTCTTAATATAATATTTAATCAATAATAATAATAATAAATTATCGGATTTCCCCTTTAATAGGATCATCAAAGTTTTAGTTAACTTTTATTAATAATAATATACAGTTAAAAATGGTAGCAATAAGAAAATACTTTCTAGATGCCAGGAGTTAAAGAAGCCAAGAGTCGGTGGGACTCATTAAGTAACTCCTCCGCACAAGCCTTAGAAACACGACTATGAAGCAGGATTAACCTAAAACAAAGTCCTGAAGAAATAGAAACTTAACCAAACCTAATCACCTTAAAAAATCAGACCTTTCAAGCACAAGAGGAAGATTATTACCAAGTTGACTACGAAGAATGAGATGTCCCTTACGTCGTCGAAAAACTACGTAAGCTAGTGGGAACTCTCAGGTTTGAGAATATACAAATGCGGGAGAGACTTGAACAAATCTCGCAAGAACCATTAGAGTTCCAATAAATGTAAACTGTTATTTATTAACTTAAAGAAGAGATCACCAAGATGAAAGGATCCTAAGTGGAGTTTCCTGGAGTGACAGATAATTTCCAACCTCAACTCCAACTTCAACCTTAGATTCAGCTAGACAAGATGAACATGGAACCTATCGCAATACTTTCCGTCCTTGCTGTAAAAAAAATCCTAAAGAACAACAGTCAAGATAAAAAAGAGTGCTCAAAAGATGTTATTACTGTATGTAGACGAATCACCTAATAAGACAATGTTTAGAGTTCAAAAAGTGCAAAGAAAAAATCAAGAGAATTATGGAAGAGACTAACCAAGATATATTACTCGAATAGATAATTCTACAGGGAAAAGATATTCAAGAAACTGGCAACTCCAAGAGGAACTTTGCCTTTAACAATAATGTAGACAGATCCCTCTCAGCTTTTTAACATAAAATCAGAGGTTGAATTTTATTAATTAATTAAGTATAAAAGTTTTATTAATCAGTTTTTTATGAAATGTATCTTGTTGATTCCTAAATTGTTGATAAATTTTTTTATTCTTTCTTTTTAGCTCAGTTCTCTTCTAGCTCTTTTTAAGAATATTCTACTTGTAACTCTTTTTATCGTTTTCTTCATTGGTATCTTATTTTCTTTCCTTTTTGATTCATGTAATTCTATTTCATAGTGAAATTTTCTTCTTTAAATTTAACTTTCTCGTGAGCGATATTTAACACTGTTTGCTCCCTAGTCTTTTTATTCTATTATCGAAATTTTTTATTTATCGGCACTGCTTTGCCACGTATACTAACCTTTTACAGAATCAACATCTTAATATAAGTCTCTAATTATAAATGTAAACTAACTTTTGCTCTTTCTTAATATCCATAGAGTCTTCATTTATTTAGTTTTATTGGGATTTATTATCCAAGAACAGCTGCTAAATCTACTTTTAAGTAGTCAGAAGAGATATAATTAGTTTAATAAATTATAGTATCTACAAAATAAATTTTTAATTGCTATATTTCTATTTTCTTTCTATCTTTTATTAATTTGTTAGCTTTTCAATCCATTCTTCAAATAATTAGATTATTTTTAATTTGATTCCTAATTTATTGTTCTTGTGTTACTTTCTTCAATTTATTTTAATTAAGTTACATACTTAAAGCTTTTTCTTCTTTGAATACTAAATGTTAGGGGTTTCATTTAGTAAGCTTTTATAATAACTTTAGTTTAAACTTTCTTATTTTCTAATTTTGCTTATTTATCTTATAATGGTTTAAATAAACATATTCTACTTTTAATTTATTGACTTTAAGTAATAGTAATAATATTTTATGATTAAGTACTTGTATATTCTAGTAATATTCTTTTACTAAGAATACTAAATTTATATTTATTTAAATTCCTAAATTAGTTATTAAGTTAATATTAAGTATTGTTTTTATTTTTTATATTAATAGCAGATTATCAAAGTTTCTTTTATTTATCAGACAATAAATTGAAAAATAGAAGTTAATATCCTTTTATTGTTTAGACAGAAACTAATTTAGTTGCTAATTCTCTATGTCTCATTAATAAGCTTTGCTATATTTTATTTAAAATGCTTATATTGAATATATAAGTATTTACTGTGATAGATATATGCTAGCTTTATAATATTTTATGTCTCTTTTAATAATAATGCATAATAAATGCTTACAATTAGATTTTCCTTAACAAGTATTTAGTAAAGTATAATGTTCCTATTAATTGATGGAAAAGTAAGAATATTAAATATTAGCTGCTAATTAATTTTTGTTTAATAACTATAGTTTAAGAGAATAGAAAAGTTTAATATTTAAAATACATCTGTCCGTCATCTATTTCTTTCATATCATTCTATTTTGTTTTTGCGAATAATCCATTTTTTTCTTAAGGTTTTTAATCTTATTTACTGTGATTAATGGTTACATATATAAATAAATCTAATTAAATAACTTTAGAATAATTTCCAAATGATTTAATATTCTTATTTTACATTTTCATATCTCAAAACTTTGATTTTAGTATCTTATTGAAAAAATAACAAAACTGAATATCCTTGTTTTTCATAATTTATATAATGAAAAATTAAAAGAAAAAATAAATATAAATTCACTTTATTGTAAACATGTTTTTCTACTATTATTTAATACTTTTAATTATTTTGAATTCTTTTATGAATAGGCCAATTAATTTTTCAAAAAATGTTCTTATTAAATAAAAATCTTATCGAAAGCAATTTTAATATTTTTATGATTTAAAATATTTTATCTTCATTTTATTTTAGATTTTATTTTATTTTGTTTTTCTTTCAATAATTTTGTTAAAATTTTATAATTGAAAGTAAATTTTTTTTTTATTTAAATTAAAAGTTTTTCACTTTAAAACTTATTTTTAATATTTTTATATTTAAATTTTTTTATTTTTTTCCTTTTAGTTTTAATTTTTTATATTTACAAATTTTTTAATCTTATATTTTATTTTATTTTATTTTTATTTGTTTCATCTATAAATTTTTAATAATATTTATACTTTTTTTTCAATTATTTTTCAATTCCTGAATTTTTGTCTTTACTATTTGAATTTTTAACTCTAAAAGAAAATTACAATATAAAAATTATTAAGCATAAATTTAATGAAAGTAAATTTAAAATTTAATTATCTTACAGATATAAATACAAAATTTATGGCTTTGATTTTTTGGAGGAATTTTAACCTCTTTTCCAACATCCTCTGGATTGTCCTAGAGGCTAAATTCTAAAGTTTGAAAATCTCTCAAACTCTTCTCCTTTATATGTATTTTATCCTTGATTTATCTTTTGCCTAGATAGTGATTAGTACCTATATTTTGTACATTTTCCCGAATTTGTTGTATTATATATTTCTCTTTTTATTTTTATCTGATAATTTATTTTCTTTTTGTTCTACAGCTTATTCTAGCAGTTTCAGAACTCTTATTTAATGTAAAATTTCTAGCTTCTTTTCTATAGTCGCGTTTTAGAGATACTGTAATAATATCTTTTCATTTCTTGTTTAGGTTTAAGCCTGCAGTTTTTTAACCTTCTATTATCATTGGTTTATTTCACTATTCCTTTAGTTTCATTTAACGCTGCTCCTTTTGTTGATTTATTCTATTTTTTCTATCTTTTTGCTCAGTTCTTTCTACTTCAATTGCTAGTTCAATACTTGGTTTCTCCGTTCTTGTGAAATATTTCAGGAAACTTAAGATCTCTTTCTTAAGTCATGAATCTCGATTCTTTCTCCTCTACTATTTCAAGTTTTTCAAAAATCTCTTATTTCTTTTTTTCTTTATTTTTTGAACTTTTTCTGGAGATTCAGTTCCATTTTTATCAACTAGCCATAGCTTATTTACTACTCTGTGGTGAAATTTTAGCCTCCCAATTTATAATATTTTTAGCCAATTTTCTAGGTTCTCTTCAGTGATGGAACTTTTGATTTATGGGCAACCTTTTAGGAACCCTTTCCCTAGTCCTAGTTTTTTTAAGATGTTGTTAACTCCTGATTTCTTAATACCTATAATTAACTTTTCAAAGCTCAAGCATTTAATTATTTATACTCATAAATAAATAAAATAAAAATGATTATAGAGCGCATAGCACCTCATTGGCGCGCAGCTCTTTCAATATTAATATTTAATATTAAGAAAATGTTCTCATGTTTCTTGTTAAAATTCTAGAGGTCCGATGAATCATATCAGCTTCTCCAAATGGGGAATCTTCTTATTAAAAATTATTCTTAAATCTTGAGTCAAATGCTTCAGTCTTCTTGAATAAGGTCCAAATAAGAATTAGTTATTAAGTCGGTAATTAGAAGACCCGTCAGTCAAACTTTCATACTGCTAGAGAGAACCCTCGGGGTAAGTTAGGTATGTCTCAACGGAGTTTATCCACTCTTCCCCGTGGAGGCATCTAGTGCGAGATTACTCGCAATGCAGTATACACTGCACCAGATTACCTACTAATTTGTCTGACGAGGCCGACATGCATTTTATATTATATATATAATAAATACGTAAAAATATTAAAACTGACATTTGAATTAATAAAGAAGAAGTTGATGCAAAAAAGATAAAAATAGTAAAAAGCTATTTATTCATATAATTTAATGAAGAGACTAAATATAACAGTAGAAAAAATCAAGATATCTGTCTAAAAGTGAGATCTATACTCATTTAAAGCATATCACAAAAAAAGAGCAAACAATCTAAAATTTAGCAATAAAAGCTAATAAAACTGGGAGATAGGCATGAAAAAATATAAGAAAATTGGCGAAAATGCAATTGAAAATCAAAAAATGACAAGCATAAAAGCAGGAAATAGAGGATAAATAGATCTGGAGCAAGATAATGCTCCTGCACACTCAGGAAATTATCTTAGTTAATTATGAAGAAATGATATTTCTTGCAGAAGTGAAAAACACCTTTATCAACAGTACTATTTTTCTATAAAAGGTAGAACTTATTGAGAAGAGAGATACTGATTAGAAAAGAAAATATCATAATATTTTAGGAAGATGTTCTGCTATCCTTAGAGAATTATATATAAGAAGAAATTGGCACTTAATCGGGAATTAGAACAGTAGAGAAGAGTAGATTGGAGAATAGAGTAGTTCTATCACTGATAAAAATCAACTACTTTGAAATGGGTTGTAAATCCCAGAAAATGAGTAAACTTCTTACATTTAGCCTATTTTAATGTCAATATTCCTTTATAATTATTTTAATTATATTTATTAAAAAATTTAAATTTATTTATTTTAGAATTAACTAAAGTCTCTTTAATTAAGTAAAATACTTATTACTATATAGCTTGTCTAAGCTATATAAGGTTATTAGATCTAGTTATGATTATACCTTATATTGAGAAATAATTTTTATCTTATTATAAAAATATAAACTATAAATGCTAGTATTAGCAAATGGACAAGAAATTTAATGTCTCTCAACTATTAAAGATATAAAATAAACTTTAGACTACTTGTTATAAATTCTAGTTACCTTATATATTTACCACTTTATGATTAAGTAAGTTAATATTTGACTTAATTAATCCTTTTGCTTTCGTTTTTGTTAGAAATCAATTAAGCTAAATAAAATGGAAAATATCAAATTCTAGCAACCCAAAAATACTTGCTAACTATGAATCTAAGGCTTAGCTATGTTTAAAAGCAAAAAAAGAATACTGAAGAAGATTATTTTATCTACTAAGATGTTTCTACAACTAGGATCACGAGATATAGTGCACTGATATTTCTACTCCTGAAATTGAATAAAAGCAAATTATAAATAAAATGAGTTCTTGCTAAAAAGAACTTAATAGCTATGGTTTTTCGCTTTAAGACTTCTGCTTTCGATTAATTATACTAAATCACCATATATACTCTTATAAGATATAAAGTTATTTCCTTAGAATTAGAATCTCTTAGTAAATAAGAGATTGATATTTACTTTTGTTTAAACCAGGAATTATAGAGTATGAATATGAGATAAATTAAGTGTAAGTAGATTTATTATAAAAGAGGAAGCAGTTGATTGAACTAACATTGATACAGTCTTAACTTAAACTAAAATGATCTAAATGCATCATTAAGCGTAATGAGATTTCTCCAAAATCTAGACTATTATGTATGCATGATTTTCTAAACTTAATATTAACATTTTCTAGTTAAGAATTTTAAATTGTAGGCTTATTATTTTCTTAAATTAATTTAGTATCTCAAATGTTTTAGATGACTAAGCTACTAATAATCTAAAGTTTGAAATATTAGAAAATTATGATATTTAAACTTAAAATTGCAATTATTACTTATCACATCCTTCTCTTTCTACCTAATAATTCACGCTTATAATGGCTTATGCTTTTAAACATTTTTATACATAATTTATTTTATTTTGTAGTTTTAAATAAATTTAAGTTATTAGGAGCATAAGTTGGTAAATTAAGAATCATTTTAAATAATTTGAGTTTAAGTCTTACGTTAAACTTAGCAAAAGAACTTTCTTGGTAATTACAATTTGTTTTTCACCTAATCTCCTTATATATTTTTGCTTTGATTGCTTTTGATTTTACTCTATTAAGTTTATTGATATAGTTAACTCAAAATAGAAGCTTAAACTTATGAAAATTATTTAATTTATCTAAATTATTTTAATTATACTTAATAGATTTAATTAATAAATATAATGATAACTATAACTCTAATTCTAATGCTTATATGTTTATAAATTCTAGCTCATAGAATATTCTTAGCTTCTATAAATCTAAGAATATAAATTTAAACTATTTTTATTAAATAATCTTCTAATTTACCTGCTTTAATCTAAAGAAAATTATATTATAATATTTCTACAAATCTAAAGTTTTTAAGTTATATGATTGCTTAAAAATATTGAAAAACTCCATTTGGCTAAATAAACATTCTATCTAAATAGATGATTATGACTTTATTATGAAATTAGATTTTAATTCTTTTATTTTTAAGAATTTGGTCCATTTTTAATTTTTTTAGTTATTTCTGTTTTAAATATTTTGGTTCTGTTTTTTAAATTTAATTTCAAAGAGTAATTATTCATTCAAACCTTAAATTTTGCTTAATATCAGAAATAGAATAAAGATCAGAGTAAATTTATTTTAAATTTTTCTTTCACTTCACCCAGAAATGAAGGAAATTTGAAAATGCTAGCTTATATAGGAGTATTTAAAGCTTAATATATATTATAGAATTATTATATTTAGTATTTAGATTCTAACTAAAATAGCTCACTAGATTAAACATTGATATATTAGATTAAAATTTTATAGAGTGAAAAAACTAAAATTATGCTTATATATTTATATAATAAAGTTAACTCTACTCAACTTTATCGTATAATATTAATTTTCTTTCAAATACTTTCCTAATCATTTTCTATATTAAAGCTCTAAATAATCCTTATTAATAAATCGCTACCATTTATTTCTTTTCTAGCTAGCTTTTCATTCGTATTTATCACATTCATAAACAGATGTTTAATTTACCATCTGCATATTTAGCAAAACTTTAGTTAATAAACCTTTTAGTCTTTTTTTAAGAAAACAATTCGAGTAGATGTATCTAGAAACCAGAATACCTAACCCTCACAATTTTATCCAGGATAAACTATCATACATTTTTTTATAGTAAGCTAAATTAACTCAGATATCTGGCATAAAATTCAGATATCAAGAATCTTTTAGTTAAAGTTCTTAAAAATTAGAGTTTGCTTCACATATAAAGTTTATGAAATTTGAACTGCAAGATAAAATAGCTTACTAAGCAAACTCAAAGCTTTAATTAAATTTCAGCTTATAAAGTATTGAAAAAAGCTTTTATAGAAATAATTATCTTGGAATTTACTTAAATTATAAGGAAATTTTGTGATCTAATTTTTCCAAGATTGAGGCTATATTTATTTAGATAAAAATGTTTAAAAAAAGAGTAACTTGAGATAAATTGATCGTATGCTACAAAGTGTTTATTCTATAAGATTAATAAAATAATACTTGATATAGTGAAGATTTGAAATGATAAAGAGGGGCAGCAATGCTTTTATCTTAGTGACTAAAATATTTTTTATTTTCTAAGATTTAAAATTTAATAAATTAAGCATAAAAGATAAAAAAGGAAATATAGCTTGATAAATATAATAGTGTTGATATAAATATATCTAATTTAAAATAAACTTCATTGATTACTTCACTTAAATCAGATTTATTTCTTAATATATTATATCTTATTTATATATAAAGGATAAGTAGTTGTTAATAAATCTAGCAAGTTATTATAGATTTATATACATTTTCTTACCTATTTATTCTTATTATTTTGCTAAGTAATCCAAGATAATAAAAAAAGATTGATATTGAGTATTTGCCCTTCAAAATGAAATAAAACTAAAATAAATTGATTTTACATTTGGTAACTTTATATAGTTATTCTTAAAAGAAAAATGGAATTAACTAGACATAATTTATATAATTAAAGCATAAGAAGATTAAAAAATGTAAATTCTAAGTTTAAAGTGATATATGAATTATCATGCTTCTTCTTTAATTAATTATAGCTATTAATTTGCTATTTATAAACTATCTCAGATAATTATTCTTATATTTATTATTTTTTATTAATCCTAGCTAGATAAATAGAATTTAGCTATTATTTTATTTAACTTTAAAAAATTAGTTATAAATACTTTCATAAGCTTCTCATTTAATTTTTTAATTTCCTTATATCCTACTTAAAACATCATTAAACTTGTAATTAAAAACAAACTAAAAAACTTAAAATTTCTAAAGTGCAGTCATGAAGAGTATTTAGGTTATAGATATTATTTTTTAATGCTAGTTACTTATTTAAATTAAAGTTCTAAACTAAGAAAAGTAAAAGATAAAGACACTATTTGTTAATTTTCTAAAATTCCTATATTTTTTTGTTTAATTGATTAAAACTAAATTAAAAGGTAATCCCTTAAACCTAAAATCTTAAATTATAATAACTTAAAGAATTAATTATGAATAGTTGTATGCTTCTTAACTTAAAGCAAAATACTAAAAATATATTTTATAGCTAAAGAGGTTAAAATTTATTATTCTAATAGCATAAAAAAGAGATAAGCTTATTATTTATTAATGATCGCTTAACTCAGTTTATTCAAAGTTATTTTTATGATAGAGCTGAAGTAAGCTTAATATGGTTAGAAAATAAAGCAACTTAACAATAAAAATTTATTTAAGTAACCTTAATTTTTATAAATAATGATATGATATTTAATATCTAACTAATTATTATTCAGTCTTAATACATTTAGAATATATTAAATTACATATAACCTAACCAACTAAATTCTTAAGTTCTTAAAAATAAAATTGTTTATTTAAAATTAAATCAACTTGCTATTAACTTCTAGCTAATTATTACCTAATTTTATATTTTTCAGATCATAAAATTAAAAAATATTTTATAGTATTCTAATAAAAAAATCCTTAATAGTACTAGATTTTAGTCTAAGAGAATTATAACTTAGATACCAAAATCCTCACATTAGATTATGAAATCAAATTAAAACTAAAAATTAACAATGAAATACCAAATTTATTTATCAACTTATTACTAAAAAGCATTGCTTTTTTATTTAAAATAAATCCTAATTTATTCTTTTTTTAAGAAAATGCAATTGAATACTTGTTGTAGGTATCCTATTATTATAATTTTCATTTAAAGGAAAAAACAGAGATTGCTCAAATGGATATTTAAATTTATTGTTCAGAATTTTATTGATTAAGATATAGGAGGCATTCACTTATGTATTACAAAAGTTTTACATTATAACTCTTTTAAACTTTATGATATAAAGGTTAATATTTGTGAAAAAGTATTAGTAAGTCATATTTAGAATCTTACTATAAATTCAATTAATCAAGTTTAAATATTAATCAAATATAATATTTTAAATCCACATTAGTCTAGCAGGTTAGGATATTCGGCTTTCACCCGAAAGACCCGGGTTCGAGTCCCGGATGTGGAATATTTTTAATTTTTAATTTATTTGATAGAAAGAATCAATAAAGTAAAAGTATCAATTTAGTTATTATTAAGATAAATATAAGCAATTTTATTTACTTTAATAGTTCTTTTTTAATAAATAAGAAATTCAGTTTATCTAAATATTAAAAAATAGTATACAAAAAAGTTTTTTTCTCTAAGCTATTTCAAAAAGAATGAATTTTTTAGTTTCTAATTATGATATAAGTTATTAAACTATTTATTAATTATTCAAATTGCTTAATTAAAAAAATTGAGCCATATAGTTATAATTATTAATACTTAAAATAAGCTTAATGATACATATATTTAGATAAAATTTTACATTAGAAAGAGTAGTTTACTTATGCAGTTTTTAATTAATTTTTTAAATTTATACTCTATTTATTAGATATTTATATAACTACATTTACCTGATAGCTTTTATGTATTAAAATATAATTATATTAACATTCTAAATATTCAACTTTTAGTTTTGGTTAAAACTTTTCCAAAGTTCCTTCTATTAAAAATAATTTTTAAATAAGATATTGATACTATCTTATAAGAGATTATTGATTAAATGAAAGTGAATCTATACTCTTTTATAAGATATATCAATATCATATAATACTAAGCTTATTTTAGTAAAATAAAGCAAAAGTTTAATAATATTTCCCTAAAATTTAAATTATATTTACATTCTAAAATAAAATTATAAGGTTAAATGATAAAGATAAAGTTGTTCTCTAATTTTTATAGTTAGTTCTTTTCATTTAAGCTTGCTAAAATATATTAATATATTATTTAGATATAGATAGAATAGATTTCAGATTATTTATAGCTTATTTTTATAACATAATATTTAGAATATTTATCATTTTAATACTAATTTTATATTTATATTAATTTATTTTCAGTCTTTTATAATGATAAAATTATAATCAAATTAATCTTATAATATTTTATAAGACATTTCAATAAACAGAGAAGCAAGTAATGGGATAGATATAATTATCCTATTTCTTTTACTTCATACATCTATTTAATTCTCAATTATCACCTTTTTATTTCTTTCCATCACTTCTTATAAATAATAGTTTAAATATATCATCATTATTATTTATTATATAACTACATCTTATAAATATATCTAGAGTATTTAAGAATAAATTATAATTCTTCTATAACTAATGCTTCTTTATTAAATATATATTTTCCGTTTCTAACTTTAAACTAATAAAATATACTATTATTTTCTTTATTTATATTGTCCTTATATATTTCTAAAAATAGTAGAAGACCACTAGCTTTACTAAAAAACTATCCAATTACTCTTTCTATTAACTTATAATCTTAATCGTTTATAAATATAAATCTATTTAAAATGTATGAATAATTAAATTGGCTAAGAAATATTAATGTAGCAATCTATATTATATACAACTAATTATTTATGCTTAATTTACATTTTATAATTCAAGTAAACACTTATTCAAAATAAATTAGGCTTGTTTTTCTACCTATTTCATTTTTAGTCTAGCCTTTAACACGTAAATATATAATAGACACGAAGTTTTCGTATTTTTGATGTGTTAACACATTTATAAATTTAAAGTTGTAAGAAAATAAAAGTTAATAAATGTTTAAGCTTCTACTCCTTATTGCTATAATTGTAGAAGCTATTTAAGCAGAATATCTTAAGAATATGGAGTATAAATTCACCTACTATTAGTATTAATAATAGTTCTCTATTAATAGTTTTATTTTATCTCCTTATAAATTAATTAATTAAATTATCGTGGTACCACCTTTATTTGGATCACCACGGAAGTTAAAGAAACCAAATTTATATGTTAATAATAGGCTAGAAATGATTCTAGATTCATCTGGTCTCTTTGAATTTCTTGTGCTTCATCAAGTTCCTCTTCTAGCATATCTAATACCTACTAATTTGAGAGTTCAGGATCAATTTCTTCTAAAAGATCTCTTTAGAGTAATTGAGCGTCAATTATTATTTATTAAATTTTTATCTTTTTCGCTTGTTTATTTAATTACATTTCATCTGTATGTCTCTTTTTTGTATTTTTTAAGTTTTATTCTATCTATTTGTCAAATAAATTTCATTTTCTTTTTTCTACTTTTTATTTTTATTCATTGACTAGCTTTTTGAATATTCAAGTGTGCTTACTTGAGCCAGCTCTATAATCCTTACCTATTATTTTATTAAAAGGAAGGATTTTGTTTATATATCCCCGTCTTCTTTTTTCTAGTATGCTTTTAATAAAATCTTTAATTCATGCATCTATTGAGCTTCTCTGATCTATTTGAAAAGACCGAATTCAATTTTCAAATTCAAAATTACCTCAAACTATTTTGAATAAATTTAGTTTGGTCTACATAATATTTATTTAGGTTTAATTTTGTTCTATCGTATTTAATTTTTATTACAATTCTTCTCTTTCTTATTAATATTATTCGCATATCTCAATTATATGGGCCTCATCCTCTATCCCATTTCTGCACATATTACATATGTTATTTTCTATTAAATGCCTTACTTTCATTGTCTGTGCTGCACTGCTATATTTGGCTCTTAATCTGAATAGATAACAAATTTCTTATTTTCTATGCTTATTATATCTTAGGTAATTTGGAGGACCTTTTATAAAGGATTCAAGTCATTGGCTTCTATAAATAAAGGTTGTTGTCATGTTTTCCATGCGAGTTAAAGCCTCTACTTTATTATGGAATTTTATAGCATCATTTATTATTATTTTTATTTTTTAACCATTTCACTCGTCTTGCATTAAAATTTGATCGTTTAATCGTAGTTTTTCTAGCACTTTTTATGAGTAGATTTCAAATAAAAAGTTTTTTTATTTTGTGATTTAGCACATTCAACCATCCATAGTTGTTTCCGAGTTTAGGAGTAATTTTCGTCTGAACATCAGCATACGTTATCATAAATAGTATTACATTTTAGTAAATTGTAATTCATTTTCAAGTATCTCGTTTTGAATACAGAATGGAGCATCTATTATTGCTCTAAGAGATCTTCGTTGAATTATTTCTAGTTTCTCTAGAATACCTTGTCCTATGATTTCTTCTATAAATGGAATGCATTCACTTCCATATCCAAAAATTTAGTTTACAAAGGCTTTTAATATCATCTATGCATTATAGGGGGTGATACCTTTTTATATTGTGATCTTGTTTAAGACCCATACTTGTGTTTTTTGACATTCAGAGATTCTAGATTCTAAGTGCTTTTCAAAAGATATTTCTTCCTGTAATCAATGTCCAAGATATTTAAAAGTTTTCACCCTTTCTATTTGCATTCCATCTATATTTATTATTGTTTAGTTTGTTATACTATTTCCATTTCATAGTATTCATTTCGTTTTATCTGCTATTTACATTTTGTATTTTTTAGATCATGCTGTTAGAATATCACTTAGTTCTTGTATTTGTTCTGGCTGAACTATGCATGTTATATCATCTGCGTAAGCCAACGTACCACAATATCTTTGCCTTATACAGTATTCTGTTTCGAGTTCCATTGTTATTCCGATCTATTTTTATCTTAATTCTTTTAAAAGTATATTTATTATAATGTTAAAAAGATTAGGGGAGCATGTACATCTTTATTTAACTCCTTTCTCCGTTTCAAACTTATCTGATATAAGATCATTTATTTTCAATTTGATGTCCTCTTCTCTATATATTTCTGCTAGTAATTTTATTAGTTTTTCTGGACCTCAATTTCATTTAGGGAATGTCATATATCTGATCTAATTACAGAGTCGAATGCTTTCTTAATATCAATAAATATTACTACTACTTCTGTGTTGCTTTAGTAGAGCCATTCTTTTATTGTCCTTATATTGAAGATTTGTTTGGCGCAAGATTTACTTGGTTTAAACCCATATTATAATTCATCATCCTGTCGTACTAAATATGAATTTAGTTATTCAAATATTCATATGTCTATAATTTTTAAGATATGGTTAATAAGAGAAATGGGTCGATAATTCATTGGATCATTTGAACTTCCTTTTTTGTGTATAAATACTACGTATGATTCTTTAATTTTTTTAGGAATAGTTCCTATCTCTAATATTTTTTTAACTAGTTAGGCAATTACCATTATCAATTACTTCCCTCCTGAGATAATTGTACCTGCTTATATTTGGTCAGGCCCGGCTGCTTTTCATTGGGCTAGTTTTCTGATGCATTATTCTATATCAGTAATCTTGATTTCAATTGATTGCTAATTTTTGAATTAGTTTGGTAGATTGTTGTTTCCATTCTTATAAAGATTTTCTCGGCTTATTTTGAAATGTTGAATGTCTTCTTCATTTACTAATGTTCATGGTGCTATTTTCCCTCTTTTAAATCATCTCCTTAATCCTTTTCATGTGTCATTAAGGTTCCCCTTATTGATTTTGTCGAGAAAAATATTGAATTAGTTTTTGCAGTCTTATTTCATATGTAATCTATATTTGAGCCTAAGTTCCTATCTTAGTTTAATTTCACGAATTGTTTCTAGCTCGCCTTGTCTTATTAATTGTTTTACTTTTTTTGCTTAGCTTTTGAATCTTTTCCTTGCTTACTTCGTTTCATCTGAGTAATAATGTTTTCTTGCTGTTTAGGTAGTGTGACCACATACTAAGACTGCGTTTTAATAGATTTTTTCTTATCATTTGACGTAAAATTCTTCAGTGCTTAGATGTGAGAACTGATTTATGTCTGTTTCCTCAAACTATTTCTGAAATTTTTCTTAGACCAATTCTTGTTGGAGTTTTATAAATCAAATTCTCTTTTTCTACATATATTCACGACTTTTTTTAACTATTTATAATATTAATCTTCCAGTTTGATGATCTCCTATTGTTCTGCGTTGGTAAAATTAAGTGTTAATGATATTGGGTGATATAAATGGATCTGTTAAGAAATAGTCAATTTTGAATTTCCTTCTACCTTAAATTGTGATGTATGTTGATCTTGTGTTGGGTCTTTGCATGTCAGATCAAATTCTTGCATAAAATTTAGTAAATGTTACCCTGCTATATTTAGTTCATTTGGTAGAAATTATGGTATGTGAGCATTGAAATCACCCACTACTATTATTTGAAGTCCTAGACCGATTGCTGTGTGTACAAATTGTCGTAATCTGTCATAGAAAATATCCAGTTGTGCTTACTCTTAGGTTGTCGGAGCATAAATGTTTATTATTGCTAATCTGCTATCCAGATTTATACCTATTATACGACTGCCCTGGTATAATTCTATTTAGTTGAGACCCTCTATTTCTATTTCTTTTACTCTATCTAGTCATTTTTCTCTGATATAGAGTGCTACTCCTTTACTATGATTTGTGCCTAACTTTATACACGCTCTGAATCCAAATAGTTGTGGCATATCTTCGAATTACGCTACATGTATTTCTTATAACGCCATAATATCTATCATTTTTTTCTTCCATAAACTTTAGTAATTAAGCTTTGTTTAATCTTATTCCTCTTATATTGGAGGTGCCTAAATTTATTCTTTCTCATTCTATTTGAGAAGAGTTATCTATTGAGTTTATTTGGGTATGGCTGATTTAATCTTAATCTTGCTCTATATTAGATTAGTCGCCTGTGATGTTGATTTTTGGTGCTATTACTTGTTCAACTTTTCGTAGGCCATTTTGTGAAATTATTTGTTAAGATTTAAATCCATAGTCTTCAAGGGTTTTATTCTTTTTTTAAATTCAAGTATATGCTTTCTGTCGAGATTATTACTGATTAGTTCTTTATTTTCATCAGTGTTTTGGAGTTCAGCTTTGGCTTTCTATGTGTTTTTTAAGTGAGATATTTCTTTTATTTTACAACTTATGTTATTTATTCTTGTAGTTATATATCACTCTTCTTACCATTTTTCGTCAGCTTTAGAAGTTTGTCTTGCCTTATAAAGTTTGTACTAGAAGCTCATGAGATTAGAAATAATTCCATTTTGTTTAAAATTAGGAATATTATTTTATTGATTATTGAGGAAATTACTTAGGATTCTCTTACATAACTTGTTCTTCTTTTTTAATTCCTATTTTTGCTTCTTCTTTCACATCCTGCAAAGAATTGCTACTTAGCTCAATCTACATCACATTGTTCTGAAGATTTTATGCATCCTTTATAATTGCTTAGATTGATTCCCTTCTTTTACACTGATATGTGGTATGCCCTACTGCTTAGCAGTTCTCGCATTTTCATATAGCTGGGTGATTTAGTCTAACCGTCTTGTCCAGAATTTTTATTGAGTTTGGGATTTTCTAAGTGTCTTCTTGTCTTTCAAGTTGCAAGTATACAGTTATTTTGCCATTTAATCAGGTTGTATTTTCGTAGGTATTAATGACCGTTTAGATAATTTTACCAAATTTTGTTAGCTGTACTTCCATTTGGGCTGTTGTTAAGTCAATATCTAGGTTATAGTGTACTGGGTAGTTTGAGTAGTTTTAATATTAATCTATATTTCTTTTTTTAATTGGTATAACCAACGTCTTATATTTCCATTTAGTTTTTTATCCAAACTGTTCATATGCTTCTGAGTTTTTAAATGCTATAAGTACTATTCCTGTTTGTAGGACTTAAACCCTTGCAATGTTTTAATCGTAATTCTATTTCAGTTATTTAAAAAATTCTTGGATTGCTTCATCTTATCCGATAATTTAATTATTTATGTTTTGATTACCGTATGCTTTTTAAAGGTAGGAGTTAAAGTAGGCGACTCCTATTCATTTGGAGAAGTTTTACTGAGCATTTTCATGCACAATTTGCAGATCCTATTGCTTATTCGTGCCTACTATTTGGACAATTTCTTCATATTCATTCTTTTGTACTGTTGCTAGAGCCGTTAGTTTCTTCCTATATTGTCTCTTGTTTTTTTTGGTTATAGATTTGTTGTTGTCTTTCCATTCCTCCTTATAGTGTTTTGCTTACTTTCAGAAGTAATACTATTTTTTAGTGCTTTAGTACATTATAGTTTCCAGCGTATTTTTGGGGTGAGATGAGAAGGCTCCTTCATGTCTTTGGCTGTTCATTATTATCTACTACCGATTTGAGCGACATGCGAAGGCAGAGGATAGTTTTCAAATTACTAAGATCCATTTTAAAAATAATAATATTATAATATTTTCTTTATATTCATCTTTTATTATTATTATTATTTAACGTATATATACGTGGATTTTGTTTAAAAGGAAAAGTTTTTTAAAAAATAATAATGTAATCTGAAATGTCCTAGACTGTTTAATGTCAATCTTGTAAAGAAGATTTTGACGGTTAGGATAAACTTCCGATGTTGCTACCTTGCAACCATCACTTATGTTTCGTATGTGCGCATAATCAATACTCAGAAAATAAAAGTATTAAATGTGTTATTTAAAATTGCTAAAAAGTTCATAAGACACACACCGCCAAGTTACAATAAGACACTTAGTTACTCAAGCGTCTTGAACAAAAGAACCTCATGGGAAATATAACGATGTTAGAGAATCAATCGTCAAGTGTTCGCAAAGCTTAAACTTAATTGTCCAAGGTCTACTTTCTTTTCATCTAGTAGTTGATAAAGCACGTGAGCACTTATTTATTTAAGGAGAATATCAGCTTACAAAGATAGTTGGTTTAGCAGGATAAGTAAATCTAAGAATAGTTGAGGTCTTTCAAAATCTAGAAATAGATGATGGATAAAAAAGGGAGTAGCTAGTAGTTGATCATTTGTTAAGACTTTACTTAGAGTGAGCAATAAGTTTCAAAATTGATAGCTGATGTTTAAAAAATCATCTAGAAGAGCAATCAGGTATCGGTTAAAGTTTTCGAGGAACTAGACTCTTGCAAGTTTAATCTAACTTAAGTGACATAGGAAAATAGTTACTTGAAGAATGAGATATAAAAGTTAAATAGTTAAATCTAAAATCAATAATAGCAGTTATCATCTATGCAAGTTAAGTAAATTGAATAGTAGCAAGTTAAGCCTTAAGTGATGAAGCCTAAACAAATTCAAAAACCTCAAAATATCCCTAAACAGGCTAAGCTATAGGACATCTAGATAACTATCGTATCGCCAAACAATAAAACAGCAACTTTATTAGTAAAACAAGAGACTACTATCAGTTAGATAAAGCAATAGATCTAAGCTTAAACTGGTTTATTACCTAACGGTTTGAGTATCGTTAAGAATAAGGTTATCTTGGATGACGGTTAAACAGTAGCGAGTTAAAATTTGTTGAATGATGAGAGGTTGCAAATGGAATTAAGTAAGTTCAAATTTAATTTTCTTACAATAATATAGACAGTAAATAGATTTTATAACTTTAATAAAGAGCAAGGTGAGTTTAAGATTTACTTTAATTAAAAGGATGTAAGTCTTAAATAATTTCAATTATAGGGGGTAAGGATTAAGTATAATATTTAGATGGTAAGTTAGCATTTAATAATGATTTAGCATGTAAGTTTCATTTTAAATGTTTCGCAATAAGATTGTAAGTATCGATGTTATTAAATTACGTTTAAAGGGAGTAAGTTTCATTTTAATAATTATCACTTAAGAAAGTAAGTTTCATTTTAATAAATTAACGATTAAAGATCGTAAGTTAAAGTTTAAGGTGAAAATGAAGGTTGTAAGTTTCATTTTAATAATTAACACTTAAGCATGTAAGTTAAAGTTTAAGGTGAAAATGAAGAATGTAAGTCAAAGTTTAAGGTGAAAATGAAGGGAGTAAGTTAAAGTTTAAGGTGAAAATGAAGATTGTAAGTTTCATTTTAATAATTAACACTTAAGCATGTAAGTTAAAGTTTAAGGTGAAAATGAAGATTGTAAGTTTCATTTTAATAATTAACACTTAAGCATGTAAGTTAAAGTTTAAGGTGAAAATGAAGATGGTAAGTTAAAGTTTAAGGTGAAAATGAAGGGGGTAAGTTAAAGTTTAAGGTTACATTTAGAACGTAATGGTCTATTTTAGGTTGTAAGTATTTTTTTTAATAGGTTATTTTTCAGATTGTAATGTGTTTAATATTGTTTTAGGTGGTAAGTGTAATTTTATTGTTAATAAAGAATGTAAGTTATATCAAAATTATAAGGGGGTAAGGAGGTTTTTAAATAAATTTTAGGATGTAAGGGATAATACAATGTTATGTAGTGTTTTGAGAGTGAAGGACTTAAAGAACTTATTAAAACTTTACTTAATTAAGAATTAAAAAATATCTATATTTATAATTATAATTTTCTAATATACTATAGAGTAGTTATATATATATTTATAAGTTTACTCTATAAGTAAGTGCTTTTTTAAGTGATAATAATTTATATAATATTACAAGTACAAGATAGTTTCTAATTATTTAGATATTATGTTATTATATATTTGATTAAAATCAAAAAATAGGGTTAATTTTAGAAAGAAGTAGGTAAAGAGTTGTTTAGAGAGTTAAAGAAATAAATAAATATTGTAAAATGACTGTGTTATAGGTAATTATAGGTGGATAAAGTTTCTATTTGAATATTAAAAAAGGTATATTTTAGTTTTTAAAATTTAATTTATTTCTTAAGTTTTAGGTAAGTATATAATATTTAAATTATTTTAATTTTGAATTATTTTATATATTTTAGAATGTGAATATAAAGTAAAATTAATATTAAAAGAGTTTTCTGAATTTTATTTTAAAAGAGTGTAAGGGAGTATTAGGCATATAAAAATTTATATTTTAAAATTTTTTTAAGGAATAATATTTCATCATTTCTATTTAGTTGATTATTTATTTTTTTTTTTTTTTTTTTATAATTAAGTTTAAAAATTTTTCAATGAATTGAGTTTGAATTTTTTTGAAGTTATTTAAGAATTTGTTTTTCGAAAAATTTTGAATTTTAGATTTAGAAATTTTTTAGATTTTGATCTATTAGAATTTTTTTTTATCAAAGTAACGCGTTAAAAAGTAAAAAGGAATTTTTTTTATTATTATGTTAATTTATTTTTTTTAGTATTACGTTATTCATTTTATTTTTTTATTGTATTTGTTTCTTTTTATTATTTGAATTTATATTTCTGGTATCAAAATTTGCAAAAATTTATATTTGTTTTTTTGCTCAGCTTTTTACACTGCAAGAGATTTTCGGGACGGAATAAATCTTTTTCAAAAATTTTTATGTCTGTAAATATTCTTATCTAAGAAAATCATTTAAAATTTAAATTTTTTTTAGAAAAGATTAAAAATAAAGATTTTTTTTAATCGTTTTAAATTTCTTACTTGTTTATTTTTACAAACAACTTAAAAGATAAAATAAATATTTAGAAGGTTGATAAATATTTAAAAAAACGCAATTTTTAGCATAATCATCTTAAAAATATCTAGAATGGTTTTCAATGAGTTTTAAATTTACATAAAATGAATTTTGCTTACCTAATTTTAAAAAGAATTCGAATGAGAAATAATAATATTCTTATATTTTTTCTTTTTTTTAATAAATTAAGATCTAGTTTAAAAAAAATACGTACTCTGTTTTTGAAAATAAAAATAAAAAAATTTATAAATTTTAAAAGATTTAATAATTAAGTAAATAGAAAAAACTGTATCTGAAAAAGAAGTTAAAAACTAAAGCATAAAAAATCTGAACCTATCTAAAATAAAAATATTGCTCTTACTTAATTTAAATTTAAAATATTCAGAACTAAATACAAAAAGAACTTTATATCAAAAATAAAAAATAAAACAAAATTAGAATCTTAGGTGAAGTAAAAATAAAGACATTAGTTGTTATATATATAGCTATTTAAAAATAAGATTTGTTAATCTTTAAAAACGCTTAGAACATTTTAGATATAGTTACCTTAAAAAAATAGTTTTTTAAATTCGTCATAAAAAAATTAACATTTAACTATAAACCACTAAGTTAAAGGTAAAAAATCTAAACGCCCTGAATTTAATTGAAATTTTTCATTAAAATATAATGTATCTTAATTAAATCTATTATATCTAATATATTATAAAACATCGTTAAAGATTTAAATTTACTTAATTCTCAAAACAAATAAATTACTTAATAAAATGTTCTAAATTTCTTATAATGAACTTAGATGAGAGTAACATATTAAAAATCCTAAATGTAATAGAAACTATTGATTTAATCATAGTTTAAACATAAAATTATTTTAATTTAATCTTTCATAAAAAATAATATATCTATTTTTAATAAAAGTAGATTAATAGAAGAAAATTAGTTCACAGTTAAATTCTCTAAGGTAAATATTTAATAATCTTTTTATCTTTTAATCAAGATTCTTATGTACTAAATTTTTACAATTTAAATATTTGACTGAAATATAAATTCCAATTTATTTATAAAAATCTTACTCTACTACTGTAATGTTTTAAAACTTAATAGAGACATATAATTAATAAAATTATCAAATAAAATCTTTAAATTCATTATAAAACTTTAAACTATAATTAAAAAAAGGCAATCAATGAATATTAATAGGAAATTATAAACATTTAATTAATCAGAAGTACATTTTTTATAATAATCATTTATGTATTCTTTTTATCGAATAGTATTACAGAAATATTAATAATGAAAACATAACCTCGAAAAGTATTTTCTCATATTAATTTTATAAATTTATTTAAAATAGCTATAAATAAATATTATTAAATCATAAATAAAACATTTAATTAATACTATCTAAAATATTATTAAACTCTATTTAAATAAATTTAATAATAGTAATAACAAATTATATAAAAGCGGTCTCTAAATAAATAGAAATTAAAAATAATTTTCGAACCAAATTCATCAAAATTAAATGAAATTATAAAAAAGAGTATTTAACAAAATTTTGATAAATTATTAAAAAATAAATTATATCTTGATCAGAATTTATAGAATTAATTTTAAGTAAAACTAAGATCAATTTTTATTAAAATCTATAACTGAAAATCTTAATCTAATTTAAAACTTCGTTTTAATATATAAACTAATTTAATAAAAAAAGCAAAAAATCTTTATTGCAAATAATAAGAATTAAGTTATCCTAATTATTTAATAAACTGATGATCGAAAATAATTTTCTTTATCTTAGATAAGAAAAATAAATTTCGAAAAAAAAAAGTATCTAAAATTAGTTGAAGAAGATAAAAAAAAGTAAACGAAAAAAAAATAATTAGCAAAAAAAATTACATAATTTTAATAAAATTTTCCTTTGCGTATGTACTTTTTTTTATTATAATAAAATACTGCTATTTTTTCTAAATAAATTATTTTTGACATGCTCGTATCTTTTAAATTTTATAAATATTATTAAAACATTTTAATAATTTTTAATTTTTTCTACATAGGTAAATTTTAGATGTTCTGACCTCTTTCATTTTTTAGATATTTGTAAAAATGTTTACAGATTAAAATAAACATTTTTATTCTGCTTTCTATTTATACAGTTTATCTAAAGATCAATTTAAAATTAAAAAAATTATTACATCATAATTTTTCTTCTGAAATTAGTCTATAAATTATCAAACTTCTTAATTAATAAAGAAAATATCGACATCACGTATATTTGTTTAAATAATATCGAAAAGAAGCAATAGGAATTATTTGTATATTATTTGTTACTGAAAAGGAAAAGAAAGTAGATTAAGAGTTAAAAAAACTGTAAAAGCATACAAAATTATAAAATTTATATTTCTTTTTTATTGTAAAAAATTTAATTAAAAAATTTTCAAATTCTCGAGAAAGTAAGAATAGTTTGCTTTTAAGTTTATTTTTAAGTTTTAGTCCTAAAGATAGCAGAATACTATTTTAGGGACATTGATTTATAAAATATTTTGTTTGAGCCTTATTAGCTCATATTATTTATTCAAACTAGCAAATTCTTCTTGCGAAGAAAACAATAATATTAAATATTTAAAGAGAAGATGAAAATTTTTGATTTTTGATTGCAAATTATCTAAAATTAGTTTAAAAGGGAAATTATTTGTATAGGCAAGAGAATGCGGAAATTCGAATGTCTCATTTAAACTGTTTGATTTTATTTTTCTGTGCTAGATAACATCTTTAGTTCATGAAAATATTAAAGTACACTTCAAAGAGACTAAAAAATATGTGTGAATGTTTTTGAAGAAAGTGTTTTAAAAAACTTTTTATCGAAAATATATTTGCTTATAGCAACTCTAGTAAAAAACTAGTTTAAGCTATTTTCAAAATTGTGTATTAAAGTTTTTTAAAAAATGCGTGCTGAAAAATTTGAAATAATAGTAAAATTAATCATAACAAGAAATTCGCTTTTATATAAGCCAAAAAAAAGCAGAAGAAGAACTGATAATTTAAAAGTGATCAGTTCTATAATTATAAAGAGCAATTTTATTAAATTTCTCTTTTAATATGAATCATTTAGATGAAAGGATACGTTTAAATAATTTATTTTTATTTGTATAATTTCTTTTATTATTTAACTTTTTTGCAAATTGTTTATTTATCAAATAAAAAGTTACAGACATATATTATTTTAGATTTAATTTGTTTATAATATTTTTTAATGCTTCTTATCTCTTATTTTTAAAGAGATACGTTTATACTTAAAAGGAGATGTTTTTCGATTTATTTTTAATTTTAATCTGCAATTTTTTTAATATTTTTTTATTAATGAAGTATATTGAAATTTGATAAAATGACTTTAAATTTCTTATTAGATTTATTCTTGCATATTTCCATCTTTTTTAGATAATAAACTTTTAATTTTTATTCATTATTATTTTAAAAAGTTTTATTTTTTTAATTTTTAATCTTAATTAAAATAAAAAAATTATAAAAAATTAATTTTGATTATACACGCAACTTTTTATTTAAATCTTTTAAAATATAAAAAAAAAATTCGTAAAATCAAGTTTAAATAATCTAATTTTTTGCCATATCTTATTTATATAACATCCTTTTTAATTTTTATCTTTTTAATAATAAGGAAGTTTATATTTTAACCTTTAAAAAATTATAAATAATTACTTTTAAAATGGTAATCTGCTATTTATACAGATAATTTTTATGAATAGAAAAAAGAAAATATTAGCAATAAATAAAGATAGATAATAAAATTAATTCTTATATTTCATGAAAATGAAACTTCTTGAAAAAAAATTAAAAAATATAGTTAGAATTATATTTAGGTAACTTATCTATATTGTTAATTTAAGAGGTTCTATTTTTAAAGTAAGCATAAAAAGCTATGTATTAAAATTATTTTTACTAATTATTTTTTCTAAACTTTATTTTAGTTTTTATAAATTTTTATATGTTTTAGAAAAAAAATGTATATAATAATTTTATTTTAATAACTTATGAATAAAACTTAAAAAACTTATTTTTAATAATTTTTAAAAGAAAATAGCATTTTTTTGTTTTTCATATTTAAAACAAACATTTTAAAGAATAAGCTCTTTGTTCTTTATTTCTTTATTTATAATGATGATATTCTACTTTGAATAAACGAAATTAAGAATCATTTTCAAATTCATAAAAACTCAATATAATATTTTTAAAGAATATATTTGAATTGTATATTTTTAATATAAATACTGCTTAAAAAGATTAAATTAATTTTAGGAAAGATAGTTAAAAAATAAAATAGTCCTTTTAAATTAAAAAACATTTTGATCTTTAATTTGCTATTGATGTTTTCTTTAAAAATTAATTTAATCATTTTTAATTATATTAAATAAGTTTATTATATAAATCATTTAAAATTTAAGAAATTCATTTTTTTATTTTTTATCTCTAAATTTTATTTTTATATTTAAAAATCAAGAAAAAAAATATTTAAAATTACATCTAAAACTTATAAATTTACTTTTGACCAAATTTATTAAATTTAAAGCAAAATTTCTGCTATTTAAAAGGATTTAAGATATTTTTTTATTTAAGAGAAATAAAGAGAAGAATATATTTAAAAATAAATTTTATTTTATCTGGAAGAGTAAATCGGAGAGTTCAAAACTTTTTAAATAGATTGTCACATTTAAAAAAAAAAACATTTAAAATCTAAAATAAAGGGACATAAAATAACTAACTATGTTAAATTATAACAAAAGATATAATAATAATAATTAATTAACGTGTCTTCAACATTATTAGTTTTGTCACGAATCAAAAGTTTGCTAAGTTAAAAAAATTCACCTTCTAATTTAAATTTGTTCCATTCTTCGTTATCATGTCTCTTGACAAATTTGAATCTTTTCTTTCTCAATATCTCTTCTGTGTCGAATCTTAACCAACTTCTATTGAAATTACTTACAGCTGCTTGAATTTAGGGAGTATTCTAAGTGATTTATAATCATTTTTCTCTGAATATTCTGCCATCTTGTTTTTCAGTTCTTTTGTAGTGAATAATATTTTTTAAATTTTTGCTTATCTTACTCTTTTTTAATGTTTAATAGGAAAATTATCTTCATAATTTAAGATATTTAAATAATAATAATAATAATAAACTATAAAAGTTCCAATATTTGAAATATTGAAACATAACTGCATAATTATTGGTGAATAATCATGCAAATTATGTTAAATTTAAAAGTTTCAGCGTTTTCAATCACGGCTCACTTTCATTCTCATCTTGATAAGGATTCGATTGGTTCATTTAATCTATTTATTATTTTCTTTTAATAGAATCTACTTTTTCACTCTGGTCTTTAAAAATCTTTAGTCTTCTTCTAAATGATTATTGATGGAATATTTTTATGTACTTATCTACTTTAATCATCTTACTTTTTGTAAATTATTGATTAATATAGTTTTTGTCATATAAAATTAGTCTTCTTTAATCTTTTCCAGTAATTATTTTGTGTTTATTAAAATTCTTAAAAATGTCTGAATAAAGATTACATTGGAAAATGTGCTAAAATGTATCAAATCCTATCTGTATAAACAAAATTAGCTGAATTATGTTTCGATATGTCGTTGATTCAGTTCATATTAAAAATTATAAGTATAAATCCTTAAAATATAGATTGAAATAGTTTCTTGGATTAGATGTCTATTGTATTTGGTGTATGTTATTAAAGGGAAAACATTTTAATTACTTTTTATTTAATCAATAAATCTTTTTGCTATTCCCATTACTGTATTCCTTTAAAGGCATTCTTAGAAGAATTTTTTTAGATTTAAATATTGAGATGCTTATTAAACTCTTTGAAATATAAGTTCTTTAAATATCTAAATCATATTTTTCAATGCTTTTATCTATGTATTTCTTGTAGGGAAGTTTAAATTTATTACATTTTTCAAGTAAAAAGGCTATATCTGAATTAGGATTTTCCTATCTGAATCGAGTTAATTTTCAGAAAAAACGCATAAATTTTTATGTCGAAGAGTGGTTAAATGAAAGTCAGTTTAGATTAATAAAACAATATTCATTAAATAAAGATTAAGAAGATTTGAAAGCTAATCTTGATATAAATCTTTAAGATTAATAATTTTTCTAATCATTCCTTTAATTCCTGACATTACTCCTCAAGAAGTTATATTGCTTCCATATTCTACTTTGGGTAAAATGAAAGTTCTACAAAGGTTTTGAAAGCTAATTGGAGATACAATGACATATTTGGAAAGTACAACTGTTGCTTTAAAATTGCTCTCCTATAAAGAAACCTTTTCTTCCCAATACTTTTTATAATTTTACTTGTTACCCAATTTGTAACCTAGATAAGTGATTGAGTCTTTCTATGTGATTGGAATTCCATTAATGCTTAAATTAATTTCAGTTTCTTTCTCTTTTTACTCAAAAATTAAATTTTTTCACGTTTCTTTGCATTTATTTTAAGTCTTACTCAAGTAAAAATATTGATTGCGGCTTTTAATAGTTTTTTGGCATTTTTTTAGGAATCTGCAAATTCAATTATATTGTCAGCAAAACCTCGCACATCGAAAGATGTGGAACAAACATTAAATCCTAGTTTCTTTGAATTATCTTCTAAATATCTTATTACAATGTCATAGTATAGAAATGCAAGTACAGGACCATGTTTACTTCCTTATAGAACACCATTATTAATCTTTATTGTTCTAGTAAGATATCCATCAATAATAAATTTAGCAGCAATATTGTTATAAAATGATTCTAGAGCAAGAATTAAGTTTAATGGAAGCCTCAGTCTTCTTAAATGATCAAAAAGTAATTTCCTATGCATACTATCAGACATCTTTTCAACATCAATTAAAGTAGCAATTAATTATTTCTTTCTTGATCATATACGAAGCAAATCAATGATTTATTAAAAAGTTAAAATTAATTAAGTAGTAGAACTTTTACGGAGAAATCCAAACTAAGCTGAGTGTAAAATATTTCGTTCATATATATAATTATAAAGTCTTTAAATAATTGCTTTATCATAAATTTTTAACAAGCAATTTAGCAAAGCAATAGGTCGCCAATTAATTCAAATATTTTTACTTCTTTATTTGAAATCAGAAAGTATATTACCTTTTTTAAAATTATTCGGTATATTAAACGTTCTTAACATATTATTTATAAAACAAGTAATTATTTTATATAATTCTTATTCTCCATATTTAATAAGTTCAGCTTTAAGACCATCACAACCTGAGGCTTTATTGTTTGCTAGTTAAGATATTATTTTTTTAATTACAAGATCCGAAAAAAGAAGCATAATCTAAAAATGACTAAATTTATAGTTGTTGGTAAAAGACTTATTTTTATATATTCCATTTATCTTATTATTGGAAAATTCTATTTCTTCTTAACTAAGATTTGAATGCTTATTAAAAACTAGAGTTTCTCAACTGTTAATAAATAATTACTGTTAGTTTTAATTGTATTTCGTTTAGTTACGAATTTTTGGATTTATTAGATTCTTAGCTTATTTAAACATTACTTAAGTATCTTTATTAAGATCATAATATATTTTCTTGGCTTTTTATTTTTTCACTTTCAAAAATAGTATAAATAATACCTATAGGATTTATTTTTAATCTAGACTGCTATTTTAATATAAAAAATTGTCTTTTTTAGCTTAGATAAATAATTAAGTTAAATAACTTGGCAATCTATAATAATCGCTTTTCTAATTTTGCGATCCAATATCTATATCATCATTAAAAGTAATTAAGACATAAATAAAATTATACTAACTCTCAACATCATCTTGATCAATCAATTAAAATTAGTAATATTATCCTATAAATAGAGTTTAAAAGTAGTTTTTGTATTAGGTCTTAAAGTTTTGAAATTTTTAGCATCAATCTCTGCTCTTATTATTAATCAAATTTTTTTAAATCAAATTTCAAAGTTATACTTATAGGTAGATGATCAGAGTCTAGTCCTGAATCTCGAATATCTCTAAAATCAGTGAAGTCATCAAAATTTAAATGTTATGTTGCTATGAAATAGTAATTACAGTATTTTTAATTATTTACCCTATGAATAAAAGTATTGGCTAATTAATCATTTAAAACTAATAGATCATTTGCTTCTATCATATCCATTAACCTTTAAGTATTATCATTGATTCGTGATGAATTATTGCCATAATTAGGAATTAAAGCGATAAAGTCGCTACAGAGAATAGTAGGATTTTGATTATTAAAATTTATGATATTGCTTATATATTCATATGCAATACTCTTAACTATATTTGATTTTTCATTTGTGGACAAATAGCAAGACACCATAGTTAATTTCTCAATACTTATACATACAAAATGTCCAGGAAGATTTGAAAAATCAATATAATTTTGGCAAGAGTCAAGTTATTTTTTGACTAATAAACATACTCCACCTGCTTTATTATTGCCATTTTGAAAATAAGTTCGATATTATAAAGGATTATTGGACTATAAGGATCTTGTGTTCAAGTTTCATTAATAGAAAAAATATCAAAATCATTATCTAAAATAAACTATACTAATGCAACTTATTTACTAGCTATAGAATTTATATTAGTATGCCCTATTTTTATTTATTTATTTGTTTATATTTCAGTGTACATTCTTTAACTAGATCTCTACTAAATTAGGTTTCCGTTTAAATATAGTCTTATTATTATTTTCATTAATACAAGTATAATCAAGATTTATTTTTTATTTACTTGCGATCCTCCTTTAAGTCCTGGATCAAAAAATGCATAGAAATTTCTAACCATTGTGAATTTATATATGTAATAAATTAGGGGCATTGCGAACTTAATTTCTATAACATATAATAATAAATAAGGTCAATTACTCATATTCTTATATTAATTGCCTATCTATTCTAATTGCTATTTAATTCCCATCACACGTAGCTCGATTTAACTTACATGATAGTGTAATAAAACTGTTTTCTATAGTTGTAAAAAAAATCTATTTTTATCAATGTTTTGATTTTAAGAATGAAATGAATTGTTTGCTTCTAAAATTATACTTCCTTAGTAATTCTTCATCATTTATATTATAAACCAAAGAATCAGGCTACATAGGTCTCTAAATCTCTGAATTTGGTTAAACATCTCGATAACTTGTTTTTCCATGCTATATTATTTCATTCTAATTTTACGTATTTGAGATATAGTCATTTTTTGTAATAAATTCTGAATTATCTATTTAAAAGTTTTATGAATGATTATATAAATCACTTAATTGAATTGTTTAAGTAGATTAATTTAGTTTTAAAGGTTTTAAAACTTGCTAAACTATAATTTGCTATTTCTATTTCGGAAAGTCTGATATTCTAGATTAAGCGTCTAATTTCATTTAATTTTCTCGTTCATGATCATTGATCAAATAAAAATACTGAATATTCAATGTACTATAACCATCTTATAATTTGTAGATATTTTATTTTAACTTTTGTAGTTCTTAAGAAAAATTATCAAGTTAATGCTAAGTTATATCAGTTATAGTTCATAAGAAGTTGTTTCAATGTTTTCTTCAGTTTAAACTACCTTGCTAAATATTTTAATACTTAAATATTAGGTACAATATCAGCTTTCACTTATTTTTAGCAAAGTTCTACTTAAACTTATATATCACTACATCAATTTTAATAGTTTCTGTATTATTCAGATTTGTTTCATAAATATAAAAATTCTTTATCAAGATTTTAATTAAGAATTTCCAGATATTAGATTTGCTAATGCATTTCCACAATTCTTGAGTTACAATTACTTAATTCATTTTATTTAGATTGAATTTAGGAAGTTAGACTATTTATATAAATTTGAGCTTCCTACTTATAATTAAACATCATTTCTTCTTAATATTTTAAATATCCTGTTTTATTATTTAGCTTAATATGCAATTTTGACTATTTTTTTATATTGCTTTATAACTTTAAGAAAAACAATTATTAATAAATTCTAATTCTTATATCTGGACAGATGAGAGCTCTGTTTAAGTAAAGTGAGATTTTATATTATTAACTATTTCTTGTTTTGTACATACTTAAGAAGAAATTATTTATTTAATATTAATTTAAAATTTTCTTATATTAAATATTTATCTTTAGTTTATAAAAATAAAGTTCAGTTTATAGATGATTTTTATAAACATGTCTTTTTACTACATATATCCTATTTATTAAGAAATTCAGTCTATTTATCATTTTTTTTAGAACATTGATTTGCATTGGTCGAATCTAACTTGGTTATTCGCTTAAATCTAAAAAAATGAGTCTAAATTACTCTGCATAATAAATGTTTTCAAAGATATAGTATTCATCAGATCAATTAAATTTATTTAAGAAATTACATTTGAAGTAAACGCGGTAATTTGACTTTTTTTTCCTGGGCCACACTCTAAGTATGCAACGCGCGCAACAAACGATTTAAATGATTTACGAATATAACCTTTATATAAAATGGATATAGGTAAACCTTAAAATGAAGTTATAAATAAATTTTATGATAATGTATAAGTAAAGCTAAACTAAGTTGAATTAGATAAACAGTAAAAATTCTACTTTGAATTTAATAAGGAGTATAAAAAAATGCATAAGCTTGTCTCATAAAAAAAGCTCTTTCAGTTGAAAAAAAATCGCTTAATCAATCAATAGAAATTTAAAAAATTTCTATTTTTCTATTGATAATTTAGTTAAATTTAAAAAATTAAATTTATTTATAATAAATATTTTAGTTATTTTAATATCATTTAAGATTCTTATTTACACTTTATTTAAACTTAAAATGAGAAAAAGCATTTTTATCTTTGATAGTAACAAAAATTCTAATAGGTAATTTTTAATCTCTTTTTCATCTTGAGAAATTAATAATTACAAATTTAGAAAAAAACTATTTTAAAAAATAAATGTTTCCTAATTTTTATTTGATATAAATGCAAAATTATTTTAATAAAATTTCTTGTATTTTGATAAATTATTTCTTTAATTATCGAACTTTTAAATTAAAAAATACAGTAAATAAAATTAATGAATTACTTTTATTTAAATCCAATTAAAAGAGATTTTAAATAACTTTTTTAAAAATTCAAAGAATAAAAATTTTATTTTTTTAAACAAATAAATACATTATTTTCACAATATTTTTATGTAATAAAAAACATATTAATATTTATAAATAATAAGAAAAGTATTTTTTAAACAAACAATTACAAATGTTTAACAAAATCTTAAATATGGAATAACAAAAAAGTTTATCTTAGTTTAATTATTTATAAATCTTTTTCCAATTTTTATAAAATTTGAAAAACATATTTAAAATGTGAAATTTTTTAAATTTAAAGAAAAATAATCATCATTTTAATTTTTATTAAATTATTTTTAATGATTAAAGAAATCTTATTAAGCAATAATTATAAAAAATAAATTATAATTTATCACTAAGATAGAAAAATACTGAAAATTCAAAAAAGCATTTAAAAAAATTAAAAAAACATAAAAATTTATAGATAAAAATGTAAGAAAATATTGAAGGATGAATATTTTAACCTGAATATTCTTTAGTTATTTTTATAAAATTTATAAGCAAAAGATATTTCATAAAATAATTTTTACGTTTTCGTAAGATTCCTGGTTTAATGCCAATAAATATACAATTATGGTTTAATATTTAAATATTTAATTTCTTATAGTTTATTATTATGCCTTATTATTTAAACTTTTAAATACTGAATTAGAATTTTAAAATATTAATTTTAAAAAATCAAAATAATTTATTTTAATAATTTATATTTATTTTATAATTTTTAAGTTAAATGTTCAATTTTTAATATAATTGTTTATCTATATATAAATTATTAATATGATAGATGAATTAAATTTAATCTTCTAGCATTTATAATATTGAGTGATTATTTTAGTACAAATATGTTTTTAAATATAAGAAATGAAGTAATTTAATTTTCGTTAAATATTTTATTTAAGTATAATTTTCCGATTATTAACAAATTAGTAATAATTGCTTATTTAAATTTTTTTAACTGACAATGATAAAATAATTAATTTTGCATAATTATAATTATAATAAGTTTAATTTAATTTTTATTTATAAATTAATAATTTATACTTAACTTTAAAATATAATAAAAGTTAGTTAAGATTATTATTATAATTTCTTATATTATTTAGATTCAAAACTTATACATTCATTAATTTTATAATTATTTATAATTATTTATAATACTTTATTAATTTTATTTCATACAGTTATCTCTAAAGATATGTTTCACTATATTTACTTTTTAATTCACTAAATTATTGTTTTAATTATGGTAGTCATTAATTATCAAATGTGAACCTTTTTATTTTATAATCTAGTATTCAAATGCTTTTTGTTAACCAATTATTAAAAATTCATATAAAAATTATGAAAAGCTTCCTTTTTATTAATTTTCAATTGATACAAAGATAATTAATTCTAGCTAAACATATAATTATTGAATAATTTTAGATTTTTGATATAGTATTTTTAATATTAATATCTTACTATTATAAAGTATTATTTTAATTATATTTTGTTATCATTTAGAATTTTATATTATTAAAGTCATAAAGCTAATGTTTCGTTTGCTTTACTTAGAACTTCAATTCCTTTTAGATATTTCTTCCTTTTTATTATCTATGTTTTATTAATTATAGTTAAATAAAGAGTTCTTTAAATGGCTTTAACTCAAAATATAAAAAAAGCATTAAAAAAATTGAAAAATACTATGAAATAAACAATGAATAAATAAAAGATCTTAACATAAACAATTATACTAAAGAAATCTAAAAAAAAATAAAAATTTTTTTTTCAAGGAAACAATATAGAGAATATAAGATATGAAAACAGCCGAAATAATTTATAGACAATATAAAAATGAGACTAAATTTTAAAAAATTACTTATATAACAACAAACAAAGAATTAATAAAAGAATAAAAATTAATTTATAGACTAAGAACGCAATTAATATTTTTTAGAGCTGATCTCTCAGAAAAACATATTGATTAAGAGTAGATACTATGCATTTGTTAGCAATAAGAAAAATTTGAACACGTCTTTGATTGCTAGTATTACAGATAAATTATATAAGAAAACAGTCTTCAGATACAAGAAACATTATAAAACTTACACACAAACATAAATCTGAAAAGAAGGAAATAATAAATATACAATAAACAATTAAAGTAATAAAAAATAGAGAAAAATTTAAAAGAAATGCTAGAATATAATCAAATATTAATTAATTAAGAAACAAAAAAGAATAAATAAATCCTAGAAGATATTGATCTTAAGATTAAAAAGCATGGTCTAGCATAAAACAAAAACATTAACAAATAACTTGATTTTAAGAATGATTGAGGGGAAAATAAATCCATTAGTAATATTTGAATAAAGAAGCTAAAATAATTATTTTTAGAATGAACAAAGATACACGAAGAAGAGAAACTAAACTAAAAAAAATCAAATCAAAACAAAACAATAATGAAGACCTAAGAGTTTCAGAATGAGAGTGATATCATAAAAATTATTTTATTAAGCTGAAAGGCGAAAATTATTTAATTTAATTTAATTTATTTATCTAATGCTCATAAATCTAGTTCTTCTTAAATTAAAATATTTCTATCTTTTTATTCTTGAAATTTTTTATTATTTTGTATTGAACTACAACAACCTCCACCTTTCAGTTTATTATGATATTGCTGTAACAATAAAACAATTAAAATAAATCAACTTTAGAAACAAAAGATGATAGAAATAATTTAACTTAGTAACATTTATTATAAAATGTTCATAACATACTACATTCATCATTCTCTTGCTACCATTTTATTATTTATAATTAATAATTTGTAGAAAACAATAATTTTATTTCTCTCAATAATATATTATCATGCTTTTAAAATTTTTCACACTAATAAGAGAAAGATATCAATCACTCCGATTGTTAGCATTCTTAAGATTGTAGTTATAAAATATTATTTTATTACCATAAAAATGTTAATTTAAAGTATGACATCTCTGGAGTTTCACCAGCATCAGACGACCTATTTTTTAACTGGAAGGCTATCAAAATTGCTCTAAACTCAAAATTTCTCTTCTAATTTCTAATTTATTTTTATAAATTCCGTTATTTATTATGTACAGTTTTGTAAGTTCTTGCTAAGTCTCGTAATTTTTTTACCGTTAAAATCGTTTGAAACTGGAACATTATTTTATTAGGTGCTTTGCTGATTGACAATATCTATATCTTTTAAGTTAATAGGTTGGCTTTGGTTTATACTAAAAATAACTTTCGATTTTTCCAATTCGCATCTTGATGTCTTCATTCAAGCAAATAGCATTTCTTGCTTATTATCTATTATCATTTTATCTTCTTCCAAATTTCTTTGAATAGACTGTTGAGATTAAGATGAAATTTCTGAACTTTTCATCTTAAGCTTCAATTACTTGTTGCTATAGTTCAATTTTCTTTTTTATTCTATATTCTGCTTGATTTTTCGACTCTATCATATCTCTTAAATCTTCATTTCTTTCTTGAGTTCTCTTAGCTCCTAACTAAATGAGATTTTATTTTGAAAGTTCTTATAAACTTACTGGAGCTTCGTAAGGTTTTTCTGAGCTTGATACTGCTATCTCAGGTTTGACTGATTAACGCTTTATAAAAATACTCCTGATTCAAATTTTTATTCTAAAGGCCTTTTATTTTGCTTGATTCTTGTTCCTTGTTTCTCATTTATTTGTTAGTTATATAATAAGTTATAAATATATTATAAATTATGGTTAAAATATTTCTTGCACAATCTTATAAATAGTAATTAAAACTAAGGTTATGAAAAAATAGAAAATTATATGGACTAAAATATGATAAACCAATAGCTAATATATATAGAAATATTTATCAAAGAGATACAAAATTCTGAGCTAAAAAAGATTAGGAAATAAACCTAATTTTTCATTTTTCTCTAAATCTTGACAGTTTGTAAAAATGTAAAAAGTAAAAGAAGGAAATGATTTAAAATGAAAGCAGAGTAAAGATTTAATATTATCAATTAACCAAAATTAAAAAAATGATAAGTATTTTAAATAAAATATAAATCTAGAAGTGGTTAAAGATAATTAAAGTTATTATTTAATTATAAACACAATTTAAGAAATAATTTCAAAATGTTAATTATAAAATTTTATATTTTAAATATTGAACAATAACATTTAAATCAAATTAAAAAATTTTATAACATAACAAATTAATGTGACTTTCACCATTATTAGGTTAACCACGATTTAAACTATTCAATAGTGTTAAATAGAATACATCTTGGTAAATGGAATCATGACAGATTGTATCTCTTAGGAAAAATACCAAAATAATGCTCATATATCACCCAAAGTCAGATTCCAAGACAAATAGCCGACAAAATTCAGGTTTATTTCATTCCAGGTCCCGAGAACCAACCAAAGCAGAGGAAGCATAACTGATTATTAGTTCTTAACTTCCCCAACATCTGATGAAGCTATCCTTTTCTATATTCCTCGTTTCATGGCTTAATTTCCTATGGATTGTACCCATTTAAGCCAGGAAAAGCTTGGAAACATTCATCATAATATTTTAAAATTATCATAAATAAATGAGATTATAGAGCGCGTAGCACCTAAATGGTGCGCAGCTCTTTAATAAAGATTTTTAAAGCTAAAAAATTCCTTGCTGAAGTCTTTCACAGTGCTACTTCTCCCTTGTGAGTTTTGTCTTCTATAAGCCGTGATCGGAAGGCTACCCTAAGAGACCTTAGTATCTGGCATCTTTCGTCATTAATTCTACTTGGTGCCTCTTTGATCTTGTCTTCTCTTCTCTTGGCTCCTACCAAGATTTTTGTTTTGTTCTGAACCTATGGGACATTTCCTGGTACCAGAGTTTAATTCCGTTTCAGTTGGAGGATTGCTCCTCTCTATTTATTTATATATATAATAAATTATTAAATTATCTAATTAGTTAAAATTACAATTTTAATTTAATTATGCTTAAATTTAATTATGTTTTATATTTAATCTCTTTAATTTATTTTATACTCATAACATCAAAATTAATTTTTCTCTTTCTCTTTATTATTCCAGAAAACTTATTTAACTTAAAATGCTAAGAAAAATAAATATAACATATTTTTGCGTCCTTTTCGGATCTATTCACTCTTACATTATTAAATGCATTTTAAATTTAACATCAATATATTTTTTATTCCCTTTTGCTCCATGTTTTCACACTTTTTTCTTTTCTTTTTTACTCCTTAAATCTTCTATAGTTTAAACGCGGAGTAAAAAGAAATTTTTTGCTTTGATGTTTATGATAAAAATTTTATACTTTAAATTATTTACTTATTTACCTTATTTAAAATGCATTACTATGGGTGAAGCAATCTTTTATTTTTTTACAATAATCGATCTCTATTCTTTAACCGTTGCTTTTTTTTCATAATTTCAAATGCATAACCTCATTTTAACTTTTCTTTTCTCATCATCTTTCTTCTCTATTTTCTTTAGTGTTAAACACTGAGAAAAAATAACATATTTTATTTTACTTTTTATAATTTTCACTTTTTTAATTTCTTAATTTCTAATTTTCTCACTTTTTAATTTTATTTTTTTATTCTTTTTATTTTCTATTCACTTCTTATCTTCATTGATTTATTTTATTTATTTAATTTTACTTCCATTCCATAATTTGTTTTTTTTACTTCTAATTTACCGTTACTTTCACTTACTCATTCATTTCACTTTCTCACTTTAACAATTCCTCTTTTATATTTCCATTTAAAATTATCTTTTTTAATTACTTTTTAAGTTACTTTTTTACTAATATGAAGGTTTCTTATAAATATTTAAGGATTCATTCAATCAAAAATGTTAACTTATCTTTATTTGCTTTATTGCTTTCATTTATTATGCTTATTTTAATATTTAATTTCTTTATTCTCTTTTCCTATCTACTTTCTCTTTTACTTTTCCATTCCACATTTCATTTAGCTCGTATTTATCTCCTTTATCTACATAAAATTATATATAAAATGGCTTCTAAGAAATAACAGAACTTTGAACAAAACATTTAAACAGGAAAATTCTCTAAAAAATAAAAAAGCGAAATAATTACAATGAGTGAAAGTGAGAAATATGATTGATATGACGAACATTAACCACTTGGAAATCCAGAATTAAAAAAACTTCCGACACAAACTCAAATAGAAATATTATCTAAGTCATTAAAAGAGTTTATGCTTAAAAATAGATACCTCACTGATAAAGTAGAAAAATTAGAAAAACTAATAACGTCTTTACTTGAGAAACAATATTAATAATCATAAGAAATAGAAAACAAACTGGAACAAAGAATTATTTAAATTTAATAATAAATTCAGGTAACGTCATTTTCGTTTTAACAGAATTAATCAGATCCTATGGAAATAGAAAATGAAGCCTCAAATTAAAATAAACAGTAAACATTTATTTAAAATAAGTAGTAAATTTAAATTAAATAAGTGTTACAGGAATAATAGTTTAAAAGAAGAATAAAATGCTACGTGTGCAATAAATAACACCAATGAAAATACTGCTACTAACTAAGCGAAATTTAAAGAAAGAATAAATAAGATATTTTTAGAAAACTATTTAGGATATATCCAACATAAAGCGGAAAAATTTATAGAAAAAAATTCTTTAATTCAAATCTTAATCCTTGGAGAAATAATTAGGAACGCTACATGCAAGATGAAGACTATTCAGAATATTAAAGGATGGTGCGCTAATGAAGTGCTACACCGCCTAACTAAGCCTAGTAGAAATTCAAGACAAACTAATGGAGACAAGCTATAGAATAGGTCAGATGGCTGACTACTAAGGCTTTAAAAAAGCTTTTTAACTTTAACTTTTTTATAATAATTAGAAAAACATTAAAAATCGAAAAGATGAGTAAAAGAGTTTTGAAAAGAGCTTATTACGACTAACTATCTGTTTTTAGTTTGCGAAAAGATGTTAATTTAGAAGAGAAAAATTAGTTATTGAGAAAAAATTACTATATTAAGTATTTTTTCTCTTCAAAATTTTTTCTCATTTCGTAATATTAAAAGGAATAGCTTTAAAGATAAGCTTTCTGATTTTAAGCAACTTGAATATATCTACTGTGCATATAAAAAATCGATTTTATTGATTTAATCTTAAAATTTGAATTCCTAATGAAGCTATTTTATTAAAGTTGAAAAATTAAAAAAAATTGTTTGATTGTTAATCATATAAAAGCATTTTTTTAGTAAACTATATAAATAATTTGAATATATGCAAAATTATAAAAATCTTCACTTTCTTGTAAGGTATCTTATATTTCCATCTAAAATAAGAATAAAATTATATTCTAATATTAAATAATATGAATTACCAAAATGAAAGTGTAAATAATTAAGAAATCAATATAGTTTTCATTATATCAAAAAAGATGAAAAGAAAAGTTTTAATCTTTTGTATTAATTAAAATAATATAAAAAGTGTAAGTTAATAACTATTATAATTATACCTATAAAAAATGGGAAATATTTCGTACAATATAAAAAGAAACATATATAGCATAATAAAAGCAATTCTACTAAACCGATAATGCTAATAGTACACAATTTCATAAATAACCTTAAAATTTGCTATTTTTGTTATATTCTAAATTATTAGACAACTAAATTATAATTTTTAATTTAAGAATTCCTTTAATAAATGTTTGCTTTAATATACAATATAGCATTTTTTAATTTAAGATACTAAATATTCATAAACATAATAATATTTAAAGTGCTTTATTTAAAATAAATAAAAAAAAGCAACTAATTTAAATTTAAAATATCTTATCAAGAAATTAAATTAAAATGTTTTCATATTCATTTTCTAATTAAATAGTCATTATTTATTGTTCATTTATTTATTTGATTGATGTTTTAAAGATTGTAATTGTATTTATTCATTAAGTATGATATCAACTGAAAATTGCTAAATTATTTAAAGATAAAAACTTAATTCTTAAAACAATTCTTTTATAAGATAAACAGTAATAAGATGATATTATAGTTTAAAAAGAAAAATTTTTCATCAAATTTATTTATAAAAGAAACTTAATTTTATATTAGATTAATTGAAGATGAGCAAGAATTTGAGGAAATATAAAATAAATAGGTTATAAGATGCAATATATTGTCAAAAATATTAAGAATCTTTCCTGCAAACTTATCTAGAATTCTTTTAGATAGAATAGAGGACGAGGCAGGATATCCTATATGTTTTTCATCATCCTCATAAATTTAGAAAGCTGCTTTGCATGGTGATCCACGTCATTTGAAATGTGAAATATATCTATAGAGTTTGAGTTTTTGTCCTCTATATAGACAGAAACTTTAAAAACGCTTTTAATTAAACTATCTTTTAAATATTTATATTCTAATAATATTGCAAGATCATATTGAAGCAATATTAAAAGCTAAAATTAATTAAGATTATTAACTTTAACATATTTAATTTAATAATTTAATTTAATTTAAAATAAAATTTAATTTTCAAAACTAAAAATAAAAAATGTTTAAGATGCTTTCTTAAAAGCAATAATATTTAGTAAGCTATTTGAAAACTAAATTTTATTTAAAAAGGTTAAATCTAATAATTAAATGATTTTAAATTATTAACTTCATAAAATTTTAAGATTTTTCTAGCTTGGATAATTATAAATTACATCTATTTATATGAAATTTAAAAAATACCAAAAATCCAATAGGGCTTCTTTACTACCTCTTCCAAAGACAAAAAGGAAGAGAGCAAGCGAGATGTCATTTCTTCTAACCTAACATCTTTGCTTTAATTAGACCAACCTTTTGATCAGCAAAAAACTTAATAAGGGATCTAACAACTTCCAAACCCGGATTAACGACAGAAAAAAGCTCTGTAAACACCAAAAACGGAAGAGAGACCTCGAAATCAGCAGGAGATGGCATTGCATGGCTAGAAACGATCCTTTGAATACAACTCAGAGCATGTTGATATTGAGTAATTTGCATTGTTGGTGGTGAACTTTAATGAAGAGGTTTAAATGAAGAAATAATTGAACGAAAAACTAATTTTCAAGCCAGAAGAAAATAATTAAATGGACCAGGATCGTATAAATAACTATGAGCGCTAAATAGATGCGTTCTCCAACATCCAATACCATTAGGATAAGAACACAACTTAGCTGAAGGATTAAGTAGTGAAATAAGAATATGAAATTCAACTTATAAAAGAATCAAGAATGGAATAGCTAAATACTGGATCGATCTCAATGTTCGTCAAACCCTAAGCTTAACCTCGAATGAGACTAAATCCGATCAGGAAGAGATGCTTTCGCTCTAAAACCAATAAAAGCTATATCGGAACTGTAAGAAGTTTCAATAGAAAGAATTTCTGATAAGCAAAGGGAACAGAAACAATTGGGCTGAACAAGATTTTTTGCAACAAGAAAGGAAGTATATACAAGAGTAAGAATATGGAGTTATAACCAAGCCCGACAGGAATGTAGAAAGGTAAAACTATTTAAAAAAATCGCGGATGGGAACGCGAAATCATAAAATTGCCCCAAACATTTTAACGAACAGCGAGGAGCTTGAAACGCTGTACTTTTTGAAATTTCTTAATAGCAGAGAAACAATTTCATATAATTATAAGTACGTCATTAATTATTTGCTGCTTTATCTAAAATTAATATAAAATCAAATAGTTTCATTTAAAGTATGCATTTTCTCCTCATTAATTCCATAGATATTTAATTTCATATTTAATTTCATATAAAATTTTAGGATTTTTTATATAAAAAGAATATCGATAATACAAATTAAAAATTAAAATAATACTATTAAATAAACTATGAATTTCATTTAAACTTAATCATTTGATTCTAGTTGAAAAAAAAAGCCTGATCTGATACTGTGATAAATATGATTTTAGTCAAATTTTTCTTGATATAAAAAAATACAAGTGAAAAAATGAGCAAAAAAATAACTTTTCGAACTTTATTTAACATCATGGTAATTTTTTAATAGAATATGCCAATTTGAAAGAACATAATTTAAAAATATAGAAAAAATAAATTAATTTATTAGTGAAGAAACTTAGTTTATTGGAAGATATTCGCTAGAATTAGATTAATTGGAGTCTAAATTTTAAGTAATATAATTACAATATAAGTACAATATAAGTAAGTTATTATGAAAAGAATTTAACAAGTATAAGATAATAGAAAAAGTTTATAAAGTAGTTATTAATTATGTTTTACTTTAGAAAGATATAATTAGTAAGTAAAATTCTCTAATGAATATTGCTCAGTTTAATCTCATACTTTAAAATTATTAATGGGTACTTTTTAATCTGTTATAATTCTTAATTATTTTTGTAGAAGCTTTTCCTAATAATATTATAAGTCAAATTTTAGTAACTATTTTTTTATTTTTTATTTTTGTTGAATTTATAATTAATTTTATTAATATGAGTTTTATAATATGCTTTTGATGATTCTTAGTAATTTATCAAGGTTTATTTTTTCTAGTTCATATTTTGTTTCTGTACTATCTAACTTTTCATTTAATAAATAGTTCCTATCTATTAATCTTTATAAATCATATTTAAGTACTTTTATTTCTAAAAAAAACTAATTTTCATTATACGAATTATTAATTACTTAATTTTATATTGCATTTATTGGATCATCATTTTATTAAATTTGTTTATTTTAATTCTAAAGATCAGATAAATAATGATATTTTGAATTAACGGAAATAATATTATTTTAATACTTTTAACTGTTTTTATTAAATTCAATTAAATCGAATTTGCCTACTATTATTCAAAAATAAATCTTAAGTTTATGCATTTTTTTCTATTAAAAAGGATATTTTTATTTAAATTTTAATTCATATTTGAAACCATATCTTAAGAAATCGGAGTGTCTTAGATAATATCTTAATTTTGATAAGATTTTTGGATTATCTTTTTGTATCTTCTGCGGTAATATTTTAGGCGGTTAAACTAGTTTACCTATAGGTTTATTTTTCTTTCAATAGATGCTACAATTGATGTCCACGATGAAGAGAATTTCGAAGTGATTTCAGTGGAATGCGTAAGAATTTATTTTCTAGTTTTTTGACTACAGATATTTAATAATTTTCTTAATAAATCCATTATTATGTTTACTTATTTGAGTTTTAGCAACTCCAATTCTTTTATTTGGAGATTTTATGCACCTGCCTGTCTTTGATCTATCAATTTTTAGCTTCTTTATAATCAATTAAAGAAAGTCGCTAGTTAAAACTGTTGAATTTTAAGTATTTTCCATTTTTTTTACTTTGATTGGTACTTATAATGATATAATAATTACACCACAATTATACAGTTTCTTTGTATAAATGTATTTAACTTTACTATCATTCATTATTTCAAGATCATTTTGTAGGAGAAATTCTTATAATCTATATGTATTATCAAATTATTTTCAGGATTGTATACAAAACCTTATAAAAGAGTGTTGAAATTTCCCGTCAGTATATGTGGATTCTCATCAAACTTATTTAGCAATGTGTTAAAAAGTTCATAAGCTTAATCTTTGATATCTTAATTTAAAAACCATTGTTAAAATTTTTTATATCTATCAAAAATCTAACCCTTTTTTTTAATTTATCCATCCCGAAAATCTTTTGAAGTGTAAGACTCAGAGCTAAAAAATAAAAAATAATTGTTCCCAATTTCATTCTTTACTTTCTTTTCTCTCTTTTTAATTGAGATCGTTTTCAATTAAGTAAATTCTTATAAAATTTAAAAATTTTAGCATTAGTTTTTTCATTTACTTGAAAAGAAATTCAAATTTTTTTAATTTTAGTTCCAAGTCAAAAAAAATGCATTTTTATCAAAAACATAAACAATAGCTTTTTTTTATCATTTCAAAAAAATGAAACTTATCAAATTTTTTTTCTTGAAATAAAAAAGCACAAAAAATTTGTTAACATTTTTAAAATCAAATATTTTCAAAAATCGCTTTCAAAAACTATTTTTTTTAATATTTTTTAAATCATTCTAGAAAATTAAGTTCAAAATTTTTTATTCCTATTTAGGATTTTTTATTCCGATATAAAAAAAATTATTCCTTTTTGGAATTTTTTATCCCGAAATCAAAAAATTTATTTCTTCCCAAAAATGTTTGGTAGTGTAAAACACTAAGCAAAAACAAATTTTAAATTTTCAAGAAATCCATACTCTAAAATTGAAAAATAAAGAAAAAAATTTACCATCAGAAAATTTTTTCCCAATCGGAAACGAAAAATGTTAAATTTAAATATTATTATTTTATAATAATAATTAATAATTAATAATAATTAATAATAATAAATATTAAATATCAATCATAAAAAATAAATAATAAAAAATAAAATTTAATTTAAAATAATTAATATTAAATACTTAATTAAATTTTTTAATTAATAATCAAGATTATAAACTAACTTTAACCTTATAAATAATATTTTAACTACTACACAAAAAAAATGAAAATTTATACTTAACTTGAAATTTTTACAAAATCTAAAAATAAATCTATAAATTTTATAGAATAAAATTCAACTTAAACTTATTATTTGTCTTCATTTAGCAAAATTATATTTTTAATATTTTAAACATTACCACTTTAAATCAACATACCTCACTAATTTCAATAACATATTACTCAACCTTTTTTTTAAACCAAGAATATTTAAGAATATAACAAATTTTAAATAAATATATAAAGCAAACACTTCATATAACAAAAAACATAGTTATTATTAAATATTCATTTAAATGAATAACCAATATATTATATCTTTAATCGTAAAATTTAATTAAGTCAAATCATAAGTTACTCAACTCGAAACTCTCCACTTTCTAATCGTCTTGTCCTGTCCTCCCGATACCAACCATTTATTATCAACACTCAATGCTATAGATTCTATTGAACTTGTATTTCCTAACAAAGTCTATATACACTCACCCTTATCAAAGTTCCAAATCTTGATTGTTCTGTCAAAAGAACCAGAAAATATAACATTTGAATCATCACTTAACTTAATACTTGATACACCATATGCATGGCCTTAAAGAGTACGAATACACTAAACAGAAGAGAAGTCTCATATCTTAATAGTACTGTCACCAGAACCTGATATTATGTATCTATTATCCTTAGACACTATCACCGATCTAACTCAGTCTGAATGCCCAATAAGAGTTCGCACGAGCTGACCAGCCTAGAAATCCCAGATCTTTACAGTTGTATCAGAAGATCCCGATATAATATATCTAGAGTCATAGGAGATTACTACCGATCTAACTATATCAGTATGTCCCGACAAATTTCTTCGGAGATCACCATTGTGGAAATTTCAGATCTTTATGGTGTTATCGTAAGATCCTGATACGATATAGCTAGAGTCAGGGGAGATTACTAACGAGAAAACATCAGAAGTATGTCCCGTTAAAGTTCTTATGAGAGAACCAGTCTATAAGTTTCAGATCTTGATGGTTGTATCATTAGATCCTGATACTATATAGCCTAGAGTCAAGGGAGATTACTACCGAGTTAGCATAATCAGTATGTCATATCAACGTTCTTTGGAGAATGCCTGTCTGGAAATTCCAGATCTTTATCGATTTTTCAGGATATCCTGAACCTGATACAATTTAATTTAGATCCCTTGATATAGCTACCGAGTAAACAGCTGAAGTGTCATAAATGACCTAGTCTAAAAAATATTAAAGAAATACCTTTACTTCGGTCATAACTGTAGTTATTTATTAGTTTTTAGTAACATAAGTTAGGCAGAATTTCATACTTAAAATGAAGTAGAGATATTTTGCCTAAAATGTGGTTTCTCGCTCTTAAGAGTTTTCTTAAAAAAATACTTTTAGTAAATTTCTTTTCTTTTTTCTCTATTTATTTTTTCGCCATTTTAATTTTATAATTTACTTCAATAACTATATAATTAAATAAATTTTCTTGATTACATTTCAATAAAATTAAACAATAAAATTATTTATTAAGCTTATTTATAAATATCTTATTTCTTAAGCCTTTATTTGAAAATTCTATTTTTGTCTTAAAACAAGATAAGATATTAAACTAATAGTGTACAAACTTTTACAATTTTAATTATTATATATCTTTTTACTTTTAAATGAAAGGATAAGTTATTATATAAAAAGTTTTATAACGAAGAATTATATCCTTATTATAATAAATTTAATATGCATTTATTTAATTACAACTTATTTGTGTTTAAATCAAACAATTTTAATAAGAAAACCTTATTTCTTTATAAAGCCTTTTAAATGATAAATAAAATATTACAATTCTTTTAAAAACTATTGCTATTAATTATTATTTTTCACTTACATTTAATCAAAAAAATTATTTATTTAAGCTATTTACTAATTAAAAAAAATGAAATAAAGTAAGTTTCTTATTAATTAGTTTGAATAAATATTAAAAAACATCAAATTATTTAAAACAAAGTATTTTTAGAATTTATAAGATAAAATCTTTTATTTATCCACTTTCTTACTATTATTTAATTAAAACTTTTTATTTATAAGGTCTCTCTTAAAATAATAAACTAATATAATTTATTTTAATGTTGATTATAAGCAAAATATATAAATGTAATAAATATAAGTAGTAGAAAGTAAATATTTAAACTAACTAGAAATGGTGTATCACTAATTTTATCTTACAATTATTAAATAGTAATATTTAATTATATTATTAAAATAAGCTTTAATATGTTTAATTATGTCTATTAAATACTTAATATTTTATCCTTTTAGCTTTATTAGTTATTAATTTAAATTTCTCTTTAATCTATAAAGATATTAGATTAGTTACAATTAATACATTTAGATAGCTTTCTCTTTTTATAGCAAACTAATATTATATTTATTATTTATGTTATTTATGTAATTATCATTTCTAATTAATAATACCTAAACTATTCTAGATTATTTAAAGATAAAAACTTAAATCTATTATTCTATACAAATCTATATTATATTTCTAACACTTTTAATACTCTCTTTATTAAAATAAGTTGTTTGATATTTAGAAAATTATAAGCTTTCAAGAAAGTATAATTTAAATATATTCTATTATTATTTTCTGAATTAATAGAAAGAGTAAACTTAACATAATATGTTTCTTTGTAATAAGTATTAGATTAGCTAATATAAGCTATTTAAAACTAATCTAATAGATTATTATTTACTCTTAATACATTTATTAATCTACTATTATTCTATATCTTATTGTTCCTAATAGCAATTCTTCATGTTTTGCTTTATAGCACATCATCATTTGTAAATTCTGCAATATTGGAGTAAAAGACGAAATTCCCATCATAAGTACATGATAATAATATATGGAAGAAAGAGAAAGATGTAAATCTTAATTGTGCATCATTTACCTCAATAACAGGTTAGAACTAATAGATCTACCAAACTTTGAACTAATACACATATATGAGGCAGTTACAAATTTGATTACTGAATACATAATAAATAAGAAAAACTGAAGTAATAAATAGATTTTATAGTAAAATATTACATTAAAGAAATATTAGAAAAAAGGAAGTAAAGATACATTGAAAGAATTTTATCAAATTAAAAAGTAATTGGCAAATATTTTTTGGGAATCTTATGAACATACGTTATTATATAATGAATTAACTAAACAAAGAAAATAGAAACTAAGCAAGGGAGAGCAAGAGAAATTTAGAGAAAAGTTTAATATAATCTAAGATAAGTGAAAAAAAGATTAAACGATAGTGAAAATGAATTAAGAACTTAAATTTAGCTTAAAAAATTTGTAAATTAATTTATTATATATTATGCTTAATTAAAAGCCAAGCATAAGCTAAAATTATATCTTATTTTAACCATTTATCTTTATTTAAATTTTATTAGATTGCATTATCTCATTTCTACTACTCAGATACTCACATCAATAGCCATTATAAAATCAATCAACTAAACTAAAATTAGGTCTCTAACTACTAAAAGCAGGCTACCTTATATAATAGCTATGGATTAAACCTTTCAAAAATACTTATTTATACTAAATTTACTATCTCTCTTAATATTAAGCCTTTAGCTTTAACTTACTAAACATCTCTTTAACTAAGACTAGCAATATATTCTATTTATAAGCTATTTTACTATATCAAATTAAGGATAATATTTTTAATAATGCTAGGTGTTGCTGTTAAACAATAAAATTGAAGCTAGTTAAACATTAATCAAGATAAGGCTAACAAGACTAATATGATTAAAAGCTAAATGAAATTCTAAAATCTATAATCTAATAAAATAAGAACTTCATTAAATCAACCAAAATAAATTACACCTAGAAAATTTATAACTAAGCAAAAATATTTAAGTTAAAGCTGGAATATGAGATTGTAATTCTGATGAAAATTCCCTTCAAAAGCTGAAAAATTGTATGAAGTAGCTATATCATAATTAAGATTATGAAAGATAACTAGTAAAAAATTACATGAGAGGAACAACAATAATGAAAGAATAATTTAGAAAGAAATTAAGTAGCTATAAAATTAAAAGAAGGCATCTATTGATAAAGTTATTCTGTGTAGTTTTTCTGCTAGATATCAACGCTAAAAGAAAAAGAAATATAATGCATGCTGAATATAAACATAATTATGAAAATAAAACTAGAAAAAAAGTTGAATAACTATAAATTCAAGCAATACAAGTTTCAAATGAATAGAACTTAAATTCGTTATATCACTGTAGAAATTCGCACAAAACTTAAAAGAACAAGAATTATATCTCTAATTGCGATTTATAAAGAAGTTATGGTAGCTATGAATGCGTTTCTTTGGCTTATTTAAGCCTTTTAGAGTTTTTTCAAACCTAAATTTTATTTTATTTTTTGCCTTTATTCTAACAAAATTAATTACATATATTTTATTTCTTAGTGCTTCTCAATTAAATTTATACATTTTCATAGCTCTTCTATTTCTTAACTTTATAATTATTACATTAAAAAATTCCAACAGCTTAGAAATATAATACCTAAGAATAAATCTTAGAATATTAATTTGAAGATCAATGAAGACTAATTTATATAAGCAGGCTATTATCTTAAAGTACCTATAGGTATTAGCTTATTTTCTTAAATTTCTTTAATAATTCATCTTCCTCTGATTTATTATAAATTTTGCTTTCTTCATTAAAAATTTCTTCAATTGATGAACTAATTAGTCTTATTATATACCAATTAAGAATCTAATTAGCTTTATGCTTCTAATTTTTCTAAATTTACAAATACTTACTCTTTTATTATTTATGCATCTTGCAATATAGATTGTCTTTCATATTATTACTCTTTTTATACAGTTCCGTCTTTTATAAATTTTACTTCTCCTTTAAGCTCCAATGAGATATTTCTATAGGAATGTTTAGTTGTATAGATAAATATTCAGGTAAAATATTTTTATAAATAGAGCTTTCCACTATCTATGTTCTGTTTACTTAAAAAGCTTAAATTACTTTATTAATTTTTAATAATTTAAGACTTCACTGTATGAAGGGTTGCTATGAACTCTTTTCTTAGCTCTATTTTAATAAATAAACACTTACAGTTTTTTAATTTTTAAATTAAATTAATTAAAAAAAGAAAAAGGTTAATCCTTAATTATTGAAGCAAGTAAATCATTATCAACTTAATAAAACTTACTAAGCGATTTTATTAGCTGTAAAGACTAAATGTTGTTATAAATGAGTTATAGAATCAGTAAAACCTTCTATTTTAGGGATACTATTCATAAACAAGTAGTGAACAGTTAACTTGCAAGATTGAGGAAGAAATTTAATTCTTAATAGAATAATATAATCATTAGAAGTAACAAATGAAGACTAATATAAGAACACTTTAATATCACTAATATGTATAATTATAACTTAATTTAAAACAACTTAAAGGTGTAAATTTCAAGCTAATTTAAATTCTTAAATGGTGTCATGCTGAGATGTCGATCCTTAAAAATACATAGACTTAACTTAAAGAGACAATTTTTAAGCAGAAAAGAAGATTCCAAATAATATGTTTAAAAGCATTGAAGTTAATTGAAGAGATTAGCTGAAAGTTGTAATTTAAATTCAAGGATTTTATAGAAGTCAATTCTCGATTGGCTGGAAAATCAAGAACTCCAAAAAGCAAAAATAACTTAAAGGGAATAGAAGTGGAAAAAGGAAGAGTTTAGGAACAAGCTATAGATATGAAATAATGATTTAAGCCTTCAAGTGAACTTGATTTATCTAATATCTTTAACATTCATTGAAATATTTAGAATAAGAACATTAGCTTGCTTGGTTATCTTTTAATAATATTTAAATTTTAATCTTTTAGCTATAAAGCATTAGAGCAAAATCATAGTATCATCTTATTTAAAAATAAGGAATGGATTAAAATAATAATAATAAGACTCAATTTTAGATAAAGAGAATTAGTATAATTTTAAGAATAAGAAAAATAATAATAGTAGAAGACTTCTTAACTAAAAGTATTTCTATTAATATATTAATTGAATTCTTTAATTTAATATAAATCTTAATTAAATAAAAGAAAGATTCTTATTTCATTTAAATTAAAGAAATAAAGGAATTAACTGGGAACAATTAAAATTTTATCTCCATCTAAACTAATTGAGAAACTATTTCAAAATTAGAACTTTAGATTTAGCAAATAAATAAGAATAATTATGATTATTAGTAAATAAGAAAGTATAAGTCATAAATCAAAAAGAAATTAATAGATATCCAAAAATAAAATCTAAAGGCTTTATGATTTACTGATGCTATTGGAAATTATTTTTATTTGAAAGTGAAAAAGGACTAATTGAGCAGAATAAATGTAAAACACTATAAAATGCCTGTTAAAAGAATAATATAAGAAGTATAAAACAAAAAAATAGGAAATATTATAATCAGTTTGAACTCTGAATTTGAGGATTCAGAAAAATCTTCACAAGATAAAGAAATGCCTCATTAAATAATTACAAAAGTGGCAAAAAAAGATAAAGTAAGATAATTTAAGACCATTGAATGAGCTACAGCTTTCAGTTCAATAAATGGGAAATGAAAAATAGAATTTAGAGAAAGATTTTTAATGTAGAGAATAAGAACAATTTAGGAAATAAAACTCAAATAAAAAGTATCTAAAAATCAAAATCAATCTATAAAGCCAATTTTTATTTTTTCTAGCAAATTTTTTGTTAGCATGTGCTGATAGAAAGGGGCTGAGGGATTTTTAACAATGATTTCACTAAATTATTTAAAATATCTTAAGCTAGAATTAAAAAACTTTGATTTTAATAATAAATTAGATACAATTGCATTAATTATTAAATACTAATAATTAAAAAGATGATGGGAGCTGAGATTGACCTTCTGAATCATATTTTCTGGTTTTATGACTAGGAACAAGTTCCTTTCCTGTCGCTGAGAAAGTCCCTGATCAAAGTCAACCTTTGCAAGGGAACGCCTTCCTTTTGATTATCCACTCCTGGTAGGGGCTTGAAGCCTGACTGCCCATAGCGATGGAGCTCCCTGGCAGCTGCTTTTTGAAAGCAACAGGATATCCCCGTTATCCCATGAAGGGAGTGTTGGGGTCGTTAAACTGCAAGAAGTTGCAGTCCAAAACTCTTTAAGTTAAAATTAATTAAATATTAAATACTAATTATTATTAATTATTTTTCTATGAAATTAAATTTATAAAAATAATAAATATAAGATACGTAAATAAATTATAAATACTATTATTATAATAATATTATTTTTCGCTTATAATTTGTAATTATAAATGAATTAGCTTTATAAAATTTAATTACCAGAAATTTTTATTTTAGATTAAAATATTTAAATAATATTAAATTTTAAATAAGCAAGAATAATATTCAAATTATCTTTTATTTGTATATCTATTGTTCTTAGACAATCTTTAACTCTCCCTTTAATAAAAAACACTCCTATTTTCATATTTTTTTATTTAAAAGCATATTTTAATCAATAAAATTAAAAAATAAGTATGATTTTAATTCAAAATTTTAATTAATTTTGCTACTTTACTTAATATATAAAGTTAGAATGCTAATATTTAAATAAAATCAAATAATTTTTAAAAATGAAGCTGAATTTAATATTAAGTTTAGAAGAAAAAATATTAAATAATTTTATTTATTTATTCAAATATTAAAAAGTTTCTACTTAAGCAGAAGTTTAAAATTTGAAACTAATAAAAAAATTAGTAATTTTAACATAATATACATCCATAAAGGATGAAAAATAGTAAAAATAAACTTTCTTCGAATAGGCTGATTATAAGAAAACTGTGAGTTTGTAGATTTTTTAACATTTTTAATTTTTTATATTTTGAAACTGAAAATTACTAAGAATAATTATTTTTATGTTAAATTTCTTTATTTAAAAAGTCAGCCAATGCTATATTTGTAAAAATTTTATTCTTTAATATTTATCTTTATCACAAATATTCTTAAATATAAAATTTTAAATTATAACTTTTTTTAATTTTTTAAATTAATTAATTTATATTTTATTTTTCTTTTAGTAATATTTTTAAATAATTTAATAGAAGTTGATAGTATCAATTAAATAATTAGTAAATTTTATATTCATTTTTATAGAAAAATTAATTTCTTAAGTTTTCCTTATAATTTTAATTTAATTTTTAAAAATATTTAACTACATTTCTAAAATTAAATATAGATTACATAATTTATTATATGTTTTATCTAAAATATTTAAAATATTTATTTATAATATCATTTAGAATTATATATTTTCTTAATAGTTTTTAAATTATATTTAATTAATGTTTTTGCCTTTACTTTGGTTTTTTATAAAATATTTAGAGATTTTATATAAACTATTTTAAATTTTTATTAAACAAATAGAAAAATATTAATTTTCCTTATTTTAATTTAAAATATTATTCTTAATTAATAAGAAATGCAATCACAGCTTTATTACATATTTTATCTAGAGGATAAGAAAATTTCTTATTAGTATCTAATTAAACCTATCTAAATTAAGTTAAAGTATTTAGAATATTTGTAAGTATAGTTAAAGTAAAATAGAATTTTCTTTTATGTTTTTATGAATTAATATTACTAAATGAGATAGTAAAGGAGGTTATAATATATTAAACATTTGGTTTTAAGATAAATAGAGGATTTTAGATATGTAAATAATTGACTCTATTGAAGATTTAAGCTAGCTTTTCTTTATTTAATTATATAAAAGAATAATGTTTTCTCTTTACTATTTATTTTAGTACATATAATTACCTAAATGTTTTATAGAACTAGTATCATTAATACTTTAAATTTAATATATTCTTATACTCACTAACATTTTTAAACTTAGATAAATTAAGATTAAATATTTTACAAATTGTATCTTTTTGTCAGTTTTCCAAGCAAAAGTTAATTAGAATAGATAGTTAATAAAAGGAATATATAAATATAATTTAAATTTAGGAAAATTATAAATAATCTAAAAATCTAGCTCATTTTAATGCCTAAGTTTCAAATAATTCTATAATTATCTATATTTCTTTTTAGGTTTAAATCTTTTTTAATAAGATTAATAAATTATGATGTGCAATAAAGCAAAACATGAAGAATTGCTGATTAGGAACAATAAGATATAGAATAATAGTAGATTAATAAAATAAAATAAAATGTATTAAGAGTAAATAATAATCTATTAGATTAGTTTTAATAATTTATATTAGCTAATATAATACTTATATTATATATAATATAAAAGGGCACCTAAGAAATAATAGACCTCTATTAACGAATACTTGAAAAAATAAGAATAACCTAATTTAATTGAAGAATAACCTTAATAAGATAAAGATTAATAATCTAAGGAATCCTTTGCATAATCAGTTTAGCAAAGGATATCAAATATCCAATATGACTTGAAAAAGCAAAGATAAAAAATAGAAAATTTAGAAAACTTACTAGAAAAATTAATGGAATAATTAAACCTATAATTCCCATCCATAGATGAATCATTAGATAAAATCTAATCGTAAATAGTAATTAAATTGGAATAAATTGATAAATAATTTAACGAAGTCCCTCAAATGTTCCAATTTCATTTTTCTTAAATTGAATATCAAATAAAGCAACTTTAAGAAAAACAAGAATAATAACAAGTAATAATTTAAAAATTATAAGATTAATAAGATTAATAAGATTAATAATCAAATATCCCAATGGAAATCGAATCGGAATTCTAATAATAAGAAATAAATAAGATCAATTATTATCGCAAAAAGATTCGGTGCTATTTATGCTAGAAAAATAATTGCTGGAAAAAATGCTGGAAGAAACAAGAAATTGAAAAAATTAACAAGTAATAAATATTAGACTAACTTTTCAGAATATGACCAACAGGAACAGGATAAGTATACAGAAAGAAATTCTACAACTCAAGAAACTACGAGTTTTATAAAAACGGAAGAAGAAACTATAACGATAATTAGTGGATGAGGGAGAGACAAGGATGGCGGGCTAATGTAGTCCTACGCAGTCCTTTAGTTCAGGAAAGAGCAGGAACAAAAACAAGTGAACCCTGGAGCTCTTTTCTAAGACTATAAACTTAATTTTATCCTTTTTTTAAAGATATCTTAAGCTAAATTAGGAGACTATAAAACTAGCCTTTGAATTTTGCAGAGAGATAGAGAATTAATAATAAATAACATAATACAAGTCTTTAAGTTAACTATATTTAAATTATTATTCTTAGCATTCTTTAAAATATAAACTATATTAATAATAGATAAAGAAGCACTAACTAATATATAGATATTAATGCTTTTAATTATAAGGAAATGTCTATAGCTAAAATAATAAAGTAATATAAACTAAATAAAGGAAATTATAATACAAATTAAAGTTAAAAATAATAGCATTAGTAAGCTTATATATGTAAATTAACTAAGGCTATATAACTAATATTAAGAAGCTTAGTATTTTAAAAGTAACTAATAAATTAATTATTCCTTTCTTAAGTTAATCTTAATCAATAGGTATCTTATACTATTACTATATATTTATTAGCATTCTATTTATTTTTATTATTAAGCAATATTTCCACTAAAAGAATTAAATGAACTACATTAGATGAAAATTATCTTAAAATATTAGAAAAATACAAAAAATTCGAAAATAAAACAAGCGAACTACTGAGCTTGATAAACAGCTAGAATAAATGAATAAAAGAAATATAGATCTAATCATTGATATAGCAAACTATGGTAAATTTATTTACCTCAAGTATTTAAATAGCGTATTTATTTTGGATATAAGATTGAATAATAGAATCTACAAGTTAAAACTTAATTATTATAGTTCACATAACTAATAATTAAAATACAATTAAACTAGACTTATAAGCTTAGAATAGCAAAAGGAAGCTTAGAACATTAAAAATAGAGAAGGTTATTATTTATAAAGAGCTAAAATTTTCTTTTAATTTAAGATTATTTTTGATATTAAATATATAGCTTAAAAAAGCACTTCATTATCTTTTAACTTTAACTTTAACTCTTTAAATGCTTTAGATGTAATCTAGCTTAATAACTTTTTTAATTTTAGTTAATATTAAAATTTTAAAGCCAAATAAAATGGAAAATATTCAGCCACAACTAAAAAACACTTATCTAAATCAAAAATAAAGACTAGCAAATATTTAGAAAATAAAGAAGAGATGAAAGATGAATCTTTCTATTTAAAATAATCACATTGATAGAAGAATCTTATTCTAAGCACATTTGATTCTTTCGCTCGGAAAAATTACTAGGAAGGTTTTATCTGAGAAAAAAGATCTATAGCTAAAATAGAAAGAAGAAATCAAGAGAAGTCTTTATCGTATCTACTTCTGATTAGTCAAGAATGAAATTACCTTTTAATCCTAAAGAGAATATTCTTAAAAGCACGATATTTACAGTATTCAGAACGTGAAAATAAATGGATTCTGACTACCTTTCAATCAAAAATAAGTATGGAAAAAAGGTGATAAGGTCCGAATATTCTAATCCAAGCAGAACTAGTTCAGTGGCTTTAAGTATCTATAAATAGACATTAGAAAATAAGATTTTCTTTTTAACAAGTTCAATTTCAAGTGCTCTTAATTCCTCACTAATGATTCAGCTTAAATAGATTATTTAAACATAAAAATTTAATTTTTGTTATATCGAATATCTCCCTAATGATTATTGTTCTAAGTTGTTCTATTTTACTAGCTATTACTTATTATTTATTTTTTATGCTGTAACTCAGCTTGTACTTGTAGAAATAGGATTTTAGATAAGGTTTTTAAGTATTCCAAACATTTCTTTTAAAAATAGAATATTTAATTTGCTTATTAAATAAGAATCTTTTTAATTAAAATTAAAATTATTAATAATCTTCAAAGTATTAAATGATATAAGCAATTTAGTTAACTATGTTTAATTAAACATTATTTTACTTATTATTATTTTGCTTTAAAAAAAAAATGGATTAATCTCTTCGACTCTCAAAAAATTAACTTAGAAACCTAAAGAGAAAAGCGGCAAAAGAAATTTAGAAAAAATAATAACAATAGGAGGATTCAAGCTCTTCTTCAGAAGGTAAAGTTATGGTAGGATAAATAGAGATAAGTTAACCTAAAAACGAAACTAATCAAAAACTTTAAATTTAATTAGACCAAATGTAAAAAGTAATACAAATTATGAAGAAACAACTTACAACTTAGGCGAAAAAATACGGGAACTAATGAGTAACATAGAAGATTAGAACAACAAATTACTAATACTTAGAAGATAACTTATTTGTAGCAAATTAATAACGGAAGAATAACTCTGAACTTAATCATAATAAAACTTTAAATACGACACAAAAATGGAAATAGAAAAAATACCAATAGAATTAAAAACAGAATTGAATCCAGAAAAAGAAATGATTGCTACAAGTTTCATTAAAAGATTAGAAAATATAGAAAATAAATTATCATAAAAAAGAACGAAATAAAGACAATAATACAAACTTTGTTGATGTTACAAATCAAATCAACATATTTTAAAAAACTGTTGATAATGAAAGAAAATAAACGAATAAGAGCAGAAAAGAGCATGGAGACAACTCAATAAACTATGAATAACTCCAACAGGGATCTACAAATAAAAGCTTTTTGCAAGACCACTTGAACGGTTACAGTGGTAACCTTCCACTTAATAAAAAGGTCGTGGATCACACCCACGTTAAAAAAACTGTCCGCAGGAACTGGTTGCAATTCCAGAGAATGCAAAACTCTACTAACTTTAAGTATATTATTATTATTATTATTATTTTGCTTTATTTATAGTTCTTTGAACAATCTCTTTATTAATTATTATAGCTACTTCTTACATTAGCTTCTTTTCATCATTATTTTAATAATCATAATACCATTTTGCTTTTAAGATTTTAAATTAAAAGAGTTAATAAATTAGCAAGAATATTTATAATTAAGGCTTTTAATGTGATAATTAAAAAGATGATGGGAGCTGAGATTGACCTCTGAATCATATTTTCTGGTTTTATGGCTAGGAACAAGTTCCTTTCCTGTCGCTGAGAAAGTCCCTGGTCAAAGTCAACCTTTGCAAGGGAACGCCTTCCTTTTGATTATCCACTCCTGGTAGGGGCTTGAAGCCTGACTGCCCATAGCGATGGAGCTCCCTGGCAGCTGCATTTCGAAAGCAACAGGATATCCCCGTTATCCCATGAAGGGAGTGTTGGGGTCGTTAAACTGCAAGAAGTTGCAGTCCAAAACTCTTTTAGTTTAAAATTAAATTAAGGCTTTTAATATTAAGAATGTTAAGATAAAGGCTTCTAAATACACGTAAAGCCAAAAAGTTGATGTTAATCTATAATTTGTTCCGAGATATTTGCCTTTCTTTGCTTCTTTTTATTTTTCTTTCTTTCTTTTTTTATTTAATAATAATAATAGTAAACTAAATGTTAAAAAAATGTTTTAGCATATTCTGGACTTTCAACCAGTTCCTGCCGCCATTTTTTTTATGTGGATGATTACCACTGATTGCTTTCAAAAGAGCGCATAGACAGTTTTTATTTGTATATTCCTGTTGGAGTTATCCATAGAAATTCAATGCTCTTCATGTTCTTTATTATACCTTTTCATTTAATTTAAATCATTCTCAGCATCTTCTTAATAAGTGGTAATTGGATTGGCAATATCAACATTATTTTTTAATCTTCTTTTGACTAATATGTCTTTTAAATAGCTTAATTTCAATATTTTCTAGTCTTTTAATTAAGTTATTATCATATCTAATTTCTTTCTGTTCTTAAACACTTTATAATGGAGTGAAAGTTTTTTCAATTTCCATCTTTGATGTACGTTAAGATTTTTATTGCGATTACATTCAAAGTTGTTCTTCCGTTATTACCAATTTTCTATTAGCTGATTCTTAAGGATTTCCATTTCATTATTTTGACGTCAATGTTTGTTGTAAGTTCCCGTATTAATAAGTCTTAATTATATATTGTTTCTTCGCATCGAGATGTTATTTTTTACATTTTTTCGATCTTTTGTCGCAGTTCCTCTGAAATATCTGATTTGAATTCCTCAGCTTGCAAAGTTCCGATCATTATTTTACCTTATGAGTCGGAACTTGATTCTTCTTATTGTTTTTCTTTTTATCGAAGTACTTAAGCAGCCTTTTTCCGAGCATTTCTTATTTGATTTTTATTTAGTCTAATGTTCTGCTCCATCTTATTTTTTCTTTATTTCTTTAATTGGAATTAATTCTATTTCATTGAAACTGGTTATAAATTACTGAAAGCGCTTCATGTTTAACTAAAAATTTCAAGTTATCTTCTTAATTTGATTTTAAACTTCTAATTATTATTTAATGATTTAGGTCAGAAAAATGTAAAGCTTTAATTTGTATTTATATGATCTAAAAAATGTTTCCCTAGTTTAAGGTTTATATCTTATATTTCTTATTAACAATTTTAATAACTGGATAGATGGCTTTAATCTTTTTTAGCTTAGTTGTACTTTAATTTGGACATAGATACCAAAAAAACCTCATCACTAATACTATTACATCTATATCTTTGATAAGCCAATTTTTTAATTCATATTCAAAGTCTCTAACATTTACACTAAAAAGATAGTAAAATTAAAATTTTTTCGAAAATATATAAATTAGAACATTTAAATACTATACAGAACTTTCCTTTAGAAATTCTTTATATGAGCTAAATACAAAGAAAAATTTACCAAAAGCAGAGCTTTTACAATATAAAAGTTTGACAAACTTAATAATTAACAAAAGATAAAAATAATAAGAAACTATTTACTAAATTAAAAAATTGAAAAACTAAATCTTAATAGAAGTTTAGATACTTTAGTAACAAAGAAAGTTCAAAAGTATGATAATAAAAAAATCACCTAATAAAGAGAATAAAAATTCTAAAAATCATACGAAAAATGAATTTTAAAAAAAATTAAGTTATTAAATATAAACTTATAAGAGTAAAATTTCAAACCTATTTTATAGAATTAATTATTATAATTTTAAAAAAAAATCTGTCTCGTTCTCATATCCATTCCTTTTCTTAATAAAACCTTTAAAATTAATTTATCTTTTATATATAAAGAGATGAAAAAAAGATAGAGGTTTTAACTATGATAGATAAGAGAAAATAATTTTAAATAAAGGCTGTTTAGAAAAAAGAATTTTTGGAAGAAAAAAAAACATGACTTGAGAAAAATATAAAAAACCATAGAAATCTAAAAGTGCCATAACATAAAGAAAACGAATTATTTATTTTTTATTTCATTTTAATTTTTATATAACCTATATTCAAAAAGATAGATTAGAAAAAACTTTTTTTGGATTACTAATAAAAAAGTAGCTTAAGCAATTTTTTAATTTTAGCTAATGCGTATTAATTCGAAAATTCCTTAATTAAAGATTATAAAATCCAACAAATCTACTTGAAATAATATTTAAATCTAAGTCGAACATAAAAAAAGAAATCTAACAAAAAATTAACTTTTTTTAAAAAAATTGTATACAATGTAAAATAATTGTACATGAAAAATTAAAAAATCCAAAAATCCAAAAAGAAGAAAATAAGAAAAAATAAATGTTAAAAAAAAACTAATAAAAAAATAGTAATAAATAAATATCAAAAATGAATAAAATTCTATATAACAAAATTCCTTATTAAAAAAATAAATAAAAATATTTAAAAAAAAAAGGAAATGAAAAAAATTGATTTACAAAAAATAGATGAAAGTATAAAAGAGATAAGCAAAACTAACAAAAGAAGTAAAAAAAAAATACAAAAAACACGAAACATTAGCAAAAATAAAAAAACAATAAAAAATTATTTTTAAAATCATATTAAAACGTACATTTTATATACATTTAAAAATATTGAGAATAAAACAAATAAAAATTATTTAAAATGAGTTATAAAGAATAAGCCCGGCTAGCTCAGTCAGACTCTTAATTTGGTGGGTTCGAGCTCCACGTTGGGCGTTTTTATTTTTATTAGTTAATAAAAAGATAATATCAGGACTTGAACTCGGGACTTTCAAGTTATAGTAGAATATTCTAACCACTGGACATTTGAATCTTTTTAGTGCAAAATTATTTCATATGAGTATAAGGATGTTATTTTTAAAAACACCAAACTTAGTCATTTTAGTAGTTGCTATAAACTTGAAATCATAAACTCGAAAGAAAAATTGAACACCTGATGATTAATTCATAAGATAAAAAATTGAAAATAAATAGCTAGGAATTATCAGAATAGAATAATTAGAAACGAACTTCTAATAGCTCTAAAATATCAATCCTTAGAATCAACTCAAGAGACAGCAATTAATTCAGCAAAGATAAGAGTATTTAAATGGGATCTTGAGAGAGATAGATGAGTTAAAGAACCGTTAAGAGTTAGATTTGAATGTTTAAAGCTCAAGAGTAAATATTTAAGAATATTCTTCAATATAATGATATAACTAGGGATAACTTACAATCAGTTATTGATGTAGCAAAAAGTAAAATAGTTAACATAAGCTTATTTCAATTAGGATAGTATGATAAGAGGTTTATGCAATAGTAAAAGATAATAGAATCTATAAATAGCACAAGTGTAAGATCACCCTTAAAATTAATTAAACTAATAATATTAAGTCTCTTAGTAATAATAATAAATTATAAATCGTTCTTATTAAGATTGAGCCATAGGCCAAGAATATCCTCTTAGTTAGAATCAAATTTAAGAAAAAAATAGAAAATAATTGAGGAAGAATCCTTTGAATCAATCTAGTTTATCAGAGAAAGCTTCAGTATTATTATAATTATCCTCATTGAAAGACTAAAATATCGGGCAAAGATTATTTTAGTTAATAGAGTTATCTAAGTAATCGTAAAAGTTGTAGTAATTATTATCCAATGCTATAACAATACTCATTTACATGAACGTTCAAATAAATAAATAGAATTTTGCAAACTTAAATTGAATTCAAGCTGACCTATCAGATGCGATATTTACTAACTGCAATTTCGGCAACACTATCTTCTAGCAATGCAATTTACGAAATACTAAGTATGTTAGATGTAGCCTTACTAATAATAACCTTACTAACATCATTACTGAGTAGCCTTATATCATCACTGGTCTTTCCAACTACATTACCGCCCTAGCTATCTCCCCAGACTTTAATTGTATTGTATCAGCATCTGGTGACGAAACCATAAAAATCTGGAATTTCCACAATGATACTCTCCTAAGAACTTTAACTGGACATACTTCTGACATTAACTCGTAGTTATCTCCCTAGACTCTGACTATATTGTATCAGCATCTGGTGACTCTTCTATAAAGATTCGCTCTTTCTCAACTGGTTAGCTAATTCGTACTCTTAAGGTGACAAAGGATATGTAGAGTCGGTAATACTATCATCGGACAATAAGTATTTAATATCGGGTTCTGAAGATGAAACAATTAAGATATGAAGTTTCTCAACTGGGGAATGTATCTTAACTTTACAGGATCATAAGGATCCTGTAGGTAGTTTGTCATTAAGTGTTGACAATTGTTGGTTGATATCAGGAAATTGAAGTAAATGAAATAATAATAAAAGTGAAAATTACCATATGAGAAGATAGAATATATAGATGGTGCTTCATTAAGACATTGGGTACCAGGAAGTACCCGTGTAAAGACCTGAACAGAAATCTTGGCAGGAGTCAAGGATGTCAAGACCGAGGCATCAAGTAACAATATGTTGAACGATGCCTAAGAATAAGGTCTTTAGGGAAGCACTCCGACATTGGTTCTATAGGAGACAAGAATTTCCAAGGGATGCTAGCACAGGGAAGAATGTAATATAATACGTTTTTAAACTTTAAAGATCTTTAATTAAAGAGCTGCGCGTTATTGTAGTGCTACGCGCTCTATAATCTTAGTTTTTTTTTAATATTATTATTATTTTTATTATCTTTTTACATGTTTAATTTATAAAGATTTATTTCTAATAAGTTCAAAAATATTATCTTATTTTTAAACATACTTTTTTAAATTTTTAGAGATTTTTCTTATTTTTTTATAAATTAAAAATAAAAAAATAAATAACATAAATTTATTAGTTAAGAAAAAATTAATATTTAAAATATCTTTTTAATATAAAAATACAAAATTAAATGTTTGGCGCTCTTATGGGTATTTCAATCTCTTTCCCACCAACCTCTAGACTTCTCTAGAGACTAAATATAAAAGTTTATATGTCTCTACAAATCTTCATCTTGTTATTCATACTGTCACTGATAAAGAGAAAGATTACATTGCATCAAATTTGGAAAAATATAAAAGACTTAAATTACCAACCATTATCTAGGTGAAAGAATACATATTTGTCTTTTTAGTTTTATTTTTTGTTGTATCTTCTTTTTATTTTCCAACTTCTTCTAGTAGTTTCAGTATTATTATTTAAAGTTTTGAAATTTCTAGCATCTTTTCCATAGATATGTTCGAGAATTACAATAATAGTATCTTTTTGATTCTCTTTTAGGTTTAAACCTAGAGTTCTTTTCTCTTTCAATATTATTTAGTCATTTCCTTATTCTTTTAGGTCAATTTAACGCTGTAATTTTTGCTGGCTATCTTCGATTTTTTCTATTTTGTTGATAAATTCTTTCTGTTTCTATTGTTAGTGTTATGATTAATTGTCCTAACTTTTTGGAACCACGAAAAATCCTGATTTGAATCCTGACATATTATATCATCTTTATAATTAAATTATTTTTGGGTTTAGAGCTTTTTACTTAAAATAACATAAAAAGAATTATGATAAAAACTTTTAATTATTAAATAGTTTAAAACTTAGTACTTTTTATAAAAAATCTTATCCTTCGTTTAAATAAGTCTAAATCTTTTTCGATAAAATATTAAAATTTTGTTCCAAATTATAAAACTTTAATCAAAATATTAATTAAAGAATCAAATAATTTTAAATAAAGAACTTCTTTTAGAAATTTTTGATGCAAATATTAAAAAAGGAAATAATTTTATTGATTATGCATCACTTAAAAACTTTTTTGATTTTTCCCTTAAAAAATTCTGAAATTAATTTTTTAATCAATTATACATCTTTAAAAGATTCAGAAAAAAATTATTGAAAAGATGATGGGAGCTGAGAATCACCTTCGTGACTAAACTTTCTGGTTTTATGGCTAGGAATAAGTTCCTTTCCTGTCACGGAGAAAGTCCCTTGTCGAAGTCATTTTCTGAAGGGAACGCTGTCTTTGAGATTATCCACTCTTGGTAGGGGCTTGAAGCCTGGCTGCTCATAGCGATGGAGCTCCCTAGCAGCTGTGCCTGGAGCACAACAGGATATCCCCGTTATTCCATAAAAAGAGAGCGTCGGGTCGTGCAATCGGAAAGGAGTTTACGGTCCAAAAACATTTTTAGTTGAAATTAATTAATAAAAATTAATTAAAGATTCAAATAAAAAATTATTTCTATCCAGATAATTAAATATAAATTAAAGTTATCTTAAAAAGAATAAATAATAGAAAAATTATTTGTAATTGATAATAAATAATAAATTAATTAAAATAAATACAACAAAAATGAGATAGAAAAAAAGAACGTAAGAAAAATTATATGTAAAAATAAAACTTTAAAGAAAAAATTTTTCAAACCAAAATTAAAATAAAATCTTTCCAAATTTTTTGATATTTTATCTTTCTTTGTCTTTTTTCATATATTTCTATTTTATTTTGATTCTCTTTTTATCTCATTTTCTTTTTATTAGATCAAGTTTTTTGGTGTGCACTTTACTTTATTTTCAGATTTTTTTATTTTAAACCATATTTTTATTATTTATTTTAAAATTCTTTTTTTTTTATTTATTTTATTCTTTTGAAAAATGTTAATTTTAGTTCTTTATAATTTACTTTTATTAAGATTTTTATCTTGAAAGATTTAAAAGTTTTGTATAAATTAATCTTTTAATTTTTTCTTTTTTTGCTATAATGTGTAGTATTTTTTTTGATAAATTAAAGGAGTTTTAGATTTTTATAATCTAAATTATAATTTTATATTTCAGATTATCTGTATTTAATTTTTTTTTCAAATTTTTTGCTTATAATTTTTTTAACTTTTGGATCAAAGTTGCAATTTTTTTATTTTCGTATTTCCTTTTAATATTTTTTTATTTTTTTATGTTTTTTTAGTTTGCTCTTAATTAAAAACTTGATTTTTTTCTATTTTTCTATATATTTTTCGCATTTTTTTAATAATTTTTGCTAAAATAATTTCTGATATTAAATTTTTTTTATTTTAATAATATTTAATTATTATTTATTGCTAAATATTAATTTTTAAATGACTTGAGGTTAAGTAAATTATCGTTTTTATATATTATAAGTATACGAAAATTTATCTATATTTTTTAATTCTTAAATATTTTTTCAATATAAATAATAACAAAAAATAAATAATAATGACACTACACTTCTAAGATTAACTTAAGTTCACTTGTATCTGCTCTTATAAAGTTCTGCTACTTCCTGCGAAGTCGCTCATAGATTTCTTGTTCTTCTTTTTTCTTCGGTTCAATTTTCATCTTGAAGATCATTCCTTTTTACCTCTTCTAGTTCTATACATTCTATAGCTCCTTTAAATATTTTCCTCATTATTTTATTATTCATTTCCATTATTGATTAATTAATTCCATTCCTTTATAGTTTTATCATAAAAATGTTTAATTATCTTGCGTATAATATTTTAACTCAATTTTCTTCAAATTTTTTTACTTATAGTATTTACCTAATTTTTAACTGTTAACATATCCTTATTAGATATTATTTTTCTCGCAGAATCATCATCATAATATTCTTATCTGCTAAGTAATTTAATTTATTTTTTAGATTTTTCTCAATATCCATAGGGTCTACATTGCTTTAATTTTTCTAGATTATTAATTGCTAATATAATTTAATTATTGAGTCTATCTTCTATTTACTTTAGTTAGAAGTTTACCTTTTGCATTTCCGATTTTTAGTTGATTTAATTTTTAATTGCTTATTTTCTTACTTTATCTTCTTAAAGATTTATAAAAATGTTATAATTTTTTCGTTTAAATCCGAAACTTAAAATTTTAGGGCTTGATTTTTGTTATTTTTGATATATATATCTTTTTCGTATTGCTTGATAAGAGGTTTATTGGATAATATAAATAATGTTTAGGTTGATAATAAGTTTTGATCTATGACTAACTAGTTGAGTTTGAAAAATAAGATTTTGATGAATTGAATAGTAATATAAAATTGAGTGTATTAGATAGTTTTTGAGTGATAATGTTGTTAGGATATATTAAGGAAATGATAGTGTTTTGAATTGAATTAAGGATATGTTTTGTTATTATATTTATAAAGGGTTAGCTAGATTATTAGTTATTTATATTGTTTATAATGTTTACTTTTATATTATGCTATATTATACTTTTAAAATCAAAATACCATTTTCTAGTTGTCCTTATCAATTACACTTGTTGGTAACTGATTTGATTGATGTCTAGTAATAATTTATTATATAATATAATTTTAGAGTGTACTTAAGATTTGAAATGATAATAGAAATAAATAACTCTGATTATAGACATAAATTAGAAGTTAATAATAAAATATGTAAATAAAGTAGTTTAAGAGTACACTACATCTTAATAGTATTAAACTAGAGAAATCTTACTAATAATATTAGTAGATTAAATAAAATAGAAGATATAGATAGAGGATATTAATAAATAGGTAAAAATAAGTAGTTAATATATTAATTAGAATATAAAATAGGGTTATAAGGTATAGACTGTGTGTTATAATATTAGTAATTAAAATTAATCATATTCAAGTAGTAGTTTATAATAACAATCATTATATAAGCTAAATTCTTACATCTGCTTTAATCATATTATTACATAGATTATAAATTAAATACTTATCTATTCCAAATTTTTTAAATACTAGCAACAATATCTCAGTAACACTTTAACACTTTATTACACAACCATAACTAAATCAAACTAACTAACTACATCCTTATTTACTATTATTTAAACTATCTATTTTATAATTCATAAACACACATTTTGTAGAGACTATATTAGATCATTACATATTATCTTTAAAAATTACTAAACCTATTTTAAACATTAATAGAAAGGATATCAAATTAACACCTAGACATTATTTCAAAATCAAACAACTACTATCAACAAATCTAATACATCAGCTAAAAAACTATACCTATTATCAAAATATTACCTTAATTACTAATTCCAACATCTCCTTAATAGCAATCAATTTTTCATCAATAAAGTGAAAAAAGTAAGAAAGTTAGCAAAGATCTTAAAATATAATGCTAATATGTTTAGTAACTTTAAAATAGCTAAAGTATCTAAATTAGAAATTAATTAATAATTAAGCATTAATTTAAGATAAATATTTAAAGTTGTTAAATGTTTTTTCCATCTCTGCTTATATCAAAAATTACCCTCTATAATGAAAAACTTACTTATCATTAAATTATTTACATCCTAAAATAGAAAAATAACTACCTAGTATAAATAATCTAATATTAATCATTACTATAACATTCTTTAATCAATTATATTAGGCATTACTTTCTTTTCAAATCAATCATTACCCCCTATAAATATTAATAATATTACATTCTATATCATTTTTTTACTAACTTAGGTCAAATAATACAAGCTCATATAAGCAAATACTAACTTCAATAAAATCAAAACCATCTTATAATTATTTCTTACAATCAAAAATTAAAAAGGTACCTGAAGTAGATTCTTACCGCCTGAGGTAATTTAATACCCTCTTATAATAAAAATACTAGCTATAATAGTTTTTAAATAAAAACTGTCAATAAAAAATATTTACACTCTATAAATATTTAAATCATCTTACATTCTATAAATATTTAAAATATCTTACATTCTATAAATATTTAAAATATCTTACCATCTATAAATATTTAAAATATCTTACCATCTATAAATATTTAAAATATCTTACATTCAATAAATATTTAAAATATCTTACCATCTATAAATATTTAAAATATCTTACATTCTATAAATATTTAAAATATCTTACCATCTATAAATATTTAAAATATCTTACCATCTATAAATATTTAAAATATCTTACCATCTATAAATATTTAAAATATATTACAATCTATAAATATTTAAAATATATTACAATCTATAAATATTTAAAATATCTTACTCACTATAAATGTTTAAAATATCTTACTCCCTATAAATATTTAAAATATCTTACTCCCTATAAATATTTAAAATATCTTACAATCTATAAATATTTAAAATATCTTACTCACTATAAATATTTAAAATATCTTACTCCCTATAAATATTTAAAATATCTTACATTCAATAAATATTTAAAATATCTTACCATCTATAAATATTTAAAATATCTTACATTCTATAAATATTTAAAATATCTTACATTCTATAAATATTTAAAATATCTTACCATCTATAAATATTTAAAATATCTTACAATCTATAAATATTTAAAATATCTTACATTCTATAAATATTTAAAATATCTTACATTCTATAAATATTTAAAATATCTTACCATCTATAAATATTTAAAATATCTTACTCACTATAAATGTTTAAAATATCTTACTCCCTATAAATATTTAAAATATCTTACTCCCTATAAATATTTAAAATATCTTACAATCTATAAATATTTAAAATATCTTACTCACTATAAATATTTAAAATATCTTACTCCCTATAAATATTTAAAATATCTTACATTCAATAAATATTTAAAATATCTTACCATCTATAAATATTTAAAATATCTTACTCACTATAAATATTTAAAATATCTTACTCACTATAAATATTTAAAATATCTTACAATCTATAAATATTTAAAATATCTTACATTCTATAAATATTTAAAATATCTTACATTCAATAAATATTTAAAATATCTTACATTCTATAAATATTTAAAATATCTTACCATCTATAAATATTTAAAATATCTTACCATCTATAAATATTTAAAATATCTTACAATCTATAAATATTTAAAATATCTTACTCACTATAAATGTTTAAAATATCTTACTCACTATAAATGTTTAAAATATCTTACAATCTATAAATATTTAAAATATCTTACAATCTATAAATATTTAAAATATCTTACTCACTATAAATATTTAAAATATCTTACCATCTATAAATATTTAAAATATCTTACATTCTATAAATATTTAAAATATCTTACCATCTATAAATATTTAAAATATCTTACATTCTATAAATATTTAAAATATCTTACCATCTATAAATATTTAAAATATCTTACCATCTATAAATATTTAAAATATCTTACCATCTATAAATATTTAAAATATATTACAATCTATAAATATTTAAAATATCTTACTCACTATAAATGTTTAAAATATCTTACTCCCTATAAATATTTAAAATATCTTACTCCCTATAAATATTTAAAATATCTTACAATCTATAAATATTTAAAATATCTTACTCACTATAAATATTTAAAATATCTTACTCCCTATAAATATTTAAAATATCTTACCATCTATAAATATTTAAAATATCTTACCATCTATAAATATTTAAAATATCTTACATTCTATAAATATTTAAAATATCTTACATTCTATAAATATTTAAAATATCTTACCATCTATAAATATTTAAAATATCTTACATTCTATAAATATTTAAAATATTTTACAATCTATAAATATTTAAAATATCTTACTCACTATAAATATTTAAAATATCTTACTCCCTATAAATATTTAAAATATCTTACCATCTATAAATATTTAAAATATCTTACCATCTATAAATATTTAAAATATCTTACTCCCTATAAATATTTAAAATATCTTACTCCCTATAAATATTTAAAATATCTTACCATCTATAAATATTTAAAATATCTTACCATCTATAAATATTTAAAATATCTTACATTCTATAAATATTTAAAATATCTTACTCACTATAAATATTTAAAATATCTTACTCCCTATAAATATTTAAAATATTTTACAATCTATAAATATTTAAAATATCTTACTCACTATAAATATTTAAAATATCTTACATTCTATAAATATTTAAAATATCTTACTCACTATAAATATTTAAAATATCTTACTCCCTATAAATATTTAAAATATTTTACAATCTATAAATATTTAAAATATCTTACCATCTATAAATATTTAAAATATCTTACATTCTATAAATATTTAAAATATCTTACATTCTATAAATATTTAAAATATCTTACCATCTATAAATATTTAAAATATCTTACCATCTATAAATATTTAAAATATCTTACAATCTATAAATATTTAAAATATCTTACCATCTATAAATATTTAAAATATCTTAAATTCTATAAATATTTAAAATATCTTACCATCTATAAATATTTAAAATATCAACCATCTATAAATATTTAAAATATCTTACATTCAATAAATATTTAAAATATCTTACCATCTATAAATATTTAAAATATCTTACATTCTATAAATATTTAAAATATCTTACATTCTATAAATATTTAAAATATCTTACATTCTATAAATATTTAAAATATCTTACCATCTATAAATATTTAAAATATCTTACATTCTATAAATATTTAAAATATCTTACATTCTATAAATATTTAAAATATCTTACCATCTATAAATATTTAAAATATCTTACCATCTATAAATATTTAAAATATCTTACAATCTATAAATATTTAAAATATCTTACCATCTATAAATATTTAAAATATCTTAAATTCTATAAATATTTAAAATATCTTACCATCTATAAATATTTAAAATATCAACCATCTATAAATATTTAAAATATCTTACATTCAATAAATATTTAAAATATCTTACCATCTATAAATATTTAAAATATCTTACATTCTATAAATATTTAAAATATCTTACATTCTATAAATATTTAAAATATCTTACATTCTATAAATATTTAAAATATCTTACCATCTATAAATATTTAAAATATCTTACATTCTATAAATATTTAAAATATCTTACCATCTATAAATATTTAAAATATCTTACATTCTATAAATATTTAAAATATCTTACCATCTATAAATATTTAAAATATCTTACATTCTATAAATATTTAAAATATCTTACCATCTATAAATATTTAAAATATCTTACCATCTATAAATATTTAAAATATCTTACCATCTATAAATATTTAAAATATCTTACAATCTATAAATATTTAAAATATCTTACTCCCTATAAATATTTAAAATATTTTACAATCTATAAATATTTAAAATATCTTACTCACTATAAATATTTAAAATATCCTACATTCTATAAATATTTAAAATATCTTACTCCCTATAAATATTTAAAATATTTTACAATCTATAAATATTTAAAATATCTTACCATCTATAAATATTTAAAATATCCTACAATCTATAAATATTTAAAATATCTTACTCACTATAAATATTTAAAATATCTTACCATCTATAAATATTTAAAATATCTTACATTCAATAAATATTTAAAATATCTTACTCCCTATAAATATTTAAAATATTTTACAATCTATAAATATTTAAAATATCTTACCATCTATAAATATTTAAAATATCTTACTCCCTATAAATATTTAAAATATTTTACAATCTATAAATATTTAAAATATTTTACAATCTATAAATATTTAAAATATCTTACTCACTATAAATATTTAAAATATCCTACATTCTATAAATATTTAAAATATCTTACTCCCTATAAATATTTAAAATATTTTACAATCTATAAATATTTAAAATATCTTACCATCTATAAATATTTAAAATATCCTACAATCTATAAATATTTAAAATATCTTACTCACTATAAATATTTAAAATATCTTACCATCTATAAATATTTAAAATATCTTACATTCAATAAATATTTAAAATATCTTACTCCCTATAAATATTTAAAATATTTTACAATCTATAAATATTTAAAATATCTTACCATCTATAAATATTTAAAATATCTTACTCCCTATAAATATTTAAAATATTTTACAATCTATAAATATTTAAAATATCTTACCATCTTTAAATATTTAAAATATCCTACAATCTATAAATGTTTAAAATATCTTACTCCCTATAAATATTTAAAATATCATACTCCCTATAAATATTTAAAATATCTTACATTCTATAAATATTTAAAATATCTTACATTCTATAAATATTTAAAATATCTTACATTCTATAAATATTTAAAATATCTTACCATCTATAAATATTTAAAATATCTTACCATCTATAAATATTTAAAATATCTTACATTCTATAAATATTTAAAATATCTTACATTCTATAAATATTTAAAATATCTTACCATCTATAAATATTTAAAATATCTTACATTCTATAAATATTTAAAATATCTTACATTCTATAACTATTTAAAATATCTTACTCCCTATAAATATTTAAAATATTTTACAATCTATAAATATTTAAAATATCTTACTCACTATAAATATTTAAAATATCTTACATTCTATAAATATTTAAAATATCTTACATTCTATAAATATTTAAAATATCTTACCATCTATAAATATTTAAAATATCTTACCATCTATAAATATTTAAAATATCTTACAATCTATAAATATTTAAAATATCTTACTCACTATAAATGTTTAAAATATCTTACTCCCTATAAATATTTAAAATATCATACTCCCTATAAATATTTAAAATATCTTACATTCTATAAATATTTAAAATATCTTACATTCAATAAATATTTAAAATATCTTACATTCTATAAATATTTAAAATATCTTACCATCTATAAATATTTAAAATATCTTACCATCTATAAATATTTAAAATATCTTACCATCTATAAATATTTAAAATATCTTACATTCAATAAATATTTAAAATATCTTACCATCTATAAATATTTAAAATATCTTACATTCTATAAATATTTAAAATATCTTACATTCTATAAATATTTAAAATATCTTACCATCTATAAATATTTAAAATATCTTACCATCTATAAATATTTAAAATATCTTACAATCTATAAATATTTAAAATATCTTACCATCTATAAATATTTAAAATATCTTACCATCTATAAATATTTAAAATATCTTACATTCTATAAATATTTAAAATATCTTACTCCCTATAAATATTTAAAATATCTTACCATCTATAAATATTTAAAATATCTTACTCACTATAAATATTTAAAATATCCTACAATCTATAAATATTTAAAATATCATACTCACTATAAATATTTAAAATATCTTACTCCCTATAAATATTTAAAATATCTTACATTCTATAAATATTTAAAATATCTTACAATCTATAAATATTTAAAATATCTTACATTCTATAAATATTTAAAATATCTTAAATTCTATAAATATTTAAAATATCTTACTCCCTATAAATATTTAAAATATCTTACAATCTATAAATATTTAAAATATCTTACTCACTATAAATGTTTAAAATATCTTACATTCAATAAATATTTAAAATATCTTACCATCTATAAATATTTAAAATATCTTACATTCTATAAATATTTAAAATATCTTACATTCTATAAATATTTAAAATATCTTACCATCTATAAATATTTAAAATATCTTACCATCTATAAATATTTAAAATATCTTACCATCTATAAATATTTAAAATATCTTACCATCTATAAATATTTAAAATATCTTACCATCTATAAATATTTAAAATATCTTACCATCTATAAATATTTAAAATATCCTACAATCTATAAATATTTAAAATATCTTAATCCCTATAAATATTTAAAATATTTTACAATCTATAAATATTTAAAATATCTTACTCACTATAAATATTTAAAATATCTTACAATCTATAAATATTTAAAATATCTTACTCACTATAAATATTTAAAATATCTTACTCCCTATAAATATTTAAAATATTTTACAATCTATAAATATTTAAAATATCTTACTCACTATAAATATTTAAAATATCCTACAATCTATAAATATTTAAAATATCATACTCAATATAAATATTTAAAATATCTTACTCCCTATAAATATTTAAAATATCTTACATTCTATAAATATTTAAAATATCTTACAATCTATAAATATTTAAAATATCTTACTCCCTATAAATATTTAAAATATCTTACATTCTATAAATATTTAAAATATCTTACATTCTATAAATATTTAAAATATCTTACCATCTATAAATATTTAAAATATCTTACCATCTATAAATATCTAAAATATCTTACAATCTATAAATATTTAAAATATCTTACTCACTATAAATGTTTAAAATATCTTACTCCCTATAAATATTTAAAATATCTTACTCCCTATAAATATTTAAAATATCTTACCATCTATAAATATTTAAAATATCTTACATTCAATAAATATTTAAAATATCTTACCATCTATAAATATTTAAAATATCTTACATTCTATAAATATTTAAAATATCTTACCATCTATAAATATTTAAAATATCTTACTCCCTATAAATATTTAAAATATCTTACCATCTATAAATATTTAAAATATCTTACCATCTATAAATATTTAAAATATCTTACCATCTATAAATATTTAAAATATCTTACAATCTATAAATATTTAAAATATCTTACTCACTATAAATATTTAAAATATCTTACTCCCTATAAATATTTAAAATATCTTACTCCCTATAAATATTTAAAATATCTTACAATCTATAAATATTTAAAATATCTTACCATCTATAAATATTTAAAATATCTTACTCCCTATAAATATTTAAAATATCTTACAATCTATAAATATTTAAAATATCTTACTCCCTATAAATATTTAAAATATCTTACTCCCTATAAATATTTAAAATATCTTACCATCTATAAATATTTAAAATATCTTACATTCAATAAATATTTAAAATATCTTACCATCTATAAATATTTAAAATATCTTACATTCTATAAATATTTAAAATATCTTACCATCTATAAATATTTAAAATATCTTACTCCCTATAAATATTTAAAATATCTTACCATCTATAAATATTTAAAATATCTTACCATCTATAAATATTTAAAATATCTTACCATCTATAAATATTTAAAATATCTTACAATCTATAAATATTTAAAATATCTTACTCACTATAAATGTTTAAAATATCTTACTCCCTATAAATATTTAAAATATCTTACTCCCTATAAATATTTAAAATATTTTACAATCTATAAATATTTAAAATATCTTACTCACTATAAATATTTAAAATATCTTACCATCTATAAATATTTAAAATATCTTACTCACTATAAATATTTAAAATATCTTACATTCTATAAATATTTAAAATATCTTAAATTCTATAAATATTTAAAATATCTTACCATCTATAAATATTTAAAATATCTTACATTCTATAAATATTTAAAATATCTTACCATCTATAAATATTTAAAATATCTTACTCACTATAAATATTTAAAATATCTTACAATCTATAAATATTTAAAATATCTTACATTCTATAAATATTTAAAATATTTTACAATCTATAAATATTTAAAATATCTTACTCACTATAAATATTTAAAATATCTTACATTCTATAAATATTTAAAATATCTTAAATTCTATAAATATTTAAAATATTTTACAATCTATAAATATTTAAAATATCTTACTCACTATAAATATTTAAAATATCTTACCATCTATAAATATTTAAAATATCTTACAATCTATAAATATTTAAAATATCTTACCATCTATAAATATTTAAAATATCTTACAATCTATAAATATTTAAAATATCTTACCATCTATAAATATTTAAAATATCTTACTCCCTATAAATATTTAAAATATCTTACCATCTATAAATATTTAAAATATCTTACCATCTATAAATATTTAAAATATCTTACTCCCTATAAATATTTAAAATATCTTACATTCTATAAATATTTAAAATATCTTACCATCTATAAATATTTAAAATATCTTACCATCTATAAATATTTAAAATATCTTACAATCTATAAATATTTAAAATATCTTACAATCTATAAATATTTAAAATATCTTACAATCTATAAATATTTAAAATATCTTACTCCCTATAAATATTTAAAATATCTTACTCACTATAAATGTTTAAAATATCTTACTCCCTATAAATATTTAAAATATCTTACCATCTATAAATATTTAAAATATCTTACAATCTATAAATATTTAAAATATCTTACAATCTATAAATATTTAAAATATCTTACTCCCTATAAATATTTAAAATATTTTACAATCTATAAATATTTAAAATATCTTACTCACTATAAATATTTAAAATATCTTACAATCTATAAATATTTAAAATATCTTACAATCTATAAATATTTAAAATATCTTACTCCCTATAAATATTTAAAATATTTTACAATCTATAAATATTTAAAATATCTTACATTCAATAAATATTTAAAATATCTTACCATCTATAAATATTTAAAATATCTTACATTCAATAAATATTTAAAATATCTTACCATCTATAAATATTTAAAATATCTTACTTTCTATAAATATTTAAAATATCTTACAATCTATAAATATTTAAAATATCTTACCATCTATAAATATTTAAAATATCTTACCATCTATAAATATTTAAAATATCTTACAATCTATAAATATTTAAAATATCTTACCATCTATAAATATTTAAAATATCTTACCATCTATAAATATTTAAAATATCTTACCATCTATAAATATTTAAAATATCTTACATTCTATAAATATTTAAAATATCTTACTCCCTATAAATATTTAAAATATTTTACAATCTATAAATATTTAAAATATCTTACTCACTATAAATATTTAAAATATCTTACCATCTATAAATATTTAAAATATCTTACAATCTATAAATATTTAAAATATCTTACTCCCTATAAATATTTAAAATATTTTACAATCTATAAATATTTAAAATATCTTACTCACTATAAATATTTAAAATATCTTACAATCTATAAATATTTAAAATATCATACTCACTATAAATATTTAAAATATCTTACTCCCTATAAATATTTAAAATATCTTACCATCTATAAATATTTAAAATATCTTACCATCTATAAATATTTAAAATATCTTACCATCTATAAATATTTAAAATATCTTACATTCTATAAATATTTAAAATATCTTACCATCTATAAATATTTAAAATATCTTACAATCTATAAATATTTAAAATATCTTACATTCTATAAATATTTAAAATATCTTAAATTCTATAAATATTTAAAATATCTTACTCCCTATAAATATTTAAAATATCTTACAATCTATAAATATTTAAAATATCTTACTCACTATAAATGTTTAAAATATCTTACTCCCTATAAATATTTAAAATATCTTACTCCCTATAAATATTTAAAATATCTTACAATCTATAAATATTTAAAATATCTTACTCACTATAAATATTTAAAATATCTTACCATCTATAAATATTTAAAATATCTTACAATCTATAAATATTTAAAATATCTTACTCACTATAAATGTTTAAAATATCTTACTCCCTATAAATATTTAAAATATCTTACTCCCTATAAATATTTAAAATATCTTACATTCTATAAATATTTAAAATATCTTACTCCCTATAAATATTTAAAATATCTTACAATCTATAAATATTTAAAATATCTTACTCACTATAAATGTTTAAAATATCTTACATTCAATAAATATTTAAAATATCTTACCATCTATAAATATTTAAAATATCTTACAATCTATAAATATTTAAAATATCTTACTC